>VONZ01000165.1:0-600000 GCA_012976165.1 Labeo catla
TCGACTTTTTCCTCAGAATTGCCTGATACAAACTCACAATTTTGACTTTTTTTCTCAGAATTGCGTAATACAATCTCACAATTCTGACTTTTCCCTCAGAATTGCATGATACAAACTCACAATTCTGTCTTTTTTTCTTAGAATTACATGATGCAAACTCACAATTCTGACTTTTTTCTCAGAATTGCGCAATTTTGCGAGTTAAGTCAGAATTGTGAAATATAAACTCGCAATTCTGAGGACTTAGTCTTTTTTCCCCCTCAAAACTGGACTTTATGCTTAGCAATTGCGAGTGTACTTCTCACAATTCTGAGAAAAAAAGTCTGAATTGCATGAAAAAAAGTGAGAATTGAAAGAAATAAACTTGCCTTTGTGAGAAAAAAGTGAGAATTATGATATAATAATATATAGTAACAGAACAAATAAGAAACTGAATACTAACAGTTTACTTAATATATGCTATCAATCACTGAGCAGGCTGATTGAAAATGGACAGACCCATGTGAACCATAATGCATGTAGACCATGTAGATGTGACAGATTCTTTTGATTGACAGCTGGCCTCTGCGGTGCTCTGCATGTGAATGCACACCCCCACAGTCTGGGCCACAATGATGGGCTCCAGAGCTCTCTGTCTGGCCTCTAAACCTTTGGCCCCTCGTGGGGCACTTGCAGCCTTTCTTTCCCCCTGGAGTCCACTGCATGGATCCCTGGGGCTCTGTGTGGCAGGCGTAGGTTCTGAACATGTGTTTGAGAGAGTGAGAGAGAGAAGGACGAGCGAGGCCCCTGATCCCAGCTTCCCCCGCAGGGTATCTGTGTGGAAACAGAGTGTGTAAAGTCTGGAGAAAGACAAGAGCCCACTCAGACAAATGTCACGAATTTCACTGACAGACCTTCAAGTGGCTTTTCAAGTCTTTCTTTCCTTCTTTCTTTCTTTCTTTCTTTCTTCTTTTCTTTACAGCGCAATGCATGTTAATTTTTTTTTTTTTTGCAAGGAAGTTGGATTTTATTTTCCCTGGCCAAATTTTAGGTCTGTATGTAGAGATAATAGGAAAGTCAGATGGTGGTCTTTTACAGTAAATGTTATTTATAGTAGAAGTATAGTAGAAGTGCTGTGTGAGGTGGAGTCCACTATATTGTTTGCGTGAATGTTGGAGACGAGCGTCTCATTGTCATGTCTTTTTAGGTGAACGTCTGTTTTCACAGCTGATGTCTTTTGCTCAACAGGGAAATATATGGTGTTGTTTGTTATTCAGAGACTGTCCTGGTGCTTTAGTTGAAGTTCATATTTATTTTACGAAGGAAATATGTCAGCGCTGAGCCAAAACATCATTTTTATTCATGTACAGTCTCAATCATAAGTGCATGCTCAGTCACAGATATCAGCAATGAATGAATTAAATAATTTCCATAGGGTGCATTTCAGTCATGCAATTATGCATTTATTGCATATTATGTAAGCAAGTATTTTGAACACAGAAAAAAATATAGACATCACCTCAGTTTTTTCCCCAAATCTTTTTCCAAAACTAAAAGTTATAAAACCATCTATTCACATCTCTGTGCCATGCCCCTATTTTGTGCTGATTTAATCTTGGGCAAAATTCCAAAACAAAATGAAGATATGACCATGAGTAATGAACATTCAGTCACTGTCGAATGGTGTGGGAAAATGCATGATTGCTCTATGATGCACATTCATTCTAAAAATTTTTTACTAGCAATATGTTTTCACATATAGATTTTATTAATATTTTTCATATATTTTCAACAGTCTTGTACAGTGCTCTGCAGTCAATTTGGATAACACGTTACTGCCATGGATGTAATTTTGACAAATGTCGGATATCTGTCACACCTATTCATTTGCTTTTGTAATACAGAGCAACATCTAATTTTCTCTTCTTTTTTTTCTCAGAGAGAAACAGAAGAACCTTCTGTAGATGTACCTGTGACATAACAGCCCTGTAATTCAGATGAGCATATTTTTATTCTATCCCATTACTGACATGGTGCATCTTCAGTTTAAACAGATTTTTTATTGACCACAGATGGTATGAAGAGTGCAACGTTTTCATTTAATTAGCAGTGTGTTTGAATGGCTGAGGATCAGAAACGTTGTTGTAGATTGTCTTGTGCATAGTTGGAAAATTACTATGTTTATCTTCTTGATCACTGTTTTCACACATTTTCAGGACAGCATATGTAACAGCAGATTCAAGCTTCATTTACAACAGTATGCACCAGTTATTTTCCATTCACCTATGTATTATCTAGGATTATGGGTGTTTTTTATGTGACAAAAAGATTTTGTTGATTGATTCCATATGTATTATTATTGTAATTATTATTTGTATTTCTTTTACCTGGCATGGTCATGGCGCATTGCTGGTTATTATTTTCACAGTGCAGAATAAATTTACTGCAAAATGTTGGCAGATTAGACATGCCAGCTAACAGTAAAAATGTCTTTAGGTATGAGAAAACAGACTTGGATAGTGAAGCTGTTTTATCTATCCATTCATTTACTAGGATTATGGTGCCTTTTACCAAGATGGTAAAAAATGAGTTATAAAAAAGTGTAAAAATGCAACAGTGAAAACCTGTTAATTATTTAAAAGAATAGCTCGCCCCAAAATGAAAATTTTGCTGGAAATTTACTGCTCCTCAGGTGTAAATGAGTTGGTATCTTAATCAAAACAGATTTGGAGAAATTTACATTACTTACTTATCAATAGATCCTCTGCAGTGAATGGGTGCCGTCAGAATGAGAGTCCAAACAGCTGATAAAAATGTCACAAAAATCCGAAAAGCTGCGTGCTTGTGCAACAAAATAAAGCAATAAGCCTCAAGAAGCCGTGGTTTACGGTGAATTTATAACAGCTAAGGGGGTTTAACAACATCTCTTAGCTGTTATAAATTCACTGTAACCCACTTTAAATAGTGCTCGTCTGTGCAGCCAATGACAGAAGAGTTATCAAGCTTTGCTTGAACTTTTGCCATGACGTTAGTACTGGCACACCACTGGCGCTTGCAAAAACAGAACGGTGGCACCTTGGGAGGAAACATGCAGATTAAGGGGCAGTAATATTATAAAAAGATCCCCTTCCCACATCACGGGGGGAGCGAAATCTGACACGTTAGTTTTTTCACGTTTGCAATAATAGGATTACCAAAACAAAATTACTGGGTTGTCCTTTTCCACATTGTAACGTTCTGGGTTGGTATGCACTGTCTGGGGACCCGATTAAACACTTAAAAATGGAAAAAGTTATTATTAAATTTTTTTTTTTATTGGTTGCAGTGAATTTATAACAGCTAAGGAGTGTTGTTAAACCCCCTTAGCTGTTATGAATTCACTATAAACCACAGCTTCACGGGGCTTATTGCTTTTATAAAACGGTTATTCCATTTACATAGTAAGGTTTCACAAAATAAAACAGAGCAAATAAAGTGTAATGATATAAATAAAAACACTATTCTTCCACCAAACAGCAGCCGCTTTTCCATTATCGGGTCGAACCGTTCTCTTTGCTCAACCGTTCCATTCCATGCTGATCCAGGCCATTCAGCACGGATACGGTTTCATTTTCTATTGTGGTGCTGATAACGGAGTTCTTTGGAATGTAATACAAATGCGTCAATCGTTGCCTTTGTAATGCAAGTGTAATGTAAACAGCGATATGGACGATGATCAGATATTTCTGTTTTTTGGACTCCTTTATTATCTGATATTTACTTAGAAAAAAGGACACAACTCTTGATGCAAAAAATAAAATAAACAGTAGGTGACGACAGGTATAGACCATTTCGCTAGATGTAAACAACACTGGTCCAGAAGCGCTTCCTGTTTTGTTTTGTTTTTTATTTCACATATACAAATACATCTTAAAGGTGCTAATGTAACATTTTCATCCAGTCAAATGTTATGTTGGTTGTATTTTTTGTGATGCTTGTGTAAAGTAAAAAAAAAAAAAAAGAAAGAAACAGGAAGTGTATCGAGACCAGTATGTTTACATCTAGCGAAATGGTTTATACCAACAAATGCTGAGGGGATATGCATGCCACCGGACACAGACACAGAAGGTAAAATTTCGTTCTATAAATACCACATTTATTGACAGCATTAATGCATAAACGTAACGTAGCTGTTTACGTGGTTGTTTGATCGAACAGTGCGCTTCCGCTTAGCACACACACTCTCCCGGTTGTCTAACCGTGCCGAGAATTCCGGGCTGAGAACGGTTTGTAATCGTGCCGCGCCGTACCAGGCTCACGTGGAAGTACAACTGGAACAGTACCTGACAGTTCTTAGAACCATTCGACCCGATAATGGAAAAGCGGCTAAAGTAGTTCCTCAGAAACAGTTGTGCAACAAAGTGGTTGCCAAGCAACACACAGAAGTAAACAAAGGTGGATGTTTGTACAGTAATTTACATCAGCTTTGAACACAGCTCCACCAATCAGAATAAAGGATAGGAACTATCCATTTCATAATACTCATTAAGACGTTTTTTACTTCACACTGTTGATTCCTCTCTCCATAATGCTTTCTCTATCAAAAAAGTTGTCTTGTCTGTCACAAAAACCGCATTCTTGAATAGGGGCTGAGGAGCAGCAGCTCATTTGCATTTAAAGATACATGCACAAAAACAGCATTTTTCTGCTTCCATTCAAAATTGGCATTTTCAAAATGATTTAATAAATGATCTGTGGGGTTTTTTGAGCTGAAACTTCACAGACACATTCTAGGGACGCCTGAGACTTACATTACATCTTGTAAAAAGGGGCATAATAGGTGTCCTTTAATAAAAAAGTACAAGACATTGATATGTTCATTATGTTTGATTTTTTTATATATAGTTATTTTTATTATTAATTTTGTTTTGAACATTTTAAGTTGTTTAGTCAATGTTTATTGGATTGTCTTTGGTTTATTAGCCATGCTTTTGATACATTTTAATCATCATGTGTTTTACAGACTGCATTATTATGACGGTGAGTATCATTATATTACAGTTTTTGTATAGAATTCGGTTAGGTTATAGATTGCCCATTTTTTTAATGTAAATTTAACAAGTTTTTAGACAGTGTTTGTTCATTGTACAAACACAAAAAGTGTCTTACTGCAGGAGAGAGTCTATAACACTGTTTCCCTTGTTTCTGCCGTTTGCAGACACACACAGCCAGACAGCGCCTCATCCTTTGGCTTTTTTTCCTCCTTTTCCTCGTTTTCTGATCATTAGGGGAAGTCCCGTTGAGTAATGCATCATGGGAGTAGGTGGAGTGGTTGAAAAGGCTAGCAGCAGGCCTCACAGACTTCGACTGGTACGGCGACTGGGCTGGGCTCTCATACTGAGAAAGAGTTTTTGCTCTTGGACTCGATCGCAAAATGGAATTTTCCCATTTGTAGATCTAGATGTAGAGGAAAGAGGGTATGCAGCGTAGGGCAAAGAGTTCACTTAATTTATAGTGCTCATTATGAGAGAGACTGTGCAACATGACGCTATGCGCAGCGTTAGAGCGGTAGTACAGCTGAAATGTTGACATTTTGAATTTAATGACATTGAGACTTACTGGCACACATTTGGGGATCTGGCTTGTACATCACTCCCCTGGAAATAAGAAACAGCACATTAAAATTGCACAATGAAAACCTTTTTTTGAAATGCCCAAGACATTTTAAGCTACTTGTGTGGTTTTGAAACAGCATTATGATTGAAAGAATTATGACTGATTAGAGTTTTATTATGAAAGGTGTTTGCATTAAAATGCCAGAATTGAGAAACAGAATTAAACTATATCAGGCCGCCAAATGCACCATACTCTCAAACAAACGTTCTTCATCAGAATGACTCTTCTCTGTGTGGAGATTGTAGCTAAACTAATAACCCCAGAAAAGAATCATTAACAAACCTCATTATTAAAGAGGAAAGGGAGATAATGCTGCAGTTTAATGTAAATGGATGGGGAACTTAAAGGAGGATCAGGCTGAGTGCTCTTAAGTAATTGCTGGAGTTCCAATAAATCTGTAGTGTAAAGCTTGACCCTACGGAGTGTCGCTTCCTCTGATGGATCTGTAAATGCAGAGTTAAAAAAAAAAAAAAAACTTGGTTAGCTTTTAACCACTTCATTTGTATGGGAATTGTTTCCACAAACCAAAAGATAATACAGCATTGATCACTCCAATAATTATGTTAATAGTCTAATCCTTCTATTAGTATTTTACTATTGGTATTGGATTTGTTAATTGTGCTCATTTCCACCTTTTTTACATTGTTATCCAAGATGTTCATGTCTTTCTTTCTCCAGTTTAAAAAACAAAAAAAAAATAAGGTTTTTGAGGAAAACTTTCAATGATTTTTCTCCATATAGTGGACTTCAGTGGGGATCAGCAGCTTGAATGTCCAAACTGCAGTTTTAGTTCAGCTTCAAAGGCCTCTACACGATCCCAGCTGTACTTATTTAGTGAAACGTTCAGTCATTTAAAAAAAGAAAGAAAATCTATATACTTTTTAATAGGGCTGCACGATAAATCGCATGCAATTGCCACGCGCATCTAGTCAGTAAAGCCGGTTTTGTGATTAGTAGTAAATCTCCATCACGTGTGTTCAGATGGAGCGGCAATTAATACACAGAGCTATAGATCACTGACAAGCTACGCAATATCGCGTTCATAATTGCAGAGGAATCGCATTTGATTATGAACTCGATTTTGCATAGCTTGTCAGTGATTTATCATGCATGCGATTTATCGTGCAGCCCTACTTTTTAACCACAAATACTCGTCTTGCACTAGCTTGACTTCTGCCTTTCAAACATGTCTACAAAATGTGTGAAGTACAGATCTAGTCTTTACAAAGCAAATGTGCAAAGAAAGTCAAACGCTGTTTACAAAAAAAGGTAAAACTAAGATGTCCAGTGATTTTAAAGTTAAAGAAAATACATTTTTGTAGTACACAGACGAAGAACTTTCAAACATGATTACATAATGCGTGAAGTCGTAGACGCGCATCTCAGAGCTAGTGCAAGATGAGCATTTGTGGTAAAAAAGTATATAAATTATTTTTTTTTTTTAGAAAACGACAGATCAGATCGTTTTGCCAGATAAGACTCTTATTCCTTGGCTAGGATCATGCTGAACCCTTTGAAGCTGCACTGAAACTGCAATTCGGATTATCAACCCATTGGCTCCTGTTGAAGTCCATTATATGGAGATAATTCCTGATTTTTTTTCCTCAAAAAACATAATTTCTTAACGATCGAAGAAAGAAAGACATAAACATCTTGGATGAAACATCTTCTCCTTTAAATTAGAATCCACTTCATGTTGGGATCTTGTGGAACTTATGAGATGTTACAGAATTATTTCATGTAAATTCCATGGTTGTACTGGAAAAAAATCTGTATAGGTTTCTTTTATGCAAGCTTTTGTGGGCAGAAGCAGGACAAAACATGAAGGTCGTGGGCGAGAAGCGGAACGAGATAACATAGGGTAGAGTGAGGGAAAAGGGCCTCCTACTGTTTTTTCCAAAATAACCACAAGATGAAATCAAGACACATACTTACAGTATTGTAACTCTGGACTATGTAGACAAGAGTGATGTAGAAGTTTTCATCATGAAGTTTACACTGGTGATGTACTGGAGAGAAAACGGATTTCACAGTAAATGATATAGCAGTATGAACATCACAGTTTATAATATGAGAAGAGTAGGATCTGTAGATAGGGAATATATGTTATTGAATAAAAATATAATTATATTTTCAGAATGACATAATTTTTTTCTCAAACATAGTCAGTGGGGTAAAATTCCCCCAGGGAGCAATGGGCAGTTAGGGTAGAGTGGGGGAATTTTTTTCTCTGAAACAAGCTTTAGTGACAATTACATAAATTATTAACAAAGTATGAAAAATGTCCAGAGTTTTTATGTTATTAGATTTCTAACAAAAATTACAAGTCTGACAAAGCTATTTCCTTTAAACATTTACAGCAAAATCAGAGTACAGGGAGTTTTAGCTTAAAATTTAAATGAATATAATTAATAATAATGAATTACAAAAGTATAATAGCCAATTTGAAACATTTTGCTGATGCTAACTGGCTAACTAACTAGCTACCTGATGCTAACTTGGGGTAATTTTTAAATATAAAATCAAAATATTCTTATTCAACCAGCTAGTTAAAATTAATTTAATGGAAAAACAAAGGATTTGATGTTCAGAACAGGATAACTACAGTAATTGCCCCACTGACTGTGTTTGAGAAAAAAATAGTCATTCTGAAAATATAATTATATTTTTATTAAATAACACATACTCCCTATCTACAGTCCCTACTGTTATCATTTCATATATAACTGTGATGTTCTACAAAACAACAAGCTTTAAGACACTTTTTTTTCTTGCTGCTGAAAATTAGATCAATTACTGTTTTCTTTCCGGTGCATCACCAGTGTAAGTTTTGTGGTGAAAACTTCTACATCACTCCTGTCAACGTAGTCCATAGTTACATTAAAAATGTCTCTTGATTTCATCTTGTGGTTATTTTGGGAAAAAGAGTAGGGGGGCGTTTTCCCCCACTCTACCCTACTGTACTTTGGCTACTCTGTTCTGAACCTCAAATCCTTTATTTTTCCATCATATGAATTCTAACTAGTTGATTGAATAAAAATATTTGGATTTTATATTTAAAAATTACCTCAAGTTAGCATCAAGTAGCTAGTTAGCTAGCCAGTTAGCATCAGCTAACAAAATGTTTTAAATAGGCTATTATAATTTTGTAATTCATAATTATTGATTATCTTTTTCATTTTAAGATAAAACTCCCTGTACTTTGATTTTGCTGTAACTGTTTAAAGCAAATAGCTTTTTCAGAATGGGGGGCATTTTACCCCACCCATGGGGGTGTTTGCCCCCTAGGTGGGGTAAAACACCCCCCTTGGTACAAATTAAATTTTTGTCAAAAGTCTAATAACATGAAAACTCTGGACATTTTTCATAATTTGTTTATAATTTAATTAACAAATTATGAAATTTTATTATAATTTTATAATGTCATTGTCACGAAAACTATAATAACTTTTCTGAACACATTTAACATGTTTCACAGAAAAAAATTACACAGTCCTTAAGGAGGGCGTTTTCCCTCACTCTACCCTATATTTCTGTAGAAGCAGGACAGAATCGTGTGGGAGCGTGAGTGAAAAATCCGTGCTGCGCAGATCTCTAAATGAGAGTCTGTGCAATTTATATATCTTTTGATTAGTTTGTGAGATGTTAACAGTCATGCTTTGGAGGAGCAAACTATGAACACATTTGTCCTTGAGCCATCTGCCTTTGGGTTTGTAGGGTTTTAACTTGTATGCAGGTTTTACTCTGTTTTAGCATCTTTGTGCACAGCTGAGCGTCAGTGTTAATTTTAGTGTAGCACATGGAAAAAAGTACTTTTCCTTGCGTAATAATTATTTTAGAGAGATGTGCTCACCACTCCTAACGACTTTCTCTGTCTTCTTAAACTGACAGGATCCCATAATACTGCAGATGTAGTGGAATTAGGGAGAATTTGATATGCATTGTATGAACAACTTTTAAAATGCAGTAAACATTACATTGAGGTATTTACTGCGAATATGATTTAGAAAAAATATTAAAACATTCAAGTCAGTAGTATGTCTCTACACTGTAAAAAACAATTTATTGAGTCAACTTAAAATAATTTGTTACCTGGCTGCCTTCAAATTTTAAGTTCAGTCAACTCAAAAGTTTATTCAACTTGAAATGTTAAATTATACTAAGTGACAACTTAGATATTTGAGTTGATTCAACTTAAAATTTGAAGGCAGCTGGGTTACTTACCATCTGTTAAGTTTAGCAAACACAAATATCTAAGTTGTTACTTAGTACAACTTAACATTTCAAGTTGACTAAACTTATTTGAGTTGACTGAACTTAAAAATTGAAGGCAGCAAGGTAACAAATTATTTTAAGCTGACTCACGATATTGTGTTTTTTGTTTTTTACAGTGTAATTAGACAGCAAGGCTGCAAGATGTTGAACACTGTGAGAACATTTGCTCTGTGTGTGTATGTGTTATAAAGGGGCTCCCAGTGTGTTCTCAGTGGATCAGGAGAGGACCTTTCGTTTCCGGAGGTACTCGATCTGTGAAGAGTGACAAATCATAACAGTTAGGGAGGCATTTGACCTCCTGGACCCCTCCAATTAGACCCACGGGGTCAGGTTTACACATTAGCACTCTCTAGATATGAGCTACATCACAGAGCAAAGCCCTTTAAACCGTTTCATCTTCCTTTTTCTCACTTTCATTCTCTGCCATACATCAGCAAGCATCGATTTGAGTTAGGGATGCAATGATATAAATACTTGAGCTGAAAATGTTATTTAAATATTAACTTAAATAATATTAGATAATGGCAAATGTTATCTAGATATAAAAAATTTAAATGAGCATATATTAGCCAAAAGCATTTAATTAGTGCAGCTTTACTAGCACTCGATATTCTACCAGTTGAGCTACAAACTAACCGTTAACAGGTGAGGGAAAGTCCTTAGTTTTTCGGCTCCTTTCTGAAATGTTCCTTTTTTGGCAGCAGTTCATTACTTAAAGCTATGATTTTCCTTTCCTTGTGTTTAGCCATTTATCTCAGTCAGTATGTTTTGTCTCATCGGATCTGAGAAGCAAAGGTCTTTTGCAGTATCATCTCCGTTGGAGCTAAAATACTGATAAACATCCTGTTAATTCACACTGAACAGTGTTTGACATGGTCTTTTTGTGGGTAAGGTGCTCTGATAAGCAAGGAAAGTATTTCCCATCAGCCTGTTTGAAAGTGATGCTAATCTGTTTACAAATAGTCTCAGAAGGGAATCCGCAGGTAGCGCAAGCAAACAGTTGTGACAGATGAGATGCTTCTCAGGTTCACTTCGGCCTCCATTAGTAAACAGGAAACCTTAGACCTCTTGACCTCTCTGAGATCCTACATGCTCTTCTCACGACTCCTGAGAAGCTGTGATTCAGGAGACAAGTATTAGTTACCTCTCATCTGTTGATGTGATGTAGTCGAAAGTTTGATCCTAGCACTAGATCTGGTTTAGAAAGGGTAGCAAGGTCTTGTCTGGTATGTCCTGCCACCATGATTTTCCTAAAATGCCAATCCATCTACCAGGGAAAAGCTGGTTTCGGCTATCAAGTTAAGTCCATTGTGGAATGGACTTTAGCACGAAGTAATAATGAGACGCATTGTTTCTAACGTCAATATCGGGGAGAAATCCGAGTTGTCTCAAACCAATGATTTGTGCGCACTTCCGCAGTAACGAAAACGTTGGCAGCTGAACAATTGTCCCATTGAGGTGTGTAAGAACCTCCGGGGGCATGCAGAGGTCAAAAAGTCAGGCCCCCTGCCGACCGCCTTTCCCAGGCCTGGGTTTTATCAGAGTTGGGCATCACAACATAGCCTGGGAGAATAGGGAACCACTTCTGTCGTGGAATCGCTCGAAATGACAATGGACCCTATTTCAAAGACATCAGTTATTGATATTAGCCAGAAATATGTCTGTTGATGTGTAAGAAGTCTTAACTTTAAAGGGATAGTTCACCTAAAACATAATGTCATTCCAGCTCATTATGAATTCTTTCTTTGGAGACAGATATTTTATCTCTTTCTCTTTCTTTTTTTTGTCCATGTAATAATAGTCAGTGGTATGGAAGCCAGTTTCCACCACTGAATAAAGAAAAAAAAATGTAATTGCCACTTTTTATCTCACAATTCTGCCCCTTTTAACTCGCAATTGCGAGTTTACATCTTGCAGTTCTGACTTTTACTCAAAATTGTGTGATACAAACTTGCAACTTTGACTTTTTTATTAATAGTACTTGGCAGTCACTTACTTCACATACACTAATGTTCAAGTTTTATTTATCCTAAATCACTAAAATTAAAGGGACATTTATCGTAATCATATCTGTCAAGCTCTGAAAAAAAAGACAGAAAAACATCAAAAAAGCATCATAAATTTAGCCATTATATGAATTGCAGTAATAAACAATGGCAAAACTTTGCAAGATAGTGCCATTTATAATACTTTTGTGGTGCTTTAATGAGAGGAAGCCCGTTTCCACCACTGAATTAAAAACAAACAAAAAAAGGTAATTGTGACTTTTTATCTCCCAATTCTGACTTTTTTTCTTGCAATTGTGTGATATAAACTTGAAGTTGTGAATGTAAAGTTGCAATTCTGAGAAATAAATATGAACTCTGACTTTTTCTCAGAATTGTGAGTTTATATGACGCAATTGCGAGATATAATCTCAGAATTCTGACTTTTTTCTCAGAATTGTTTATACCTCACAATTTTGACTTAATTTCTCAGAATTGTTTATATCTCACAATTCTGAGAAATTAAGTTAAAATTGCACGACATAAACTCGCAATCCTGAAAAAGAAAGCCAGAATTGCAAGATATGAACTCACAACTCTGAGAATTAAACTCAGAACTCTGACACAATTGTAGCTTTTTTACAACAACTGACTTTGTAACAATTGCATATCGCAGTTATAGCAATTGCAAATTATTACGTTAGAATTATGAGATATGAACTTGCAATTCTGAGAACATATCATGTCTTTTTCATATCAGTGCTAGAAAATTTCTAGAAAAAAAGTTGAGATACAACCTTGCATTTGCGAGAGAAAATTCAGAATTGCAGGTTTTTATCTGTTTCTCGCAATTGTGAGTTTATATCACACAATTCAGAGAAAAAAATTAGAATTGTGAGTTTTACGCAGTTCTAAGAAAAAAGTTGCGAGTTAAAAACTCCCAATTACCTTATTTTGTTTTTTATTCAGTGTTGGAAATAGGCTTTCTATTTAAAACCATCAGCCTGCCATTTCAGCTCATTTTCATTTTTGAAATAATCATGTTTAACTGTATAGTTAGAAAAAGTATTAATTCTTTAATTGTGCAAAGAAATTACCATCAGTCGGAATTATGACAAACAAATTGTGCCAACTTTAAAGCTTGGCTTGAAGCAATCTTCCTTTGCAAGCTCTCAAACTACTTAAATATGTATGTATATATGTTTTTCTCTTTTTTTGTGATAAACTTAAAATGTATTGTTTTTAATGATTTTTAATACATTTATCCATTGTTTTTGAGTGTCATTCACAGGGCTTCGTGGGATTGTAGTTCTTTCCGTCACTGAAGCTGTTAAATACAAAGGCTTCCACTTTAGTGTGATTTTCAAAAATCAAAGTTTGCAATGTTGTGAAACCTTGTAGCTGGTTGGTGTGGTTCATGACTTATAATATGGGAAAAATGAATGGAAAAAATACTTCTGGAATCAAGGCTGCTGAAAAATTGGGTGGGCACTGTTGAACTTAATTACTCAATTTTTGTGTTTCCACAGTAATATATCCAAAAACATTGTACTATTTTCTAAGAGTAAGGGGAAAAACCAAATCATCAGACAGAGTAATGGTGTAAGCTGTGGTGCTCATATGGGAAATGCAAGTTCAAATCCAGCTAGTTTTACTCCTTGATCCATTTTCACATAATTTCCTGTGCTTTCTCCACTACACCATCAATTTCAAAGTCCAAAAACAGATCTTATCTTGTTGTAACAGAGTCTTGTTGTAGAATTCAACATTTGTCATGATGTGAAAAAGGCCCTCAACCTCACAAATTACATTTTGGCTTTTCGCTCGTGTATTTCCATCCACCCAGAGGAATCCTGTCAACAGACTGAACTCGCTAGTGTGTATTTATTTCATTAGTAGCATAAACCGTCACTCTCCCCTGTCTGGCTTTGGATAGGAGAGGAGGGGCTCATCTGTTGGACACAGAAGGATGGGAATCGGTGAAAGAGCGAACACAAACCAACTATTAACGTCTAGACGCAACATAAAACCAAGCAAATCCTAATAGCAAGCACTTGTGGACTGTCAAAGTCGACCTCTGAAAAGTGTGAGGGGACGTGCACTTTCAAAACATCTCCACTAATCACCAAAGGCAGCAGAAAAAAACCCACACAAACCAAACTTGGCTTCAGGTCATTTGAGATGTCTGCTAGATTGGCTAGTAAGAGTTCACTGCTGAAAGAGCAAGAGAGAGAGAGAAACAATGGGAGTGCCATTGAAGCGTTTTCGTTACTACAACTCTTTTAAGACATCACTGTGCATTTTTTTTTTTTTTTTCGGCCACACAGAGAAAGTGCTGGCATGGCAAATTGAGTGGCCTGATTGCTCTTTTCCTCATTCTTCTATCCACTAACAACACTCTTTAATGACCTCTGGGTCTTGGCTTGGTTAGAACTCCTGAAGAGAATCGTTTTCCCCATGATTGCCTCTGCACTGAGGCCAAACATGAATTTCATTTCCAAGAGGTCCCCCACCCATCCTAAATGTATATCTCCATAAATCTGAACACGATAGACCTTATGCATGCCTGCCATAATGGTGCCATGTTGAGGTGACATGACACATTCTGATCCAAATATTCAGAGCTGCAAAATGAATTTTTATCTCTTTTTTCTTGCAATTGCGAGTTTACATTTTGTAATTCTGACTATTATTCTCAGAACTGTATGATACGAACTCACAATACTGACTTTTTTCCTCAGAATTGTGAGACAATCAACTCGAAATTTCAAGTTTTAAAGTCAGAATTGCAAGAAATAAATTCAGAATTGAGATATAAATGTATTTCTGACTTTTTCTCAAAAATGCAAGATTTATTTAGCAATTCTGACTTTTTTCTTGCAATTGTGAGTTTTATCTTACAATTCTGACTTAACTCGCAATTGTGTGTTATAAAGTCAGAACTGCATGATACAAACTCGCAATTCTGACTTTTTTCCTCAGAATTGTGAGATAATCAACTCGCAATTTCAAGTTTTAAAGTCAGAATTGCGAGAAATAAAGTCAGAATTGAGATATAAATGTATTCCTGACTTCTTCTCAAAAATGCAAGATTTATGTAGCAATTCTGACTTTTTTCTTGCAATTGCAAGTTTTTATCTCACAATTCTGACTTGATAACTCGCAGTTGTGTGCTATGAAGTCAGAACTGCATGATACAAACTAGCAATTCTGACTTTTTTCCCTCAGAATTGTGAGATATTCAACTCACAATTTCAAGTTTCAAAGTCAGAATTTCGAGAAATAAAGTCAAAATTGAGATATAAATGAGTTTCTATCTCACGGTTCTGACTGTTTTTCACAGAATTGTGAGATATAACCTCGCAACTGTGAGTTATTCAGTTCCATTTTGAGGGGAAAAAAACTCACAATTCTGACTTAAAGGATTAGTCCACTTCCAGAACAAAAAGTTACAGATAATTTACTCACCCCCCTTGTCATTTAAGAAGTTCATGTTTTTCTTTCTTCAGTCATAAAGAAATTGTTTTTTGAGGAAAACCTTTTTATGATTTCTGTCCATGTAATGGACTTCAATGGTGCCTCCAAATTTTAACTTCCAAAATGCAGTTTAAATGTGGCTTTAAAGGGCTTTAAACGATGCCAGCTGAAGAAGAAGGGTCTTATCTAGCGAAACAATCGGTTATTTTCCAAAAAATTTACAATTTATATACTTTTTAACCGCAAATATTTGTCTTGTCTAGCGCTGTGTGAACTCTGTTTTTTCCGGTCATGACAGTTAGGGTTTGTCGAAAAACTCCCATCTCATTTTCTCCTTCCATTTCCAAATCGTCCTACATCGCTGTTTTACCTTTTTTATGTAAAGGGCAGTTGATGATCTTTGCATGTTCACTTTGTAAACTCTGGGTTGGTACTTCTGCAGCGATGTAGCACAATTTTAAATTTGGAGGAGAAAATGAGATGGGAGTTTTTAGGCGTACCTTAACTGTCATGACCGAAAAAAAAAAAAAAACAGAGCTAGACAAGACGAGCGTTTGAGGTTAAAAAGTATATAAATTGTATTTAAAAAAAAGATTGATTCGTAAGATAAGAATCTTCATCCTCAGCTGTGACCCTTTAAAGTTGCATTTTAACTGCATTTTGGAATTTCAAGTTTGGGGGCACCATAGAAGTCCATTACATGGAGAGAAATTGTCAAATGTTTTCCTCAGAAAACATAATTACTTTACGACTAAAGAAAGAAAGACATGAACATCTTGGATGACAAGGGGGTGAGTACGTTATCTGTAAATTTGTTCTGAAAGTGAACTAATCCTTTAATAACTCTTTTATTAATAATTTTATGATGATCATAAAAAATGTATGATGCTTTTATGATGTTTTTCCTGTCTTCAGAGCTTTACATACATGATTACGACGTTGTTAAATGTAAAGCGGTGCATAAAGATATTTGTGTTTCACAAAAATGACAGCATATGAATTTAGAGTGACATGAGGGCGAGTGAATGATGACAGAATATTACTTTCAGATCAGCTGTTCCTTTACGGTTAGTGATTTATGATAAATACAACTTGAACAGTAGTATATGTGAAGTTAGTGACTGTTAGTGTATGTCTTTCGTCTTAGCAAAAACCTATTTGGAAATCTGTTTGTTCACCATCCCTTGCAAAGTTTCTCTTTCTCTCCCACCCTCTCCATTTTATTCTCCTCCCTCTCTTTTGTGTCTAACCCTGAAACAGAGAGCGCAGCTCTGCTAGGTAAAGAGGAATGAATGTAGTTGTTTCTCTGAGGAGACTGGAGGTCTGGCTCGCTCTTCAAATGGCACGGTGTTAGTTGGGGAATGTGCAATTATGGAGCTCGGTCCTTTGATCCCACTTTTTCCATCAGGCCTAAATTGTCCTCACATTGAGCACCGCCGTGTATCCTTGGGCACTCTCCTTGCGCAGGCTTTCTTTCATGTACGCCCCTTTGGAACTCGAAGCATCCCAGTCTGAAAACTGAGCTTTTCCTCAGCCATGCTCCAGTGCTGGAGCGAGCCACGCTTTTGTTTCGTTTATGTGTGTGTGTGTGCGCGTCCCGGAGTGAGCGGAAGGCAAAATTATCACAAAATTGGTTTTAGCTGAATGTTTCAGATTGAGAAATATGTATGTTTTGGATAGTGCGCTTCAACTTCTGTTTGCATTCAGATATCTTTGCTTGTGCACATTTATACAGATTTATGGACGTTAAGTTCAGCTTTTGGTAAATCACTCCACACTTTTTATCCATGAAGTCGTCCGTGTAGATAATGCATGCATGTCTGTTTGCGTGTGTGTTTGTGTGAGTGTCACACTCTTTTTCACTGATTATTTCCATATGCTCCAGTACGTTATCTATGCTTCACATAATAGCTTCCACCTCTGGGGGATTAACCCACAAAGTTTATAGACTTTCTTTCATTCTTCGCCCCCTCTTTTTTTTTTTTGTTTTTGCCCAGGTCTAAATTACTAGTGGCAGGCGTAGTGTCCGTTAAGCTGTGGGACCACAGCTGCATGCTCTCTCGTTCTGTACTCTGCGGGTCGCCTTTTCTTGTGCTAATGGCTCTGTACAAAGCCAGGGCACCTGGAAGGTCTGTACCTCCACTGCAGGGTACTGCGTTCAACTCCCATCATGCCAATAGCAGGATGACATGCTCTATATATTGTTTTATTGGCATTCTCAATCAGTTATCAATAACAATATGACAGCAGCATGCACACAGATCTCAAAGAAACAGAGTCTGATAGCAAAAGTGGTTAGAAGTCTGCCGTTAAAGAGCTACATTTACTGTTGGGTATCCCATGTGTTCCTGGTACATAATTTTGGTCACAAAAACATGTATTTGATTGATGCTTATATCAGCACATTCAGGCCACAAATGGCTTCAAGAAGCAGTGATTTTGCGGTGTCTGCCACTGGGGTTTGCAGATTTCTCAGCAGTGTCAGAAATGTAGTAAGCATCCAATAGTACAACACAATCACAAGTGTTTGGACACAACTGGCATGATCATGAAATGATCAGGAATTAGTTTTCTTTAATTAATTAAGCCCTTTCAGTTTTAAATCACTAACGCCTAGATGTTGTCTTCAGGAATGTATGAAATGTAATAATACTAATTCCAATTCCAGTTCTCATTACAATTCTGGATCCATTAATGATTCATTTAGTACTTCTGAATTAAATATTCTGAGGAAAAAAATGCATTTTTGTTTAAAATGAAAACTCTGTCATTGATTACTCGAATTACTATTTACTATTTACTCGAATTATCTAATTACTAGATATTTTAGATTAAATTAATTTGAGAGGTGAACTATCCCTTTAATTTCATCAGAAGTCTGTGCCAAATAGTGACATTGTTAAAGAAAGATTTAAAAAATGGTTGTGCTGTATGTTTTTGATTTTTCTAGAAAGATCAGCTCATATGAGTCATTTGTAAGGCAATCAGATTAAACTGGTTTTGCTGTATGTTTTTGATTTGGTAAATGGAACTGCCTCATAATAGTTATTTGTTTGGGAATCGGATTACATGGGTAATGCTTTGTTTTACAGTGTACTGTAGACTCAGTATCATTGTTTTTTATTTTTTTTTGGTGCACATGAGTAGCAGTTTTGAATGCATTTAGAGAAAGAATGCATGTATAAAAACTGTTATTAGAATCTTTTTTTAATAAGAGCAGGTTTTCATTTTCCAACCAGCCCTGTTATTGTTAACTAAAACTATTAAAACTGTTAAAATTTAAATTAAGTTGAAATTAAATGAAATGAAAATTGTATAAAGATTAGATGAAAAGCCAAATTAAAAATGTTGCCAAATGTTGGCAATTAACTGAAATAAAATATGTTCAAGTACTAAAATGCCTAAAACTAAAACTAAAAAATTAGGGGTGTGCCTGAATAATGAATCTGTGTTTGGAAAAATGAATAACATATTCTATGGAGCCACTAAGGAGACATGGTTAGCCGCTTCTAGCGGTAGCTTGTTATATTACAGTACATAAAATTTCAGTTACCACATAAACAGAGTAAGGAGAGATGACTAATAGCATGATGCTGAATGATTTGCAGATCCTGAGCACCACTGACAAACATCTAATCTTGTAAAATGTGTGGTGAGTACTGCCACTCTGTAGTATAGAGGGTTTGCATTTACCGTCATGATTTGGTCAGTTACCCAGATGCACGGGCATATTGGAAATACTCAGATGTAAACAACAGCATGGATTGCATGGTTAATGTATTACTGAACATGTTCTGCTAATTTATGCTGTCTAAACCACAGAAAAAAATGTGTGGAAGCTGCTAAATCATATAGATAAGGACTTAGCAGGAAAGGGCGCAATATTTTGACAAACTAAAGTTAATATATGGTAAAGATACATACGAGCATTATTAATTAAGATATTAGCCTAATATTTCACCTACCTGATCGGAAATGATAAGAACAAACACGAATGTTGTCAAGATTCTTGCCCTCCTAGTTCAGTTTGGCAAACACCTTTTGTTCCTCAGACAGTTTTTTTTCCCACTCTTCTCCTTGATTTGTTATAACCTTTGGCAGTCTATAAACAGCCCAAAACATGACAATAATGGACCAACTTGCAAAATATGCAAGTTTCGTTTGGTTCAGTGGCATTGTTTACATTCAGTGCTGCCAGTATGGCCGATTGATTATGCCTTGTGAAAACCCTCTATGATGTTACACAGAGTATGTGTCATTGGGAATCTGGAAAAAGAAAAAAAAAAAATTGAATGCCCCACATTATTAGTGGCTCCCTGATGCCCACAATTTATATACAGTATAAATACCCAACAACATAACTGCAAGAGAAAGCATTGAAACATAATTTTTCCTCCCATCTCGTATTTATTCCCTTTAGGGGTTCTGTAATACACGTCATTTCCTTTCTGAACACGGTAGGCTATTTGGATTTGGGCACATTCAGAAATATAAAACTAATAAAATGACAAATCAGTACAATCTAAATAAAAATTAAAACTGAAAATATAAAACTAAAAGCTCATTTCTAATAAATGCTTATAATAGTATGTAAATAATGCTAAAATAACACTATTCCCAACAATTTAGATCACCATATGTAACCCAGTCAATTTTTTAAATTGATATGTATATTTTTTAAATGATTGAGATTTGCTAAATATGAAGCTGAATAAATAAGCTTTCCATTGATGTATGGTTTGTTAGGATAATGACAATATTTGGCTGAGATACAACTATTTGAAAATCTGGAATCTGAGGGTGCAAAAAAATCGAAAATCGCTGTAAAAGTTGTCCAAATGAAGTTCTTAGCAGTGCATATTACTAATAAAAGATTAAGCTTTGTTATATTTAGGGTACAAAATTGACAAAATCTTCATGGAACATGATCTTTACTTAATATCCTGATGATTTTTGGCATAAAAAAAAATCAATAATTTTGACCCATACAATGTGTTTTTGGCTATTGCTACAAATATACCTGTGCTACTTATGACTGGTTTTGTGGTCCAGGGTCACATATGTGTTGCTGTATCTAAAGCATTATCTATCATGTTTTTAACCCGCCTAATCTGGGAGTCCTAAGTTTTATATAACCTAAGCATGTTAAGTTGTTAGCTGTACCAAGATGGCTATTCTGATATTGTCCATTTTCAAAACTTATACTTGGACAAAGTTCCACATTATAGGTCCAGTAAATCATGTGGTCATCCTGCATATGCTTTTAAAGCAACTGACAGTGCACTGGCACAGTGTTCCTAGAGGAACCTGGGGTTGTTGCTTATTTTAAAGGCGCAGTGGTTATGGTTTGCTCTTTAAAAGAATTGAACCTTCCAGTTACCAGCCCAGGGCAACTTTCAGCTTAACCACTACACCACACCAAACCCAAAAGTGTTCATAGTGGATAAGTAGTTGGTGGTGGACAAGAACTTGAGGTATTCACTCTTTTCAATCCAGGTTACTGTATGTACATGATAGTAACAGGACCACACCACAATAGCGTCCTTGTATAATAGAAAATGCATACTGTCATTGTTGTTTTTATAGTTATTTCATCAGGAATTTCTGAGCTCTGTTGACAACGCTGTATTGCACATGCAACATATGGAGCAGTGTTTCCAAGCTGCTTCTTAGCTGCCAAAGAGTTTCATTCCTTGTTCCTTGTTTCTGCACGATCAGAAGATAAGAAACATCAGCCACAAGGAGCAAAACAGTCGGCAGTGATAAACAATACCAGTTGATGGCCAGCACGGCATTCTGTACTCAATCAAATGGCGAACTTTTTGACGATCATTTATGTCTTTTCGATTCGATTGCCAGTGCTGTAAATTTCCAGCTCAAACTATCCTCATCCAAACTTTGAAAAATATGTTCTGAAGTAGCCAAGTCATGCATATAAATCTCATCGGGAGTTTAAGATTACTTTGAAAGGCATTGCATATGCTGTTAAGCATGAGCACTAGCTAGTGTTGATTTGAATGCCTTTTTCTTTTTTTTTAAAGCATCTCAGTTCAGTAATTCTCGTCCAGATGGATTGCTATTTGAAGGGAGTGTACTGTAACTCGATGTGCCAGATCACAATTTTCTGTAACAAAGGTCAATAACGTCTGTTCTTCTGTCATGGTGTCTTTTTTTGTACAGTTGGCTTCTGTGTATTCCCCCCCTGCTATGCTATGTAAAGCTTTTCAAGGAATGCTTCCAGGGAATCTCTCCTGAGAGAAGTGCTCAGTTGGGGCACTTATCCTCTTTGTTTAGTGCTGAACTAACTGAAAGTAACATACAGAATCTGGCCTGTCAGAGTAACATAGCGGTTTCACTGCACATGCACACACTGAAGTTTTAATGTAAGCCGAAGGAATGCTTACGTTTGCAGACAGGAGGAAAATGTAGCCTAGTACCTCACTCCAGCACTCTGGAGGATTGTGAAATAGTGTATTTTTAAACACAAGCGCTCTGGCTGCATAGGACCTTATTCACCCACAGCTTCAGAACCGACACCTCAGCAGTCAAACACACCAATCTTGGCGTAGCAAAGCCTTTAACCCAAATTCCCCCCATCATATGCAAATACGAATGCACAATATATCAGCATCAGAAATTAGCACATTTATTGACCAATATTATTGTTCTTTACAGTTTATTTTCTCTACATTTAAAGGGATAATTCACCTGTTACTATGTTTCTGGGACTGGGAACATTTCAGTTACATTGCTGTCTATGGAGGGTCAGAAAAAAGGTCTTACGCGTTTGGAACAACATGAGGGTGAGTAATTAATGACAGAATTTTCATTTTTGGGTGAACTATTCCTTTAATTCCATCAGCCAATAGGATATTTTATTGTAATATTTAGTAAATCTCAAAATCAAAACCCACCTCAATTCATCGTATGTACGTATTAACATTTTTATAGTTTTTAATAATCTTAAAATATAAATAATTATACTGTAAATGTCTTTAATTAAATTATAATTCTCTGAAGCCTAAAATCATTTGCTGGAATGATTAATTTTAGTTTTCACTTTATTTGTTTGTTTGTTTTTTTAAGAGGTCACAAAATAGATGATGCCCACTGTACAAGACATTTTCTTAGCATTAAGAACTAATCATTTTATTTTTAATAAATAACTTTATTTTTTAAAAAATATTTTTTACAGTTAACATGAAGTGTTTTTTATTTTATTTTATTTTATTTTTGCACAAGATAATTTTTATATTGACCAAAATGATTGCTCTTTACAATATATTTTCTATACCTTATATATACCTATACCTATATCCACCTCAATTCATATTTTATATTGTTAAGTTTCTGATGTATAAGCAATTTAGTCTGTTTTTTTAAAATAGTTTTTATTAATTTTTAATTTGTTTTTAAATTAGTTTTTAATTATCTTAAAAAATAAATAATTTCATTTTAATGTAAATGTACACAAATTATAATTTTCTCAGGAGATCACAAAATAAATGCCTACTGTACAGGATATTTCATTAGCATTAAGAACTAATAATTTTATTTTTAATAAATCACTTTAAAAATAAAATACAATTAAAATGAAGCACAAGGTAATTTTATATTGACCAGTATTATTGTTCTTTACAATTTAATTCTCTATACAACTAATTCTGTTGCACAATAGGATATTTTATTGTAATATTTAGTAAATCTCAAAATCAAACCCCACCTCAGTTTATATTTTATATTGTTCGGCGTTACTGGTGTATTAACATTTTCAGTGTTTCTTTTTTATAATTTTTATTCATATTTGTAAATAATATTTTAATCATCTAAAATATAATTACATTTTAAATGTTTTTAATACTTTCCTACATCAAATTATAATTATCGGAAGCCTAAAATAGTTTGAATGGTTAATATTTTCACTTTATTTATTTATTTATTTTGTTTCTTTGTTATTTTTTTAAATAGGTTCACAAAAGAATTATTGTCTGTTGTACAGAATATTTCCTCAGCATTCAGAATTAATAATTTTAATTTTAATAAATCATTTTATTTTTTTTAAATAATTTGTACAATAAAATTAAGTGTTTTATTTATTTATTTTTGCAAGATTGTTTGTATTGGCCAATTATCGGTCATCAGTTTTTTCATTAAATTACAATTTATGTTGGAAAGTATGAGAGAATTTTTGATTTTAAACCTGATGCACATTTTTTCAACATACTGCTTTTGCTCCTCTTTTGTAAGTCGCTTTGGATAAAAGCATCTACTAAATGCATAAATATTAATGGGATTTTTATAACCAGAATTTGGATATTGCTGTATGCCTATTTACAACAAATAACCTCTAGGGAAAAGCCTGGAAAACTTGTCATTTCTGTATTGCAGGTACTGCAGAAGGGTAGAAGGTCTTGAAGCGACCACTGCAGCGGAGAGCAGTATGGTATATGTCAGCTGTCGTGGGGCGTAAGCAACTGGCGGAATGTGATTGAAGTGGTGAGCCTGGCGGCAGACCCGTGTTGAAACCACCTTCCTCTGGCCCTCTGCCAACCCCAGCTGCCAGATCCTACAGGGAGGTACGACCCTGACCCACAAAACCCAAGAATTAAACATCAGTTAGGGTTTCCCACTGAGGTGTGGAGTGCTCTTTTAGACATGGTATCTCACACGGCTTGGCAAACCTCAGACGTATACATAAAATAGGTGATTTACCAGCCCTGCCGTGCTTCCCTGTGCATGCGTAATGAGATCACATGTAAGTGCTGCGGCAAAAGGATTTGTTGTGTTAGTTATAAGTAGACGCTTTTGGTTGAAATGTAGCTTTTTTGGACTTCGGACTTATGGCTAGGCATTGTGATCTGATACGTCAATGTTTATGTTCTGACTGTGGTATGAAAGCCTAGTGAGGATTGGTGGTGGTACATAGTGATGTTTAATAGCTCAGTATCACCAGTTCATAGAACTTCAGCAAAAGTGCACGAGAATAATTAACATAGGAGCATCCTCATCAGACATCAAGAAAAACTCGACCCCAGAAAACTGCCTGCTGTGGAGACAGATTTCTGCGGCTCATTCGCACATTCCTTTCTGATAAAAAAAAATGTTTTAGGGAGGACGAATAGAGGCGCTCGCAAAGAATGAAAGAGTGCCAGGACTGGTGCCGGCGAGAGTCTGGCTGCCTGCCCTGAAAAGCCACACATGAGTGTCTTTAATTGCTAGACAGAGCAGAATAATTCTTTCATAATCTTAATTTATACAGTTGCATTTGTAGGGCCATAACATGCTGACAGAAAATGGTGGGTATCAAGGCGCAATTGCTCTTTGTAACTTAAAAGCAATTCTCACTTAAAGGAAAAAATGCCTTTGTTGTTGTTTAAAGGCTTAGTCCTCATAATCAATTGATGTTTTTTCTCAAAACCTACCGAGCTGCGTTGCTGTGTGCTGACTGCATAGGCAGCTGCTTTCTAAGGCAGCTTCCTAACCTCGTAAATGACTGATTTGGAATGCTCTACATTGGCAGCAACTTGCCACTCACATACACTCAGCTCAGAATTACTGTAATTCCAGTAGAGTTTTCTGTTAGCAGCTAATGACCCAATAGTGTAATAATACACTACCATTCATTTTGGGGTGAAAACAAATTTTTTTAAAGACTTTTATTCAGCAAGTAAGGACGCCCAATTCCCACCACTGTATAAAATTTTAAAAAGGTAATTGCAAGTTTTTATCTCACAATTCAGAATTTTTCTTGCAATTACGAGTTTACATCTTGCAGTTCTGACATTTTTTCTCAGAATTGTAAGATATAAACTTGCAATTGCGAGTTATAAAGTCAGAATTGCGAGTTTATATTTTGCAGTTCTGACTTTATAACGTCAGAATTATGAGGAAAACCTCAGAATTGTGAGTTGCAAGTGTGAATTTATATCTCACAATTCTGACTTTTTGTTTTTTGGAGAATTCAGACTTTTTCCTTCACAATTGCAAGTTATGAAGTCCAGTTCTGAGGGGAAACTAATATTTTCTCATAACTCACAGTTCTGAAAAAAAGTGAGAATTTGTGAGTCTATTTTGTAGTTCTAACTCTATTACTCAAAATTGTTTGTATCTATTTTTTTAGTGCGAATTTATATAATGTGCAAAGTTCTGTGCGAATTTATATAAGTGCGAATTTATATAATGCAATACTGACTTTAGAACTCGCAACTGCGAGTTTATATCATGCAATTCTGATAAAAAAAATTCAGAATTGCAAGATAAAGTCACAGTACCTTTTTAAATTTTTTATTCAGTGGCAGAAACAGGCTTCCATAAGTCAGGATGCATTAAGTTAATGAAAAGTGACAGTAAAGGCATTTATAATTTTACAAAGATTTCTATTTCTAATTATCAGTGGATCCTGAAAACTATCAGGTTTCCACAAAAATATTAAGCAGCACAACTGTTTTCAACATTAATAATAATAAATGTTTACTGAGCATCAAATCAGAATATTAGAATGGTTTCTGAAGGATCATGTGACACTCTAGACTGGAGTAATGATGCTAAAATTCAGCTTTACCATCACAGGAATAAATTATATTTTAAAATATATTAAAATAGAAAACAGTCTTTTGAAATTGTAATAATATTTCACAATGTTACAGTTTACTGTTTTTTTTCCAAATCAAATGAATGCAGCTTTGGTAAGAATTTTGGATTTTTTTTTCCAACCCCAAATGGTAGTCTAAAAATACAAAGCACGCTAACATAGTAAAATTTTTATTTCAAATTTAAAATATTTTATTATACAATACTAATTAGTTTTTCTTGCTTCTTCCACCATTTTTATCATCATATTATTTCATGTATGTGACCCTGGGCCACAAAACCAGTCATGAGAGTCTGAGCAGAATAAATAAGCTTTCCACTGATGTATGGTTTGTTAAGATAACACAATATTTTGCCAAGATTCAACTATTTGAGAATCTGGAATCTGAGGGTGCAAAAGAATCACCTTTAAAGTTGTCCAGATAAAATTCTTAGCAATGCATATTACTAATCAAAAATTAAGTTTTGATATATTTAAGGTAGGAAATTTACAAAATATCTTCATGATCTCGACTTCATATTCTAATGATTTTTGGCCTAAAAGAAAAATCTATTTTGACCCGTACAATGTATTGTTGGCTATTGCTACAAATATACCCATGCTACGTACGACTGGTTTTGTGGTCCAGAGTCACATATTCATATCATATCTATTTTTTGATCTTCATATTTTAACTGAGTTTGACAAGATCATTTTGGCTTCATTATGAACAGACGCCACGTCAAGAACATGCTCAGGATGCTATTAAATGGGGTTTGGACTAGGTTTTGGAACAGATATTCTGACTTCTTTGGCCACAGCATTTGAAGTATTAGATTTTTATTCCCATCCTCCCTTTCAGTGACCTTTTTCTGTCAAGGATCTGCGGTACGACCCATCAGTTTTAACAAATTAGTAAATGACTGGGAATGTATTTGTGTGTTCCACAGTGATCTTAATTTCCCACTTAAATGATTGACTCGTCAGAAGGTCGGCCCTCCTGAGGGAACGTCCCTGGCCCGTCCCTTGACCCCTGTCAGGAAGATGGTTGTGTCTGACACATCTGCCGCTCTGAAGGAGAGGAGGTTGAAGTCGACAGACTCCAAGGTGAGAACGCAGGGTACTCGCTCATAACTCATCCGCCACAACATGTTTAGAATAAATGACAGTCACTTGAAATTATTTTATACTTGTGTGTTATTGCGTAAACGTAAATCTAATTTAAATATAATTTATATATGATAATACATTTATAATTCTATATAAATAAATGTATTTCAATTTAGTTATAAAGCAAAACCTGAGGTTCTGTCCGAAATATGTGGGATTGGGTAACTTTTCTCTTATAAACGTGTAGCACCGGTAGCTCCAGCCATCTGCTCTGTCCATTAAAGAGGTACAGATGCCTCTGGCTCCTTGGGTCAGATGGATTTGTCGGGGTTGCTGACTGCAAGATGAGTTTTTTAACTTATTGAATGTTTCCCTCTTCACGGCCGAGGGGGCTTGTTTGTGCACATATGTCTGTTCTGTAGCACTGCTGTGATGAATGGCTCTCTCTCAGGTGAGCAGTAACTTTTCCCTCATAGAGGGAGGCATGCAGCAACCGGGACATGCGTTTCTGACGTCTGGGGGGTAGTTTTTCTAGAAGAGCTTGCAGAAAAAAACCCAGACATGCTGGAAAATATATCTGTTCAGGATTCATACATTCACTCCTGGATCAAAGCCATTTTAGAAGCCAACTGGATGCCCTCAGGTTTCCAGTCTGCCAGTAATGTATTTGCATATAAGATTGTACACCAGTTATGGTTAATATCTGATCAACATGTCAGGCCTTGCATGTTTTTTGTTTTCGTGAGATAAAGGTCATAGGTGGTTTTAAGCAAAACCAGTTGCAATTGAATTCTACCCAATTATTTCCTCAGCATGTAAACACTGCATGTTTTGTTTGGGTGTCTTCTCAGATTTTTATGTGGAAATCAGAGAAAACAACTTTCTTGCGTTGTGGTTTTTAAAATTTAACTGATTTTGATAGCATTTTTTTGAATAGTGCTTTGTTTTCAGTGAGCAGTTGTGTTTTTATTGGAGATGCAAAATATATCTGTACACTTTCAAACTTTCAGTTTGGCATTAGAGATTTTTAAAAATGTATTAATATCTGTTAATATCAGATATTAAACTGTGCATGCTTTATAACTTTATAACGTCAGAATTGTGAGTTGCAAGTGTGAATTTATATTATATCTTTATATCTCTTTCTTTTTTTTTGCAGAATTCAGACTTCTTTCTTCACAACTGCAAGTTATAAAGTCCAGTTCTGAGGGGAAAGAAGATTAATATTTTCTCAGAATTGTGAGTTTATATCTCACAATTCTAATTGAATAACTCACAGTTGTGGAAAAAAATGTGAGTTTTTTTTCTCGGAATTGTGAATTTATATAATGCAATATTGACTTGAACTCGCAACTGTGAGTTTATATTACGCAGATAGAATTGCGAAATAAAGTCGCAGTACCTTTTTAAATTTTTTATTCAGTGGCAGAAACAGGCTTCCATAAGTCAGGATGCATTAAGTTGATGAAAACTGGCAGTAAAGGCATTTAGAATTTTACAAAAGATTTCTATTTCAGATAAATTATATTCTTCTGACATTTCTAATTATCAAAGGATACTGAAAAATATCAGGTTTCCACAAAAATATTAAGCAGCACAACTGTTTGTAACATTAGTAATAATAAGAAATGTTTATTCAGCACCAAATCAGAATATTAGAAAGATTTTTGAAGAATCATGATGCTGAAAATTCAGCTTTACCATCACAGGAATAAATTATAATTTAAAATATATTAAAATAGAAAACAGTCTTTTGAAATTGTAATAATATTTCACAATATTACAGTTTACTGTATTTTTTCAAATCAAATGAATGCAGCTTTGGTGAGTATAATATAAAAATATTTCCCCATATTTTTTACATTTAGACTATTTTTTACCAACAAATTACAACATTTAATACTCCTATACAGTTCTTTAAACAGTTAAAAAAAAATACTTTAGAAATTCACTAAAAAGTTTTTATATTGTACATACTGTACAGTACAATATATTTTTTATTTTGTTGTTTATTTTATATTTATTTGACAAAATAGTTTTGAATCGCAATATTGGCAGTAATTTATCAGTATCATCCAAAATGTCAATGAGTTTGGACAAAAGCATCTGCTAAAAGCATAAATACAGCATAAATGTAAATTGTAATATTGGTGCATTCCTAATCTCCTTGCATTTTTCTAGTACCATGGCACTAACATGCAATCTAATATTATACTATATGTGACCTTGGACCACAAAACCAGTCTTAAGTAGCACAGGTTTGTAGCAATAGCCAAAAATACACTGTATGGGTCAAAATGATCAATTTTTCTTTCATGCCAAAAATCATTAGGATATTAAGTAAAGATCATGTTCCATGAAAATTTAGTAAATTCCCTACAGTAAATATATCAAAACTTATAATATGCATTGATAAGAACTTTTTGCACACTCAGATTCTAGATTTTCAAATAGTTGCATCTCGTCCAAATATTGTCCTACAAACCATACATCAGTTTATTCAGCTTTCAGATGATGTGTAAATCTCAATTTTAAAAAATTGACTCTTATGACTGGTTTTGTGGTCCAGGGTCACATATGAGGAAAAGCTATCCTATTATTTTCCAAGCAACGTGTCCTGTTGAAAAGGTTCATTTTTGTTAGTCCAGGTTGGTGATGGTTTGGTGCTGGTCTAGCAATCAACATAGCCCTGCAAACCAAAGTCAGTTGACTATCATGACCAGCACCAAAGCCCCAGTATATATATATTGGTTACCAGCAACACTGGTGTTTTCAGAAGCAGTGAGGAAACTCAAATGATAGTTTTGTCAGCATAGGGGCCATCTGCCTCATCAGAGCGGGTTCCTCAAGCCCCCCTGAGACGCATGACCTTTAGACAGTCAATACGAGCCCAGCTGTCCATGGTTACCTAATCGCATACATGCTCCACCAGTGATATGCCTTCTCTATAGTCATCAATACAAATGCTGTTAATTCCTCCGCTGTGATTGACCATGAGAATAGGCACAGGAAGCTTCTTAATACTGTGACCTGACAAATCCTATTCAGGACGGGAAAAACAAGATTGTACTTGTGCATGTGCGTGTTTGTAAGCCTGGGAACATTCAAAATTTGCTTCCTCTACTTATCCTTTAAACACAATATAACAAATATTTACAAACAATCTTAAACCTTTGCGTGATTTCCTGTTCCATCCGCATCACCACCCACATGCTCACCTTATTAAGCTTTAAAAAATTGATGCATTTTGCATTAAAACAAACAGGGATTTAACTTCAGTATGATTTAGAACATCATAATTATACTTCTAATGATTTGGGAAATCGTCTACGATGATAATTGTGTGTGGATGGAGAATGCTTTGTTTTCTTATACTCCTCATAATATCTGTACTGATCTGGTTTGGCTTTAACAGCAAACTCTTTATGTGCTGCTTACTTATTGGGGCTGTGCTAGAAAAACTCAAGGCTTCAGTGTCTTTTAAATCACGCAAAGAGAATAACCAAGGATGCTTCATCATCTTTGTGGTTTTCAGAGATGGCAATAACAAATCCGTGCCCTTCGTTTGTCCTCTATTTCCATTCCTTCGTTCTCCTCCTCTCAAGTCGTAATTGCACTCTGGTGTTCTAAATAAATGGACACACATTCCGGGCATCCCAGTTCGTGAGAGGACAGCGTTTTTTTGGAACACAGATGGGATCGTGTTCACACGCCGATCCAGATCATCAGCGTTCTGCTTTGTTAGAATGCGTGTGTGTAGTGTGTGTAGTGCTATTGAAAGCACATTTTAACCTTTATTTTGAAACAAACTTGTGGTTGTAAGCTAATGTAACAAAAGGGCTGTCAACACTTATGTACAGCTAAAAGTTTTTTTTAAAAGGTTTAATCATTCCCCTAAATATCAGTTAAATTATCTTTAGTTTTTTCCCCATTGCAAAAACTATTATACAATATGAATATACAATTCATTTAGAATAAAATATAGTAAGTAATTTGATTACATTTTGTATTTGATTCTCCTCCAGGGAAAGAATTAACTTTTATATGTATGTATGTATATGTATATATATATATATATATGTGTGTGTGTGTGTGTATATAGATAGAGCTTTTCCCTGCAAATACTATAAATTTTATATTTTATATGCTAAAGTAATTGCATATGTAATTTGTTTAAATGTACTTAATTAACAGCCCGAGTTATGGATTAACATATTTTTTATGCACCAACACTGTCACAAATGTCACATATCCATTAATTTAGTTTTTAATATTTAGAAAATAAAATAAAAATCAATAAATCAATCATTTGGAAGAGATTTCCTGCAAATCATATAAATATGCATTTTAAGGGATAGTTCACCCAAAATAGAAAATTCTGTTATTAATTATACTCACCCTTATGTGCAGCACTTCCTGTAGTTTCTATAGCTCAACTTGTAAAGCATGATGCAAGTAACATGAAAGTGTAACTGGAATTTTAACTAGAAAAGTTTGCAGTGAATAAGTTAAAAAGTCTAGAATATAGTACAACAGGCAGAACAGTTGAACAACAGAATGATGATAGAACGATAGAACAACAGAATGACAGACAGACAGAGCGGCAGAACGACAGAACAATATACAGACAGAACATTATACAGACAGAACGATAGACTGATAAATAGAATGACAGAATGATAGACGGAAGAGCAGAATGATATAAAGACAGAACAGCAATGATGGACAAACAGAACGATAGAGTGAAGGAACAATATATAGCATGATATACAGACTGAACGACAAAATGATAGACAGAACGATAGATAGAACAACAGACAAACAGAACGATAGATGAAATGATATACAGACAGAATGACAGAACAATAGAGAGAATGATGGACAAAATGATATACAGATAGAACGTTAGATAGAATGACAGGATGATAGACAGAATGATAGAATGATAGACAAAATGACAGACTGAAAGAATGATATACAGAGAGAAAAACCGATGGAATGACAGAACGATAAAATGATAAATAGATAGAACGAGAGATAAAACAATAGAATGATATACAGACAGAACGATATACAGAAAGAGCAACAGAATGTTAGACAGAAAGAACGATAGACAGAACAATGGACAGAATGGCAGAACAATAGATGGAATGACAGAACGATAGATGGAATGATATACAGAGAGAACAACAGAATGATAGAATGACAGAACAACAGATAGAACGATATACAGACAGAACGATATACAGAATGACAGACAGACAGAACAACAAACAGAATAACAACGAGAGATGGAACTATATACAAAGAACGGTATGAATGATAAAATGATAGAATGACAGAACGATGGACAGAACGATATACAGACAGAACAATAGAACAATATACAGAGAGAACAACAGATGGAACGATATACAAAGAACAACAGGATGATAGACAGAATGACAGACTGATGGATGAATGACAGATGGAGTGACAGAACAATAGAACGATAAATAGATAGAATGGTAGCAAGAACGATAGACAAGGACAGAATGGCAGACAGAATGACAGAACGATAGATGGAACAATATACAAAGAACGACAGAATGCTAGACAGAACGACAGACCAATGGATAGAACAATATACAGAGAGAATGACAGATGGAGTGACAAAACAATAGAACGATAAATAGATAGAATGATAGAAAGAACAATAGATAGACAATGACAACGACAGACAGAACAATAGAACGATAAATAGATAGAATGATAGAAAGAATGATAGATAGACAACGACAGAGCGACAGACAGAACAATAGAACAATAACTAGATAGAATGATAGAAAGAAGCGATAGATAGACAACGACAGAGCGACAGACAGAACAATAGAGCGATAAGTAAACAACGACAGAATGACAGACAGAACAACAGAACGATAAATAGATGGAATGATAGAAAGAACAATAGACAATGACAGAATGACAAACAGAACAATAGAACGATAAATAGAATGATAGAAAGAACAATAGCTAGACAATGACAGAACGACAGACAGAACAATAGAACGATAAATAGATAGAATGATAGAAAGAACGATAGTTAGACAATGACAGAATGGCAGACAGAATGACAGAACGATAGATGGAACAATATACAAAGAACGACAGAATGATAGACAAACGACAGACCAATGGATAGAACAATATACAGAGAGAATGACAGATGGAGTGACAAAACAATAGAACGATAAATAGATAGAATGATAGAAAGAACAATAGACAATGACAGAACGACAAACAGAACAATAGAATGATAAATAGATAGAATGATAGGAAGAACAATAGATAGACAATGACAGAGACAGAACAATAGAACGATAAATAGAATGATAGAAAGAACGATAGATAGACAACGAAGAACGACAGACAGAACAATAGAACGATAACTAGATAGAATGATAGAAAGAGCGATAGATAGAAGATAGACGAAACAATAGAACGATAAGAGAATGACAGACAGAACAATAGAACGATAAATAGATAGAATGATAGAAAGAACGATAGATAGACGGCAGACAGAATGACAGAACGATAAATGGAACGATATACAAAGAATGACAGAATGATAGACAGAACGACAGACCGATGGATAGAACGATATACAGAGAGAATGACAGATGGAGTGACACAACAATAGAACGATAAATAGATAGAATGACAGAAAGAACGATAGATAGACAATGACAGAACGACAGACAGAATGACAGAACGATAGATGGAACGATATACAGAGAGAACAACAGAATGATAGACAGAACAATAGAACAATATACAAACAGAACGATAGAACGACAGAATGATGGATAGAATGATATACAGAGAGAACGACAGAATGACAGATGGAGTGAGAAAAATAGAACGATAAATAGAATGATAGAAAGAACGATAAATGGAACGACAGAACGATAGTTGGAACGATACACAACAAGAGAATGATCAACAGAACGATAGAACACTAGATAGAAGGATATACAGGCAGAATGACAGTGATAGAAAGAACGATAGAACAATAAAAGGATATACAGAAAGAACGACGAAAAGAACAATAGATAGAATGATGGACAGAACGATGGATAGAATGAGACAGAACAATAGAATGATATACAGAGAGAACAACAGATGGAGTGACAGAACGATAGAACGAGAAAGAATGATAGACAGAATGACAGACTGATAGATGGAACGATATACAGAACAATAGAATAATAGAACAGAGTAATGAATTAACGTTATTTAAAAAAAAAAAAAACACAAAGACTGTAATTTTCATACTTATACTTGGAGCTGTATTCTGAGAAAGAAAAGAACAAACAACATAATGAGAAATGAATTCCAAAGGCTGGCCAAATGTTTTAATTACAGTAATTAGTGTTTGGATGGGTAATTACATGCTTTTTACATTCTTTGCAAAAATCTCGTATATCTTCCGTGCCCATGCTGTCATAGCCTCGTTCCAAATGCGACCGCAGACAAAGATCTTCTTCAGTCTAAACTAATAAATAACCTCACCACAAGGAAGGAAAGCTGTTCTCTTATATTATTATCAAAGAAACAATTCCAAGTTGTTTTTCTAAGATGTTTACTTGGTTTTGTTTACGGCCCAGTCTGGGTCGATGTGAAAGAGGAAGCGCATATCATTCACTGTGCCAGTATGAGATATTCGCTCCCTTCCCTTCCTTTGTCGCAGTGTAATAATGGAGTCAAATGGGTGATGTATGGGAGAGCTGTTTTGTTTCCTGTACCGCCAAGGGCCCACAAACCCACATTCACAGTCTCGTACATGAGCGAAGCGTATAAATGCGTTCTAAATGTAGGCCGAAATGAATAGTTGATTGATCTGGACAATGATACCCTCAATGAGAGAGACGGGAGGGAGAGCGCTAGAAAGAAAAGGCCTGAAAATGCGAGCGGGAGGGAGTCGGTGTGTGTCAGAAAAAGAGCGAGGGAGGGCTGGAGTCTAGAGGCCCAGACAGGCTCGAACAAGAAAGTAAAGAAAATATCTAATTGGAATCAAGTGTCCTGACAGAGTGCGTGGGCGACTGGATTCCGCAGAGCGTGCTGCTTTTTCTTTGAGGGTAAAGAGTATTAGAAAATCCCCTCCATAACAATTCTTTATTTTTGGGGTGGTGTGTTAAACTTGTATAGACAGAATGCCAGGGGTGCGGCTTTAAACACAGCTACAGATTTCCACAGACACCCTCGTCTGATGACTTCAGCCTCTTAACTGGAGCACAGATTCTGGAGCGTGCGCATGTTTGTGAAGGCGAGAGCGCAGGCTTTCTGGAAGACCGGCTTTCATGCGTTCCACATGCATCGATTGACCCTGCGCTCCCTGGGGCTGTATCGGTTTACCTTAATTAAATATGCAATTTTCAAGAATGTTAATTGCTGTGCTGTGTGCGTGTGAGAGCTTTACGAAGCGGCTTGGATTGATGCGTGGCTAGAGGCTATACATCTAGGTCGTTTTTGAAAGATTTTGCAGCATATATGGAAGGTTGGATTGCATAGGGTGTTGTCTTGTGACAGGACAATAGATCTGTTACTGGTTTAGCTGTGGATAAAAACTAAACCAGTTCAGTTCGGTCCTTAAAGCTAAAATATTTTTCCCGTGTGAAAGTACTTCCTCCTATCCTGATTTACAATTGGGTATTCATTTGTTTCTTGACTTCCTGAGGAGTGTAAACACTGATATTTGCAACATTGCTGTCTTTGTTTGAGCTGTCTGACTCCCAGCTGATGGCAAGAAAACTACCTGTTTGTACATGTACATTTAACGGTATTTATATAACACTAATAACAACACTTTGCAAATAAAAAAATAAATAAATAAAGTAGATAAAAATAAAAAATAAAATGTAGTGTAATAAAAGTTATTTAAAAATGTAATAATCATTTTTGTTGTCATTATTTTAAATTACAAAAAGGTAGATTTGTGATAATAATAATAATAATAATAATAATGTTAATTATTAATTATTATTTGGTAGCTTATTATTATTATTATTTGCTAATTTATTATTATTCTTATTTTATTATTTTGCAGTTCAGCTTGTTTGCAGTTTTATATAACACTAATAACAACAATAAAAAATTAAAAAATGTAGCAAAAAATTAAATAAATAAATGGAAGAATTATATTTGTTTTATTATTTTAAATGGCAGAAAACAGACTTGCAATAATAATAATAATAATAATAATAATGTATTATTATTTGGTAGTTTATTATATATTATTATTTTGCAGTTCTGCATTTTGCAATTTTATATAACACTATCAACAAATAAATAAATATAAATAATATATTATAATATAATAAGGAGCATTATAAAAAAAATTAAATGAATGAAAATATTTATTTTGTTGCTGTTATTTTAAATAGCAAAATATGCAGACTTGCAATAATAATAATAATAATAATAATTGTATATATAATTTAATAATTTATTATTATTTGTATTGTATTATTACAGTTTATTACTATTATTCAGTAATTTAATAATAATAATAATAATAATAATAATAATAAATAATTATTATTTGATAGATTGTTATTTTATTTATTTATTTATTTATTGCCATTCTGTTTTTCTGATTTAAAATAACAACAATAAATGTAATAATAATTTTACTATTATTATTATTATTATTATTTGGCAGTTCTGCATTTTATATAACACTAATAAGAAATAAATACATAAATAAAAATAATATTATATAATAAAATGTAGCATAATAAAATAATTAAATGAAATAATTATTTTGTTGTTATTATTTTAGACTTGCAATAATAATAATAACTGTATATATAATTTAATAATTTATTATTATTTGTATTGTATTATTACAGTTTATTACTATTATTCAGTAATTTAATATTACTACTACTACTAATAACAACAACAACAATAATAATTTATTATTGTTATTATTATTTGATTGTTTATTCTTATTTTATTTATTTATTTATGTATTTATTTATTTATTTTTTGCCATTCTGTTTTTTCTGATTTAAAATAACATCAATAAATGTAATAATAATTTTACTATTATTATTATTATTATTATTATTATTATTTTGTTTTTTTAATTACATTGTTGTTATTATTTAGCAAAAAACAGACTTACAATAACAATAACAATAGCAATTATAGTAGTAATAATAATAATGAATTTATAAGTTGTACATTTTTCTGTAATTTATTTATTTATTTATTTATTTGTTTATTTATTTTTGCCATTCTGATTTTTTTCTGAATTAAAATAACACCCCAAAAATGTTATAATAATAATGTTACTATTATTATTATTATTATTATTATTATTATTATTATTATTATTATTATTATTATTATTGTTTATATTTTTGGGGGGATTTCAAAAATTCTTTAGTTTTTCATATCCTTCTCTTTCTCTGCACTGGGGAGCAGGTGGTGTTCGGTGTTTTAGGAGATGGACTGTTGAAAAGGCTTCTCATGTTACTGTATTTTACGCTTTCATGTGTGTTGAGTACTTCAGTGAAATCAGATATCAGGGATCACGAATCGGGAAAGTCATATTTATTTGATTTCCTGTTGATAAACTGTTAACGGATCACTGTCGGCACGTTTAAAGCAACCCGTTGTTACAGCCTTAATGGAAAATGTGTGACTGATTTTTGAATCTCAAACAGACTAGAAACAATGCATTGCTGGAACATGTGGAAGGTGCCATTAGATGTAAAAGAGTGTTGGATGATTTGTCTCAATAGAAGTAAAATGTACTTTATATTTGAAACTGCAGCAAATTATACCTTCAGAAACATATTTTCGGTTTTGCTGAAATGTATTTACAGTCACAAATTTGATGTTGCATTGTTTGGAAATGGTGTTCAAATGGTGTTTTTCTGATAGGGCAGTACTTGTCATTTCCTGCATTGACTGCACTGATCAGCTTTTCAGTTCGTCCTTGGTGGCACTTTTTCTTATCTCCAAACAAGCGCGTGTGGTGCACATGCAGGATCCTCCAGGACGTTGATGGGACCCCCCACACATAAAGGGGCCCACCCATATGACAGGATCGAGGTGACGGAGCTGTTTTCTGTTTCTATAAATGCACTTCAAACCGCTCAGTACGTGTTGCGCTCAGTGATTCAGTTATTAGCACAATGTAAATGCAAGAGATCATCTTAGACATGCAAAAATGCCTGTTTCCAATGATTCATGCCTGTAAAGCTAGTCCTCATGTTACCTTAGCAATGTACAGTACACGCACACACGACTCAGGCATGCTTTTAAAGTGATAGCAGAGAGCGTTTCTCCCGCAGTCATTTGTTTCAATTAGCGTGAAGCCCTAATGCAGACCACATGCGTCAGGACTGTGTAACGAGGTGACTGAGGGACTGTCTGGCCGTGCCACTCCTCCGCAGTCACATCTGGGGACCTTTTTACGCCATCGTCTACAAGCGACATGCTTTTTATGCCCGCAAACTGTCCCATAATGTCGCTAGTTCGATATTGCGCTAAAACAAGCTATGATTTCTCCATTCGCGCTTTTATTCAGCAGCTTATCAGGACAAAGCATTGTAAAGCAACGGCAGACGGGGAAAAAACACATGTAGCTTAACTTGGCTTTTATTTTACGTCTCCCATTCTCATAATTAGTCTCTGGAAACACCCTCACATTTTCAATAAAGTCCAAAAGTGGGGATAAAAGGATGAGGTCACTGGATAGAAAGTGATGACAATATCTTTCTGAGGAATTAAAGAGTTATTTGTAGACATTGTGGTGTCATAAAAAGAAAGTGGTTTGCGTGGAGAGGCTCAAGTGCTAAAGCTGATGTTCTCAAGTGCTCAGCATTTGATTTTCCTGTCTGACGGGACTGAATGTCTAGCGACATGTCTAGCATTCATAAGCTAGTGCTCATTGGCTTAATGCGGAACATGTTATGCAGAGGCATGATAAATGGCTTCAAGGAATATTCTGTCTGTGTTTGACTACCAAAAGTACAGTAGCTGTGTTTTTAACCAAGTTGCAATTCTGTTCAAAGTTATTTTTTAATATATTTTTAGTAAGATTTTATTCTTTTTTTGAAATAATACTTTAGCAGTACTTTTCAGTCCGATGACATTTTAGTGCCACATTAAAAAGAAAAAAAAATTCTAAGGTTGCGAGAATAAAGTCGAAATATGAGAATAAAGTTGAAATAGATTAAATACTACAAGAATAAAGTCAAAATATTTCGAGAATAAAGTTTAAATATTTTGAGAATAAAGTTGAAATATTATGAGAATAAGGTTGAAAAAGTCAAAATATTTTGAGAATAAGGTTGAAATATTTTGAGAATAAAGTCAAAATATTTTGAGAATAAAGTCAAAATATTATGAGAATAAAGTCAAAATATATTACGAGAATAAAGTCGGAATATTTTGAGAATAAAGTCAAAATATTATGAGAATAAGGTTGAAATAGTCAAAATATTTTGAGAATAAAGTCAAAATATTTTGAGAATAAAGTAAAAATATATTTTGAAAATAAAAGTCGGAATATTTCGAGAACAAAGTCAAAATATTACGAGAATAAGGTTGAAATATCAGTCCATTATATGAAGAAAAATCCTGAAATGTTTTCCTCAAAAAACACAATTTTGCTATAAAACTAACAGAATTTGAAATCTGAGACTTTCGAATTTCTCCCAGTCCTGCCAAACCAGGCCATTTGCATGTGCAATAGGCTAGAATATACTCTCAAAATATTGTAACTTTAATCTCGTAATTGCTACGAAATAATTCTTGTAATTTTGACTCTATTATCAAAATATTTTGACTTTATTCTTGTAATAATATCTAAGTCGTTGCTTAGTACAACTTAACATTTCAAGTTGAATAAACTTATTTTAGTTGACTGAACTTAAAATTTTAAGGCAGCAGGGTAACAAATTATTTTAAGATGACTCAACAAATTGTGTTTTTTATTTTTTACAGTGCAGACCTACAGTACTTCTCCAAGAAAAAATAAATTAACACTGTCATACCATTACCATTCTAAAATCTTCTGAGAGTTGTCATGATAGAAATATAGTATTTTTGATCAAAAGCATCAATTGATTTTGTGCTACTATAAGCACTCTAAGTGCTTGGGTCTTAAATATTAGCCAGCAATGTTTTTTTGTTTTTTTTTGGAGACACAGGGCATATGGGTTCATGGAGTGAGTAGGTTCAATCTGCACACAAGCCCTCCAGTGTGTTTGTCTAATTGATTGAGCAATTTGGAAAATTACAAAAATTTGAACCTGGCATAAATTTGTTTTATAGAAACTGATTCCAAGATCCTCCCATCGACTGAAAACTTAAAGGGAGGTCGATTCCCTGTCTTTGCATTGATCTAGTGGTTTAGGAGGACTGACTATCATAGCGTGCATCAATGCAGAGCCCCGCATACAGGCCCCAATCACATGAGGGCCAGAAATGTTCAACTGCCTCCTCTAGCTGTCATTGTTTGCTCTGGATTGAGTTACACTGTCCCTCGGGCGGGTATGCGTGTTACTGTTGATCTGTGATCCTAATGGACGATTTCCACTCTTACTGGAGGCAGGACATACTCACACATACACGCACACACACTATTACATACATACACAAACACGGGTTCAGGGAGTTGCTCTATGCCCCTAACCCCGACCAGATGTGATGTCCAGACAACGCCTTGGAAAAGTTAAAAATAGTTCAAGTGGCTTACTCTTACTTCTCTACAATCTACTTCCTATAGAATGATAAATTAAGTAAATAACTACATTTCCGGAGAGGTGCTTGACCCTGTGGGTGCTTAGCAGTGTATTACTCGCTTTGCTAAAGCGATTAAAGCAAAAATTTTCAAATTGGTTTTTAGCATGTTACTCTGCATTGATATGCATTTTTAGGGGGTGGGGGTTGTGTCATAATGATTTGCTGTGGTATTCTGAATGTTTTTTTAGTGTGTCGTTGTGTTGCTATGGTTGTCTGAATGTTTTTAGCATGTTGATATGCAGTTTCTATGGCCTCCTGAGTGATTTTGAGCATGTGGTTGCTTATAGGTCTGGTTACTGACACAGATTTGTATGGAAAGAGGAAAGTTAATGGCTTTACTGAGGTAAATGTGACAGTAAGTGTTATCGTTTACAAGCTTTTTTATTTAAAAAAAAATTACATGGTTAAACACGACTAAGCGATGACATGAAACATTTCAGTAAGTCATTCTGTATCTTTCAACATACCTTTTGGTATTCATATCCCTGTAGGAAGACAGAAAGCTCAGTCACAGAACTGAGGTGGCTAAAGCAGCCTGTTATGTCACATTAAAGAATGTCAAATTATATTTATTGTTTGAAATTTGTGATAAAATTGACAGAATATTTGGTGATATTCGGATGCCATGTGTGCTACAAATAATGTTTAATAAAGTTTTGTTCACACATCGACGGAAAACAGCGTAGACTAAAAGACAAGGAGATTTAAGAATCAATATGGGTTCATTAAAATGAAGATTGATTTATCCCTAAAAGGGGCGACGTATCCTTGGGCATACAAACATTTGAGAGGCTGTGGGGAGAGGAAGTGGAAGTGCAGGTCTTATTTCTTGGTTTCATGGTTAAAAGGGTATTTGTTGTGAATATTTAGATCGGGTGACTTTGTTCATACATTTTTTGTTTAGCTCACAGGCAGCATTTAAAAAAACGTCATGGCCACCTGTTGTGGGAAAATACTCACCCTCATATAAAAGTTGATGTATTTTACATGTTTCCAAAATTTGTGGAGGACTTACGTATTTAAAAAGTTGTTGGTAAGCGTTAGCTTGTGTTTATGTTTTTATGAATTTAATTTTTACATTTTTCATAATCTGCCTGTAATTGTTTGTATCTCAGGGGATACTTTGTCCTTTTAGGGGTATAAAGATATTTAGACTATTGTCTATAGACTTTAGCCTATTTCAGAAAATACTTTCAATACTTAAATCTCTTGAATGATAATTTATTGTCAATCATTAATCATTTAGCAATATTGAATTTAGTTTTAGGTCAACAATACATGGATTTTTTTCAGACATGTTTATATACATATGAATAGAAGCCTATTTCCACCACTAGATAATAAAAAAAGGTTATTGCAACTTTTTATCTCACAGTTTTGACTTTTTTCTCAGAATCGCGTAATACAAATGTGCAATTTAGAATTTTTTCTCAAAAATGGGAGATAGAAACATACAAAGTCAGAATTACAAGATAAAAATTCACAATTCTGACTTTTTTCTCCGAATTTTGATATAAACTCCAAATCGCAGAGAAATAAAATCAGATAAAAAAAACATTTTTTTTTCTCGCAATACAGACTTTGTGAGATATAAACTCAGTTGTGAGTTATAAAGTCCAATTTTGAGGGAAAAACAATGTTTTTAGATTTTTGTTAGTTTATATGTCACAATTTTGATTTAATAACTGATATAAACTCGCAATTCTGAGAAATATAAAGTTCCAATTCTGAGAAATAAATCAATAAATAAACTCAACAAACAATCTTGCAATTCTGAGAAAAAAGTCAGAATTGTGAGTTTGTATCATGTAGTTCTGAAAAAAAGTCAGTTTTGCGAGATGTAAACTCACAATTGCGAGAAAAAAAGTCACAGAATTGTGAGACAAACTGGCAGTTGACCCTTCGCAAACGGCTTGATTGACAGGTGATCTGACCAATCATAACGCTGAATCCGCCATTATGTCCGACAAACAAATCAGACAGGATAGATCATTAACTTCGGTGGACTCAAACTTGAAAAAGTGTGTATTGACACCTTTTTGCGGTTAAAAAAAAAAAAAAAATCCATTCATATTAATTTTGTTTTTTAAGTAAATAAGAAAAGATGATCAGTTGATGTATCATTGATCTAATGAGGCAATAATCGGCCATGACGCATTAAAGAGCCACAAAGCGGTTTGAGTTGGAGTTTCTTGAAAAATGACAACATTTTAAAGCTGAGACCTTGTTTTATACCAGAAGTAACCTTCTCTGTCTTGTCTGTCTACGTGTTGTTAGTTTCTTAGTTGTTGTTTTTTTTAACTGCGGAAGAACATGATGTGTAGTGTGAGAGTGGCATTGTTTGTCAGATATAGCAACAGTAACTAAGGAGGGTGGGTTTTGCAAAGGGTCAATTCTGAAAAATAAACTTGCAATTGCAAAACTTTATTTCTCACAATTGTAACTTTTTTCTCAGAATTGTAAATTCATACGTGACAAATTTGACTTTATAACGCAATTGTGAGTTATTACATCAAATTTGTGAGATATAAACTTGCAATTACCTTTTTTATTAAAAAAATAAATAAATAAACAATTATTCAGTGACGGGAAAGGACTTCCATACATATGTATATGTATCTATGAAATATACTCGACAAAAACACATATGCAAACTTAAGTATAAAAAACAAAAAATATATGTACAAAGCATAGTATAGTTTGCATATTGTATTTCATACTTCAGGTTTTTATGGCTTACATATGCAGTTCATTGCAGTTCAGTGACAGATAGACAAATAAACCTTTGTCAAATGCCTGTTGTGTCATAATCAACATTTACTTTTTAACATGAAAAAAGAAAAAATTAAAAAAATCTTAACATAAAAAAAGATAAATGCATAATCAAGATAATCAGCCCAGTACATATTAATCTTGAATTATTGCTAGCAATATAAAAGTTGTTGTTACATTTACATTATAACAATCTCACTGGAAAAATTGTTTACTTGGGGAAAAAAAAGCATGATCTATTAATTAAAGTGGATTGTGTACAAAGTAGAGGTTTATCAGCACAGATTTGATAATGCTGATAATTTATAGGCCCTAGAAATTTGTGTATCAAATATGATACAGTAGTATACAAATGTTTACTGTAAGTTATGAGAGAATAAAATATATTTAAAATGTTGTAACATGCATTGGCAAACAATTCAATCAATTTATGCCCCCCAAAGAGGCGATGTATCCTGGGTGTTAAAAACATTAAAATCAAAAATAAAAGTCATGTTTAAAAAAAAAAGAAAAAAAAATCACAAATTTATATTATTTGTGTCCTAGGCAAGGCAAGGCAAGGCAAGGCAAGGCAAGGCAAGTTTATTTATATAGCACATTTCATACACAAAGGTAATTCAAAGTGCTTTACATAAAAGGAAGTAGAATAATCATGAAAACAATATTTTATTAAAACAATAATAAAAACAATAATCACAAAAAAGGAAGTAGAACAATCATAAAAACAATGATTACAACAATAAAACAAAAAATGTAAAATGTAAAAGCTGATTGATTTAATGATTTAAAAATAATTTAAAAATTGATTTAAAATAAATTTAAGACAGTTAAAAACAGAAAATGATTATACATAGTGCAATCAGTTCGGACGAAGCACAGTGTAAATGCACAGCTAAACAGATGAGTTTTGAGTCTAGATTTAAATGTAGTTAATGTTTTAGCACATTTGATCTCTTCTGGAAGCTGGTTCCAACTGGGGGCAGCATAATAACTAAAAGCGGATTCCCCTTGTTTTGTGTGAACCCTTGGTATTTCTGACTCGATCCTAATGATCTGAGTGGTCTGTTAGGTTTATATTTAGTGAGCATATCTGCAATGTATTTAGGTCCTAGGCCATTGAGTGATTTATAAATGAGTAAAAGTACTTTAAAATCAATTCTAAATATAACTGGAAGCCAGTGTAGGGACCTGAGGACTGGTGTGATATGCTCAGATTTTCTGGTTCTAGTCAGAATCCTGGCAGCAGCGTTCTGGACGAGCTGCAGCTGTCTAATGGTTTTCTTGGGAAGGCCAGTGAGGAGACCATTACAATAATCCACCCTGCTTGTGATAAAGGCATGAACAGGTTTCTCCAAGTCTTGACTGAAAACAAAACATCTAATTCTTGCATTGTTTTTGAGATGATGGTATGCTGATTTAGTTACTGCTTTGACATGACTACTGAAACTAAGGTCTGACTCCAGAATTACACCAAGATTCCTGACTTGGTTTTTAGTTGTTTGACCCCTAGCATCAAGGTATGCGTTCACCTTAAGAACTTCCTCTTTGCTTCCGAATGCAATGACTTCAGTTTTCTCCTTGTTTAACTGAAGGAAGTTCTGGCTGTTAATTTCATCAATGCATTGGCAGAGGGAATCAATGGGGCTGTAGTCATTTGGCGATAAGGCTAGGTAAATCTGGGTATCATCAGCATAGATGTGATAGGCAATTTGGTTCTTTCTCATTATTTTACTTAGTGGGAGCATATACAGGCTAAACAAGAGCGGCGCAAGAATTGAGCCTTGAGGGACTCCGCATGTCATGGACGTCCACTTAGACTTATGCTCTCCTATACTCACATAATAACCTCTCCCTTCTAAGTATGACCTGAACCAATTGAGAGCCATTCCAGAAAGCCCGACCCAGTTTTCCAGTCTCTCTAGAAGAATGTTATGATCAACAGTGTCAAACGCAGCACTAAGATCTAGTAGTACCAGCACTGATATTTTGCAAGAATCAGAATTTAGGCGAATATCATTTATTATCTTAACGAGCGCCGTCTCTGTGCTGTGATGTGGTCGGAAACCAGATTGAAAATTGTCCAGGTATCCATTTGAGTTTAAGTAGTTGTTCAACTGATTGAAAACTACCTTTTCAATAATCTTGCCTATAAAAGGAAGATTAGATATTGGTCTATAGTTGCTCAATATGGTGTTATCAAGATTGCTCTTTTGCGTCCTAATAAGATTGAAAATAGCAATAAATTAATTTTCTAATGGCTATTTTAGAGCTAAAATCAGTTCATTGTTGATAACCCAGCCCTAGTTGCTTAGCGGTTCTGAAGATTTACTAGGTTACATATGTTATTGCTTATTGACCAAAGTCAAAAGAGTCCACCGCAGTATCATAATGCTTCTTTTATGATGAGATTATGTGTTTTTATCAAATTGTGTTCCATAGACATGGCCTTTCTTTTAGTGTTGGTCTATGTTTTCCTTAAGTTATTGTTTAAAAAAATCACAAATCCAGCCACACAGAAAAGTAATATCACAATTTGAGAAATCATTCATGTCCAAAGCGCAAATGGTGTGTGCCAAGTTAACCACTGAAGTTTAAGGTCATTTCTTCTGTAACATGCATCCAAGTAAAAGATAAAAATTGTGGCTTGAGTTGGTTCAGTTCATTGGTTGTTGATTGCATACAGGAAGACCTGAATGTGAGCTTGCTTGACATGTCGATTAAAAATGACAAGGTCCAAAACAGTAAAAAAAAATAAATAAATAAATGTGCATGGATTGTGCATGCATTTAGAAAGTAGATGGAGTTAATTTACATTTCCTGCCGACTTTAATACTTCAATTTAGAGATTTGAACTCCTAACCCTAAATATGAGTGACACTGTAGTAATGGCATAAACCACTTATATGAAATATAGCACTCTCCTAAATGGAAAATGTGTAAACAACTCTTTTTGCGAAGAATAACAAACATGTGTTGCGGAGCTTGCCAGGTCAAATGATATAGCCGTCAAATCAGTTTTTCTTGTGTTCCGTCATGTAAATTCACAATATAACAACTACTTGAAACGTTGTTATCATGTGCAACTAGATATGAGTTCATTAGGTCCAGCAATGAATGAAAACAGTTGCTTTTCATTGGCGCTACAAGCTTACAGCTCAAGCCTCTGTGCCAAGCACATTAGGTTTTAGTGGCTGTTATATGACATTTTCATCCAAGAAAAAGCATATGAATCATGCCTCTTAAGCTTCCATTTCTGCTTGAGTGGTGAAACTATAGCGTGGCCCACGGACACACAGTGCACCCTTATGAAGGTGCAAGTATGTTGTTTCCCCCCTCTCTAGGGTGTGTGGGATTTGCGCCATGGTGTGCGTGTCATAACAGATTTGGGCGAACACTTCCTGGCATGTCGCGTCTCAATACAAAGAGAGCAGCGTCTGCAGATGTGCTGTATGTGTGTGTGTTTGTGTCTATGTTTAAGGAACCTCCCCAAGCCTCCACCAACGCTTACTTTTTCCCAGAGCACCACCCAGAATCAACCAGGTGTGTGTCTCAGTGTGATATTTTTGTTCAGTCCTTGCAGATGTGTGTAGTTTAGGATTCTGAGTTATGAGTTTATGTCATACTGTACATTACATCTGCATTTTTTTTGTTGCACTTTTGATATTTTTTGTTGTTGCTAAATATTGCTATTATCATTATTATTATTATTATATCCAAATGTATTATAATAAAATAAAAAGCAATATTTATTATTCTTATTATTCTTATTATTATTATATCATATCCCAAATGTAACATAATAAAATAAAACCGCATTATTGTTATTATTAATATTATTATTATTATTATTTAATAGTATTTTTTTATTGTTATTATTATTAGTAGTAGTAATAATAACATTAATAATAATTATATTATTATTATTATATCCCAAATGTATTATAATAAAACAAAAACAGCATTATTATTATTACTTCCCAAATGTTATATAATTAAATAAAAACAGCAATATTTATTATTATTATTATTATTTAATAGTATTCTTTATTGTTATTATTAGTAGTAGTCTTAATAATAACATTAATAATTATTATATTATTATTATTAATATTATTATCACTTCCCAAATGTTATATAATTAAATAAAAACAACATTTATTATTATTATTATTATTATATCCCAAATGTAATATAATATAATAAAAACAGCATTATTATTATTATTATTATTATTATTATTATTATTATTTAATAGTATTCTTTAATGTTATCAGTAGTAGTAGTATTAATAATAACATTAATAATAATTATATTATTATTATTATTATTATTGCTGTTGTTGTTACAATATTTTGAGCTGCAGCAGAGCACCTCCTGCTTCAATAATAATAACATTAATAATAATAATAATAATAACAAATAATAATAACAACAACAATAATGATTATACTGTTAATGTTACAATATTTGTTTTCACCTGCAACAGAGCACATTGTGCTTAAATAATAATTAATAATAATGTATAAATACATAAATTATAATAATTATTGTTACAATGTTTCACCTGCAACAGAGCACCTTCTGCTTAAATAACAACAACAACAACAACAATAAATACATAAAAAATAATAATGCTATTGTTATTCTTTTAGAATATTGTTGTTGAAATAGTTGTAATAATAATAATAATAATAATAATAATAGTAATAATAATAATAATTTTCTGAAGGCAGCAAAGCACCTTCTGCTTAAATAATAATAATTATAATGATAATAATAATAATAATAGTTAATATTAACCTGAGATTAACCATCATTATTATATTCTAAATACCGCTCTGCACATCCTGATTTTGCTGAGTTAGATGTGTTCCTGGGTCAACATATTTTGTGGACCCTGGAACAACATTTTAATCCAAAAATGTAATCTTGACCACATCCCTACACCTAAACCTAACCTTACCCGTGAGTAATCCCTAAAATCAGAGGAAATGATAGATAAATGACACTGATGTACAAGCACCAAACACTGATTGTAAGCCTAAACTTCACAAAAACTATAAACTGTTTTTTCAAATCTGATTGGTTAATCACAGCGTTGTTCCAGGGTCAACAAAGGTGTTGATCCAGAAACATGTCGTACTTGGTAAAATCAGGTTCTGCATACAGCTCCGGTTTTTAAGAAAGAAGAAAAATAATTTTGCATATAATAAAAAATTTACCACTGACATACAGTCAAGAAGAGTTTATATTTGTCTTTTTCAGGGTTTCTAAATGGGCTTGAAATGGGCCTTTATAAACAAAATGTACTTATATCCATCATTATATTTTAAGCCGGGGTCCAGCACAATAAGATGATTGTATTTGGATCTGTGACTTCAAAAAGCATAAAAACCCTTGGTTCAGACAGCCCAGTTACACCTTCCTACCTTTTCCTAGAATTTTTTTCCCACTTGTGTTATTCTGACTGCTTGTTGATACAAATAGTTACAGTCTCCCTCTCAAGAGTGCTTCAGTTAGCCTAAACAAATACCTGGCCCGTGGTCCTCGAGATACGTCTGCTTATGTACAATACACCTCTTAAGACATCTGTTACGAGTCCAGCCTTGTACACAACGCTGAGAAGCTTCCTGTTGCTTACTCTGTGTTTACTCTACAGCTCACCGAAGGAGGGGAATATCCTGTCACTGCATGCTTTCTCACATCCATCTCCCTCTTTCTCTCATTCGGCCTCTCCAAGGGTCTAAACAACAGCAGAAATCTGAGACTTGACCCGTGAAAGCTCCTTCTTTTTGCCCTGCGCTGGAGGTAACAGCGGCTTTGATGGAAGTCCTTTCCTTGTCACCTGGAGAGAAGCCGATCCACTCTGTCTATATGGCACTTAACCGCGGCTCTCAGACGAACACAGAGTGCGCAGCGTGGACACGGAACATCCGTCATGGCCGACTAGCGGAAAATAGACCCCTCAAGCCCTATTACTCTCTCCTCTGTCAGGAAGGAGTTAACCCCGCAAAGACTGAACATTAGGGGCAAATGTTAACAGAGCGTGTAATTAATGTCATGAGTCCTCTTGACCAGTGGGGCGGACTCTCGCCGTCTGTTCTCAACTAACCAACAAGATCAGAGCGTGCAGGAATTCATTCAGATCTCTTAATCAATAAGTAACCCTTATCAAAGCAGATTGTATCCTACCTGCTGTTTTAGAGAAAGTAAACAGGATTAGCAGCTGTAGCAGAGCACCTTCCGCTTCAAATGTTTTTTACATGCAAGAAAACACATGCAATGCAGAAGAACTCATGAAACTATTTGAATCAAGAAACGCACTGAATCAAATTAAGCATCAAAGGTGAGCTGTTAAGGTAAGAGCATTAATCAGCAGATGTAATTATGATGTAGCAAAAATATGATCTGCCATAAATATGGAAGGAGCAGACACGATCTGCCCTAGAAACATCTAGAAACATCTGTCTGGTCTGCAAATGGAAAAATCATTATGCAGCACATTCCAGGATTTAGTAAAGCATTCTTTTTACAGTAATTACGGTAATGGGAGGACTGGACAAAATTCAGAATTTAAGAATTGGCTCCTTTCAATTCATAAATTAGAATCTGAATTAGAATTGGCCAAGCTCTACAGTAAGATAAATTAGAATTTGAATTGGAATGATGGGAAGTGGAATTTACTAAAGTGCAGTTTAACAGGCATTCTGGGAAATGTGTAAATGGGGAACTAGGAAGTGCAAGAAGTGCCAATAATTTATCTGGTGGTCTGAATCGTCAATAAATTTTCGAAACTTCAAGAATTTTTCAACTTTTTAACAAAACTTTTTGTCAAACTAAGACAGTGTGTAGTGCCACATTAAAAAAAAAAAAATTAAGATTACGAGATTAAAGGCGAGCTTGTATCTGAACTGTAACTGTAAAAAGGCAAAAGCCCCATAAATACAACTTCAAAAAAAAATAAAAAATTCTCCTGGTGGTCTCAATCCATTTGCATGCGCAATATAGGCTATACTCTCAAAATATTCTAACTTTAATTTATACGATTTAAATTCTCGAAACATTTAAATTTTTTTTCTCAAAATATTTCGACTTTATTGTTGTAGTATTTCGACTTGTTTTTCTCGTAGTATTTTGACTTTGTTCTCGTAATATTTCGACTTTATTCTCGTAATATTTCGACTTTATTCTCATGATGTTTCGACTTTATTTTCAAAATATTTCAACTTTATTCTCGTAATATTTCTACTTTATTCTTGTAGTATTTCGACTTTATTCTTGGAATATTTTGACTTTATTCTCAAAATATTTCGACTTTATTCTCGTAATATTTCAACTTTATTCTCGTAGTATTTCAGCTTTATTCTCATAATATTTTGACTTTATTCTTGTAATATTTTGACTTTATTCTCATAATATTTTCGACTTCATTGTTGTAGTATTTCAACTTTATTCTCGTAATATTTAGACTTTATTCTCAAAATATTTTGACTTTATTCTCATAATATTTCAACGTTATTCTCAAAATATTTCAACTTCATTGTTATAGTATTTCGACTTCATTCTCATAACATTTTGACTTTATTGTTGTAGTATTACGACTTTATTCTCTTAATATTTTGACTTTATTCTCATAATATTACAACTTGTTATTCTCCTGGTATTTTGACTTTATTCTTGTAATATTTAGACTTTATTTTTGTAATATTTTAACTTTATTCTCGTAATATTACGACTTTAATCTTGTAATGTTTTTTTTTTTTTTATGTGGCACTAAAACTCCATTATAGTCAGACAAAGCTGTCAAGCCACCATTTAGAGTCTGTCCTGACAAACTTTTCTTTTTTCTTGTTACAAATTACACTTATTAGGGTATATGAATTTTGAAATTCAATTCATTTTAATTCTAATTTTTAACATTTGAATTCCAATTTCATCTCCGGTTCCTTTTTGCTACCTCATTTTTGCTATTTTTTTTTTTTCAGAAGTAATTGAAATGACTGCAAATGTAGATACCTATTTGGTTATTTTTAAAGTTAGATACAGTTTGAATTTTATACATTTGAATTTGATTCTTACATTAGGACATTAGAGAAAGTTGAAGAAGATTCTCATCTTTAGAGAAACAGTTCATTTGCAGAATAACAATTTCATGATAATTTACCCAACTCCATGTGATCTAACATGTTCATGTCTTTCTGTCTTCATTTGCAAAGAAATTAAGGTTTTTGAGGAAAACATTCCAGGATTTTTCTCCATATAGTGGACTTCAATGGTGGCCAACTGGTTGAAGGTCCAAATTGCAGTTTCAGTTTGCAGGGTCTTATCTAGCAAAACGATCGGTCGTTTTCTTAAACCAATAAAAATATATATACTTTTTGACCACAAATGTTTAGCAGAAGCCGGCCTCAAACATTACGTAATCATGTTGGAAAGGTCACACATGACATAGGCCGAAGTACCGACCCAGTGTTTACAAAGCGAATGTGCAAAGACAGTCAAACGCCCTATACAAAAAAAGGGAAAACAATGATGTCAGACGATTTTCTTTCCTGGAAGTGAACTTCTCCTTAAATGAACATTCTCTAATGGTACAAAGCAAACAAACAAACACAGATACTCGTTAATCGTTTTATTATGAGAGCTTCACGTCATGCTCGGGAGAACGTTGCGAAAAAGATCTGCGGGTAATTGATGTGTCATGACACCCAAAAAATTTGACTCATCCTCGTTTCCTGTGTCTAACCCAAACACTGATAGCGATCACAAATGTGATGAATTGGTGTAGTATTCTAAGGGCACTGCTTTTCCTCTCTGAGTTTTGTCTCACTGTGTGGCATCATTCACATACACAGCTGCTGGGCTTTATCTCACCTTTTGCATTCATTTCCCAGAACCTCTGGCACACAAGTTCAGCTACACCAGCCCGGTATTTTCATTCTCCGTTTTCCAAGATGTCTAGGTAATATATTAAAATAGTTGACACGCTGGCGTGAGGTTTACTGATAGACATATCAGGGAATGCTTAAAATATGTCCACATGTTTTATCTTTAGGGGTGAAGCTGGAACAAATTCTCATTCCTTGTGGCAGGCCTGAAGTTCTGAAGTTGAGATTTTATTGATGAATTCACAAAGCATACCGAGAGCTTATCACTACACGCGTTGTATTTGGCATTGGCTACGAATCCCCACTTTCCCCTTTATGTTTTCTTTCATTCCCACCTTTTTTCCATTCACATCCATCTCTGGATGTTGTGGCTGTGGAAACATTCATCTTGGACCAACCGCTAATCAGCGCTGGTTGTTAAACTAGAATTTTTTTCTCCACTTCTGGGAAATATCACTTTGGGGAATGCATTTCTATGTTTGTGTCTTTTAAATGGGATTGTATCCCAAGGAATTAAATTTTGACTTCAGTGTACTATGAAAAAGAGCTGTTATTGAAACTAATCAGTTTTAATGCTAATGCTAATGTTGCTAATGAACAGAATAACTAATGATAACAGTTAAATGGTGGAAAGTTTATAAACTCTTGTGTTGTTCCTGGCTGCATGTAGCACCTCCAGCTCTGTAAATTGTTTCCCAAAGTAAGAGACAAATGCTTTTTAACTTTTTGTACTAGAATAAGTTCCTTGGACTTTTTAAAACTAATGTTCATGATTGAGACACAACCAAAGAGCACCTTCTGGGATAATTTCACATGGTCTGTTCAGGCTATGTCCCTGGTGAAAAAAACAGCATATGCTGGTAGGCATGTTTTGATGCTGGGATGCTGGTTAGGTATGTTTTGATGCTGGTTTAAGCTGGTCCTTTGCTGGTTTATGCTGGTCATTTGCTGGTTTATGCTGGTCATGTTGCTGGTCAAGGACCAGCATAAACCAGCAAAGGACCAGCTTAAAAACATACCTACCAGCATATGCTGGTTTTTTCACCAGGGCATTTATTCGGATGCATTTGAAAATGGCATGGGGTGATGCGGAGGAGACAAATTGTTGAATAAAGTCGTTATTTTTGTTTTCTTTACGTACAAAATGTGTTCTCGTAGCTTCGTAAAATTACGGTTGAATCACATGGATTGTCACATCGATTATTTTACCTTGCTACGTTTCTGAACGGAGATCATGTTAATTACATTGCTGTCTATAGAAGGGTCAGAGAGCTGTCAGAATGCATCAAAAATATCTTAATTTGTGTTCTGAAGATGACTGAAGCTTTTAGGGGTTTGGAACGACATGGGGGTAAGTGATTATTGACAAAATTTTCTTTTTGGGGTGGACCAACCGCTAATCAGCGCTGGTTGTTAAACTAGAATTTGTATTCTCCACTTCTGGGAAATATCACTTTGGGGAATGCATTTCTATGTTTGTGTCTTTTAAATGGGATTGTATCCCAAGGAATTAAATTTTGACTTCAATGTACTATGAAAAAGAACTGTTATTGAAACTAATCAGTTTCAACTGTTATTGAAAACAGCATATGTTGTTTGTGTTTAGGGGATACTCGATTCTCGTAGCTTCGTAAAATTATGGTTAAATCACATGGATTGTCACATGGATTATTTTACCTTGCTACATTTTTGGACGGTGATCATGTTAATTACATAGCTGTCTATGGAAGGGTCAGAAAGCTGTCAGAATACATCAAAAATATCTTAATTTGTGTTCCGAAGATGACCGAAGCTTTTATGGGTTTGGAACAACATGGGGGTAAGTGATTAAGTGACAAAATTTTCTTTTTGGGGTGGAGTAACCCTTCAAGACCTACTTGAATCCTCCTCGACGAGAGGAGGTCCTTCTGTGTCTAAAATTTATCAAAAACATCTTGGGACAAGGTTTTCACACTGACAGCTGTCATTGTTAGACAGTTAGCATCTCCATTTGTTTGTCAAAGGCATCAACAGTAACTAAGGGGAGTGGGGCTTACCGATAGGTCAATTCTTCTGTCAGGATCAAAATATCCCACGATTCACTGGTGTCCAGGTCGCGCTCACTCACCATTGTATGTTTGATCTAAAACACAACTGTCCACATGTTTTGCTGCAGGACAGCAATAGTGAGTAAATTTTCTGTCAGCTTTGCAGGACTGTAATAGTTGCAGGTCACATGGCGTAGTCATATGATCATTCTTCAATGTACTGTAAACTCTAAGAAAAACTTCATATGTGGCCACTCAAGTATAAAGGGCTTTCCCTGCCATTAATGCTTAGACCATTTACACCACACACGTCTGTGGCGTGTTATGGCTCTGACACGGCCACCGGAGCTGATCGCGGCCACTCTAGTCAATGCTTGTGTTTATACCAGCTGCGCCGCACACATTTGAAGTGGCTCTCTGCACAGCTTCTGTAAGTATGCACACATATGCATCCTTTGATTAAATATAGCCAAAATTCATCAAAATCCGTTGCCATGACTTATTGTGAGAGGTAAAAATTACGCTTTAGTCGCATAACGTCGGTTAGTGGAAATGCTGTTATAGAATCTGTAATGGAAACGCATCTAGTGTGAAAGTAGCATATAACAGGCACAATACAGTATAAACACTGATATCTATTGGTACAGTGTGCGTCACATGACTAAGCATGAGTCATCATTTTCAAAAACCTGTGTTTTCACAGTCCTCACTAGAAAAATAGCGTTTTAAAATGTATCCACTTTGGTGATCATTTTCAGAAAGCTCTTTTTATTGACAAAAACACCAGCTAAGAGTGAACAGAAGGCCAAACGAAGAATAGAAGATGTGTTTTCAAATGAAAACATATTAGTGTGGACAAGGCCTCAGGAATGGTTGGGATGTGGATGGATGGATGGATAGATAATTTTATATATATAAAAATAATATTTTTAAATATAAATAATATTTATTCAGAATTGTACTCGGTAAGCCTAAATTGTTAAGAAATTATTGCTTCTTATTAGTAAGGATTCACTGAATTGATCAAATCACTATCCATATAGAGAGTCTGCAAGTCTCTCGTATGTCACCGGCCAGCAGTGATGACGAAAGACTCCTGACTCTCTTGTCAATGGTGGTTAGTGGCCTTACCACATGAGAGCATTCCTCAAACCCTGCAGTCCCACCACAAGCTCATATTTACTGTGTGTGGTAGAAGCTTCACACTGGAACCACAGAAAACACATGACCCAAACATAAACTGCGTACACAAACACACACACGATACGTGCAAAGACTCACCATCGATGGGGTCTATCATCACACTAACAACATGGAAACTGTCTTTCTCTCCCCCTTTCCGTTTTAATCTTTCATTTTGTCTTTTTCCAAACAGACATCCCAAACCAGACCATATGGTAGAAGACTAGAGGTTTTTACATTCTCAGAGCTAATGCAAACAGATCTGTGGTTTTGCAGTGTGTGAGAATAAAGATATAGATACTACATCAGCAATCGTAATGTTTGGGCTTCATGCGGCTGACATGATCCACGAGCAGAGCGGCTTTTTACTTGTAGCCTCTGTACTGTCTTCAAAATGACATTGATTACCTCGTCATGTGAAATTAGTACAAATCCTGTTCTTAGGAAATTTAATTGACCCTGGTTTAATTGGGTTTAATCGCTTTCACAGAAAATTTCCTCTCCTTTACGATGGCCGTTGGCCGTGTTATGAGATGGACATCCTTTCACATAGAGCTTTCCTTCATATAGACTTCCCATTAGCAGCCAGTAATAAGTGTGGGGAGTCGTTCCTTTGATTGTGAAGTGTCTCAGTAGTTTTAGTGGTACTTGGCTATTATCATTCTCCGAGGTAACACGCAAAAGCCCCTTTTATGTCTTCCCTGAACTTTGGCCAGCTGGATGTGTTTAGGAGGGTTATAATGTAACAGAGGTTCAAAAGACTTCACTACCTTCCATTTACCTCTCCTGCCGTTCGTGTTGTGTTGCTTTAATATGCTTCCATAGGGGTCTGGCTCTTATAAAAGCCAGATGGGTAAAGAAAAGAGAGTGAGGAAAGTGGAGATGAGAGGGAGAAAGAACATGGTTAAGACTGAGAGCTTTAGTGAGGAAGATGGAGATTTTGTTATGGCATGTGCCATCAATATTAAATGAAGTCAATGGGAACTTTCAGTCATGTTTAAAATTATCACTAAAATGTGTCCTAACCACGCACAAAAAGCACTTTTCTCCAATCCAAGTTTCTGTCTTAACAGCGACAAGTTAAATTTAATTTTGCTGTTGGGTATTTTTATTTGGGCATGTTTAGCAAATCTGGAAATAATTTTCCATTTTTCGAAAAATATGTAAAATGGCTGATTTTTAGTTTATGTGTTTTTAATTCACTCAGGCCCGGTTTCACAGACAGGGCTTACGTTGCCTTAGATAAAAAACACTACTGGTGTGCATCTTGAGACAAAATAATGAAACTGACATAACTTTTCAGTTAAAACAGCCCCATGACATGCATTTTAGTCTGCGACTAGGCTTAAGCCTTGTCTATGAAACCGGGGGTCATTTTGTTTAGTTATTTTATCTTTAGTATTGGCCATTTCTTGTTTAGCAGCCTTTAAAAAAAATTGTTTTATTTTGTGTCAGCCTGAGTGTTAATATCTTCAAGTGCCTAATTTGTTACAGTTTTAGTGCTAATTTACAAGTAAGCGTGTGCCATTAAAAGTGACTGAGATTGCTGTCTTGTGCAAATGTTGTCTTCTTAAGTGAGGCACTTAACCCTTGGAGGAACCCTACTTTAAAGGAACTGTTCCTGTGATTAGTCTAATGTAACTTAGCCCACCTCCCTTTACACAGTGCAATCATGTTAGTAAATAATGTTCTCATGAGCCTTGCGTCACTGAAACCAGGTTTCCATGGACACAGTGGGATACTGTAAAATTTTAAAGAGGTCTGGTGGTGTGACATGGGCGAGCCTGTACCTCTCCTCCGTTGTAAAACTCTGGACCAGGCTGCCTTTGTATTAAAAAAAGGCGTAATAAATAAAAAACCTCAATTCCTTCCCCCGTCAGCAAACAGCAAGCCTACAAGAAAAAGAACAAGAAAGTGGGAGAGCGAGTCAGATACGAAACAAACTGGCTCCCAGAGCACTTTACTGGAACCACTAATACTCGCTGGCCCTCCAACGCGGCCTAGTGTTTCAGCCAAAACTCTACTCTGAGGCAGAGAGGGCCACCAATACAGTCATTAGAACAATTCTGTTTCTCTTTTTCCTGGTTTACAGGCAAACAGGGTTATGTCATTCAGACTGAGAGGCCCCACTGCGCAGCTGAGAAGGTTACAAATGTTGTTGACATGAGTAGAACTGGCAACCACTAGTTCCTCTTTCAACCAGCTGTGGATGTTCTCAATGTTCTTCCATGCTGGGAGGGACAATTAAGGTATTTTTGGACTATTTTTAAAAGTATAGTCATCTTTTACTCACTGTCTTTCCAAACCTGTATGACTTCCTTTCTTCTGATGTTGTTACAATTCCAAAACTTCCAGTAGCCCCTCACTGCAGAACACAAGATTCAGGGGGCGAGGTTGGATCCAACTCTAGGGGGTGGAGATGGGTGGGTTTAGGGATCAGGGGGTGGAGATGGGCAGGTTTAGGGATATGTAAGGTGGGAGAAGTTGGATCCATATTAATTAGGGGTTGACCAATATATGTTTTCCAGGGCCAATGCCAAAACCAATTATTACAGTTCAAGTAGACAGATAACCAATATTTTGAACCGATATATACAGTGGCATGAGAAAGTTTGGGAACCCCTTGCAGAATCTGTGAAAATGTCTGTAATTTTAACAAAATAAGAGAGATCATACAGCATGCATGTTATTTTTTATGTAGTACTGTCCAGAGTAAGATATTTTATATAAAAGATGTTTACATATAGTCCACAAGACAATAGCTGAAATTATTAAAATAACCCCCTTTACAGCATCTTTAGCGTATTTAAACCCTTTCCAGCAGTGACTATGATTTTGAGATCCATCTTTTCACACTGAGGACAATTGAGGGACGCGAACACAACTATTACAGAAGGTTTAAACATTCACTGATACTCCAGAAGGAAACACGATGCATTAAGAGCCGGGGGATGAAAACTTTTGAACAGGATGAAGATGTCCACATTTTTCTTATTTTGTTGAAATACAATTTTTTTCCATTTAGTACTGCCTTTCAGAAGCAACAGAATATACGTGCATGTTTCCCTGAAGACAAATTAATTACAATTTATCTTCAAATTCAAAAAGTTTTCACCCCTTCCTCCTGAAGCATCAGTGAATGTTTGAACCTTTTTTAATAGTTGCGTTTGAGTACCTCAGCTGTCCTCAGTGAGAAAAGATGGGTCTTAAAATCATACAGTCACTGCTGGAAAGGGTTAAAATATACAAGAAATGCTGGAAAAATAAAGAATCTGCAGGGCCTGGAAGATTTTTCTGAAGAACAGTGGGCAGTTTTACTGTTCAGAACAAACAAGGGACTCATGAGCAACAATCACAAAAAACAGTGGTAGATCATCCAGGTAACCACACAGTATTAAGAACCAAGGGTTCCCGAACTTTTGAAGAGGGTTGTTTTAATAATTTCAGCTATTTTTTTTGTCTTGTGGACTATATGTAAACATCTTTTATGTAAAATATCTTATTCAGGACAGTACTAAATAACATACATTTTGTATGATCGCTATTATTTGGTTAAAATTATTCACATTTCATTAATTTCTCTCTGCTGTTCTGAGAGATTGTTTACTTTAGCCAAATTTAGCGTGTTTAGCTGTGAAACTTGCTAACTAGCACGTTATTAGGAAAGGTGATTGCAGAGATTCATAAAAAAAACCCTTATACTCACTTCTGCTGTAGGTGAAGCTGGATCACAAATGATTTGCCCGAACATTTATGTAGCTCGGGAGGCACATTCCCTTCACAAACAAATATAATCCATTGCATCTTCAGCGGCTCAGATGTCAGGAGTAAATGACGACCACTATGTTCATTATTACATCCAGCAACACAACACCTCAATCGCTCAATCTGAGATATTCTTGTCTAACTTACATCCCTGCTCCTGCATCGAAACAATGGAGGTCGGACTGTTACAGCTGATCTGAGGTAAAATGCTCATGTCAACCAACTATCGTGGGAGCGGCCTCTGGCATCTGAGAATGGCTCGATTTGAAAAAGGGGAAATTATTTTTACAGATTAATTAAAAACCACTGCATAGATTTTTATCACTATAGGGTAGATTTGTATAGACACTGCCAACAAAAATAATGTTCAAACAACACGTAAAAGTGAAGTTTGCATCCGATGACCCCTTTAATGCTACTATTAATTGCATTAACAAAACATTACCATGTAGCCTTCACATATCTATTTTGATGTACAGTTGCCACTCCCAAGATTTAGCATTGTGTACTCAGCAACATATAAAATATGACTTGTATTCTTATTTTGAATGGGTCATAATCGCTGAAACTGTCAGTCACTTCAGTGTGAGCTCACTCTTGCAAAAACTCCTGTTATAATCAGTGAAGCGTGCAGAACTTAATGAACTCGCCGTAACCGAAAACTTCAGTGCTTTGAGTAGTATTGTGTAGATTCTGACAATTTAAACACCTCTGATTGGCCATTGCATTCACACGCTCAAACAGACAAATCTATGCTTGGCTACAGTGCTCAACATTACAAAAAATAAATGCATGGTAGCATTTGAAATCAGTGTCTGGTATTGTCACATTTTTAGAATTTTAGTACTGGCTTGGTAGTTTTGACAACATGTTCTTATGTAGAACAGACAGAAAAAATAGTCCAAGCTGTTTTTTTCATAAAGTGAATGTGACAATCAGGGCCATAAAAAGTTTATAAAATTAATCAATTTGACTGTATTTCAAGTCTGTGATAGCTTTGTGTACAGTCAGATTTGAGTTAAAATCATGTTTCAACAGCTGTAGTCACCATTCACTTTCCTTTTATGGAAAAAACAGCTTTGACCTTTCGCTAATGATATATGTTTTGCGTACTATGGATGAATTAAAATCATATGGTTTTGGAAACAACGTGAGGGTAAGTAAATGTTGACAGAAGTTTTGATTTTTGCATGAACTATCCCTTTTAGCCCCAAGACTTCATCATCATGAGATAAGGAGGCCCAGACATGTTCTCTGACATGCTCAATGGCTGAAATTCTTGAAGAGCAAATTGATGGAGTGAGATACTTTAGATTCAAAGTGGTTTCATGCGGTACAGTACGCTGGGCCTCTGGATCGGAGCAGATATGCTGTTGTCTGGTCAGACAGTGCCCTGAAGTGAGATGGATCTATGCTAATCGCCAAGCCTAACAGCACTGACAGCGAGAAGAATGAAGACTGAAGAAGCGGCTGCCTCACAGCGCCAAGGGTTCCTTCATCTGCGCTCGGGAGAGGGAGTGAGAGGGAGAAAGCGTGCTGTGTATTTACTCAGGTGTGTTCCTGTTCTTGGCAACTGTGCTACAACAATATTGAAAACAGGCTGCTGAGCTTCATGAACAACCTGAACGAGAGGATGATGTTTCAGTCAAATCTCGGGAGCTCCCCCTCCTCGCTAAAACATTTCTTTATCCGAAATGCAAGTCATGGAATGCCTGGCGATTCGAGTGAGTGACTCAAGACAATACAATCTTTCATTTTTTGTAGTCAGTGCCAAATTTTCCTCTTGATCATGAATCTGTTTGAGAGTTGAGTTTGTCTTTAAACATTTACATTCATGTGTTAAACAGATACTTTTATTCAAAATGGCTAACAAATGAGAAACATAAGCAGTGTGTCAAAAAATGAACATTTTAACTGGATTGAACTGCATAAATGAACGAATGAGTCGTTCGCCGGTTCTATTCAGCGAACTGAATGATTAGTTTATGAATCGGACTGATTTGTCAATCTCGCTGACTGAAGATTATCAGTAAATAATCACTTAAAAGGGATGTCATTAATTCACCCTCATGTCGTTCCAAATCTGTACATTTTTTTTTCTACTGTGGAAGAATGTTGCTAACAATTGTTTGGTCTACAGAAGAAAGAAATGTGTGTCATTTTGGAATGAAATGAGGGTGAGTAAATGATGACAGAATTTAGATTTTTGGGTGGACTATCCCATTCAATTTTGGTCTGTTCCTCACACAAAGCTATGACTTTAAAAGAACTGGAATATGGAATATAAGTTACTGTATATGGACCATCTCCATGATGCTTTCTCAATGTTAAAAAAAGCCTTAATAAAGATTGCTAAATAAAGAAAGGAATTTAGAATGATGTACAGTAAGGATGAGAATGACGGAATTATTATTTTTGGATGCACTGTTCCTTTAATTATACAATTGTATAATCATTCCACTGTTATCTGCAACTACTAGCACATAAATTATGACTTATAGACATTAAAGATCATACATTTTTATAATTCCAAGTTCTGTGATTGTACATTAAGATGATTGGACCCATAAATATATGTCTTGATTGTCTGCAGCATCAGTTTTTGATATTGGGATCTCTGCAGTGTAGGGATACAACTGTTTAACAGTCACGCAGAATGCCACATTTTATCCAATGACATCATTTTCTGGATATAACTTCAGTCGCCTGGGGTCTGCAGAGTTGCATGCCCCACACAATGCGCCTGCAGTGGGCCAATGAAAATACATGTTTGTTCTGCTTCTCCTCAGAGCTATCCAGACCATTGCCAATGCTTTTGGATAAAAGTTTTCCAGGAGATGTTTTTCCAGGAGGTCTTACTTCTAAAAGGAAGCACACAGTGCATTGTGTACTCACTTTAATATGTAAAGCAGTCTCACAAGGCCAAATAAGCATATGGAACTCTTGCCAAGAGCGAATATACAATATGTGGTGTGCAGAAAACAGTGACTCACCTTTAATTGTTTCATGATAACAGTTACACATTAACTTGCTTTGATTGATCAAGAAACTCACAGTATGCAAATAGTCCTATTAACCCTGAACATGCTCAGAGACTTGTCAGACTTCACTCAACAGAGATGGAATGTGGAGAAGACAGATTAGGTCAGGGTGTGTCTTCATATTGGGACATGTTTGTATGTGCAAGCTGTGAGTAAGGCCATGTCTTCTGTCTGGTCCTTGATGAGGACCTTTGCTGGTATGTAGACCTTGCCCCATGGGCTTGTTCATGGGCTTGCTGTGGCAGACTGGAACTGTGACTTCTTTTCTCCAGTGGCCTCCAGGCTCTATAAGGAAATACAGACATTTCAGATACTTGAAAATTCTGTCATTAATTACTCACCCTCATGTCATTCCAAACTCACCTTTGTTCATCTTTGGAACACAAATTAAGGTATTTCTAAGGCATCTTTCTGAGCCTCCATAGACAGCAATGCAACTATCACATTCACATGGACTATTTTAATGATGTCCTTGCAACCTTTCTGGGTCTTGAACGTGTCAGTTGCATTGCTGTCTAAGCAGTCTAAATTGCTAAACTTGTCTTCAGTACAGTTAGGGATTTGATTCTTTAATGTTTGCAGTTGGCAGGGAGGCGACACTAGTTCTCTCCCGGCCAAATTGACTCTGACGTTAGGGAGGATATTCCTCATCTGTTGGCCATTGTTGGAGATAATGGGAGCCATATTACATCAACACTACATCATAGGCAGCCTTTGACCCCGTCTTATTTCCAGTGATGCCGCTCTGTGGCACTCCCAAGACGGCAATCATGCGTGGAGCTCAATGGGATACGCTTTAACCCCAAACCCAGCTCAGAGTTGGCAGAGGCCCTGCATATGAAAGTTGGGGCAAGAGCAGAGGATTTGGGGTGGACGCACTCAATGCGAAAATATACCGCATGTTAGCAACTAAGGGGAAGTTAACCGGAAAGCTTTATTAAACATGGGCATAGCCATCGTGTCTGTGACCATGAGCTTTTATAGCACCAGAGCCTGTAGAGGTTTTACTCAATGGTCTGTGTAATCTATCAGATGACTTATGTCAGCCATAACCAGGGCTCTTGCGGATATTGGCTCACTTGATTTCCTTCCAGAATGGGAACTGTGGAACTGTTGATCTGGTTTGTATTTTTTTCTTAACGAGGCATGTTTACAAGGTTTGTTTACAATGATAGAATCAAAGCGCTGCTGCAATACAGAGAGACTTCGCCCTGTCTGTGGTTGGTTGTGGTTATCGTATGCAGATTTTGCGAGCCACTCTGACATTCCGATAGGTCAGGCTTATAAGCTGCCAAATAATTTTAGTCGGATCTATTTCACATAATAGCTTTGAAGATATCTGAGTAAAATCACAACATCTGTAAACTGAAAGGGTTTGGTATTAAATTATTCCACCACTGAAATATTTCTGTAGCGCGACTGATAGAACATGCCGCTAACAATGTTAAGGTCGTAAGTTCGATTCCAAGGGAACATGATGAAAATGTTCAGCTTGGATGCACTTGGTCACTTTGGATGAAATGAAAATGTACAGCACAACAAATTTGTCTTTAATAACAAGTTTTATAACATGGGGTTTTAAAAGGATAGTTTACCCAGAAATGAAAATTCTGTCATGAATCACTGAACCTCATGTCATTCCAACTCCGTAAGACCTTCGTTTATCTTCTGAACACAAATCAAGATATTTTTGATGAGCGGTTGAACCGTAATATTATGAAGCTATAAGAATACTTATTGTGAGCAAAGAAAACAAAAATTAAATTAATTGTTGACTTTATTCAACAATTTCTTCTCTTCCCTGTCAGTCTTTGACATGCGTTCACGACAGTGCCATGATGCATGCGTGTGCATTCATTTGCTTGCTTTGCACGCAAAAAGTATTTTCGTAGCTTCATAACATTACAGTTGAACCACAAAATGTCACACGGACTATTTTATCAATGTCTTTACTACCTTTCTGGGCCTTGAACGTGGTAGTTCCATTGCTGTGTATAGTGTCAAAAGTTCCATTGCTGTGTACAGAATCATTAAAAATTTGACCAAAATAAGAGGGATCGTACAAAATGCATGTTATTGTTTATTTAGTACTGACTTGAATAAGATATTTCACATAAAAGATGTTTACATATAGCCCACAAAAGAAAATAATAGCTGAATTTATAAAAAATGACCCGGTTCATAGTTTACATCCCCTTAGTTCTTAATACTTTGTTCTTACCTGAATGATCCACAGCTGTGTTTTTGTTTAGTGATAGTTGTTCATGAGTCCCTTGTTTGTCCTGAACAGTTAAACTGCCTGCTGTTCTTCAGAAAAATCCTTTAGGTCCCACAAATTCTTTGGTTTTCCAGCATTTTTGTGCATTTGAACCCTTTCCAACAAAGACTGTATGAATTTGAGATCCATCTTTTCACACTGAAGACAACTGGGGGACTCATATGCAACTATTACAGAAGGTTCAAACGCTCACTAATGCTCCAGAAGGAAAAACGATGCATTAAGAGCTGGGGGAGAAAACTTCTTGAATTTGAAGTTCAGGGTAAATATAACTTATTTTGTCTTCTGTAGCATCTGAAGGGCAGTACTAAATGAAAAAAAATATGATATTTAGGCAAAATAAGAAACATTTACACATCTCCATTGTGTTAAAAAGTTTTCACCCCCCAGCTCTTAATGCATTGTTTTTCCTTCTGGGGCAGTGATATTGTATATGAGTCTCTCAGTTGTCCTCAGTGTGAAAAGATGGATCTCAGAATCATACAGTTATTGCTGGAAAGGGTTCAAATACACAAAAATGCTGGAAAACCAAAGCATTTGTGGGACCTGAAGGATTTTTCTGAAGAACAGTGGGCAGTTTAACTGTTCAGGACAAACAAGGGACTCATTAACAACTATCACTAAACAAAACTAAAAAACTAAAAAAAAACACAACTGTGGATCATTCAGGTACGAACACAGTATTAAGAATCAAGGGAATGTAAACTTGTGAACCGAGTCATTTTTATAAATTCAACTATTATTTTCTCTTGTGAACTATATGTAAACATCTTTTCTGTGAAAAATCCTATTCAGGTCAGTACTAAATAAACAATAACATACATTTTGTATGATCCCTCTTATTTTGGTAAAATAATTAACATTTTTAATGAATTTGAAAGGGGAATGCAAACTTTTGACCTCAACTGTATGCAGGGTCAGAAAGTTCTCGGATTTCATCAGACATATTTTAATTTGTGTTCTGAAGGTGGACAAAGGTCTTATGGGGTTGGAACGACAGAGTTTTCATTTTTGGGTGAACTATCCCTTTAAAGTTTTTGTTTATAGAGTATGTATTCTCTATATTGCATGAATTCCATGAAGTTATGCTTTATAACTTATTACAAGGCTCTCTGGAATACTTGATTTTGATTGGTCTGTTGCAGCATTCTGAAAGTCAAATTAAAAATACTTGTACATTATCCTTGTAAGCAATTTTGTCCTAGGTTATAATGATTTAAATTTAATATTATTTTATAATGTAATACATCGTTGCTGTTTTCTCTTCATTCGTGTTTTCACCATGGAGGTCCCTGTTAGTTATTAGCATTTACTGAGTACAGAGAAAGCGAGACCTCAAAGTGTTGTGTGCGTACCCCCCAGACCGCAAAAGTTATTAGTTGTGTTAGACGGTGTCTATAATGGTTTAAGCACCAGGGGCCTCCGAAAGAGCCGTTTTGCTGTTAATTAGAGGGCAGTGATTTAGCCCCGTGGAGAGGCAGGCCACCAGTGCGCTCACTTCCCTTCATCTTCACACTCATAGTCACGGCCCCTCCTGAGCGATGAGTCAGCCCTGCCTACGCGGCCCATGCCAGACAGGAAGCCCCATCTGCCCTGCGCCCAGGCTCATCATTTGCCAACAGTGCATGGCTTGATTTCAGGTGAAACTGATTAAGTGAAACAACAAAGCTTCTTCAGCAAACCCCTGCTGACTGTGTGCTTGATCTTTAAATCTCTCGTGCATCTTTGTACTCTCACACATACTGTAAAGGTTCAGGATTTCTCTCATTTCCTGCGCAAATTGGTTGTAAAATTTGGTCTCATCTTAACCTAAGTCAGACTCTTTCAGGTGGCAGACCACCTCACAGCTCAAGTTCATTATTTGTTTTAGCATTTTTGTAATTATTTAATTTAAATTAACTAGGCTGCTGTTAAACATAAATGAGCAGACTGTTCGCTATACTGAAAAAAAGTGTAGGATTTACTTTTAAACAATTTTCACTTAGAAATTACTAGTAAATTTTACACATAAAATGACAAAAAACAGCAAGTAACAATGAATTAAATGTGAAACTTAGAAGTAGAAAGACTGAAGTAGTAACCATGCTCCATCCCTGCATTCAGATCACCTACTTGGATAATGCTGACACAAACACATTTGCAAAAAGTGAAATGATATTATTGTGGAGTACAGGTGGTTTATATGATTTCTTCCATCCCAGATGTGGTCAGTTAGCATAGATGATTCACTGCCTGTCAGCGTGGATTGATTTTAATCATTGTTATATGTTTTAGATCTTCCATATGTGTTCTGAGGATCTGCATGTCCGTCTATCCCTCTGCTGTTTACGTTACAGGAAAAACCATTGTCAGATTAGAGTGGTCTGCCTCATCTCAACTGCTTCCACATTACTACAGAAGTCACTTTTAAAGGATTTCCTTGAGCCATCAGATGCAGGTGCTCTCCGAAGATCAAAAGAGACCAAAAGTAAGCCTGCTCAGATCGTGATCTCAAATAGCCTGGTTTTATCCTGTCATGTACATTGTAAAAATGCTTTCTGTCTCCAGCTGTGATTTGAATTCACAGAACATGAATTTCCGCCACATGTTGATCTGGCCCACAGACCGGTCCTCTTGTGGATACAGAGAATGACTGTCATTTGACCTCTTTTCATCAAACGAATGTCGGGCTGATTCCAGTTAACTGGAGTTTAAGTCATTATTTTTACAGTACCGTAGCTATAAATTATGATGAAATCTTGTGTTTGGATGCGACTTGTTTGAATGATAATGGCAGGAGTGTGTTGCCATCCAGCATCTGCAATAGGCAAAATCACAGACAAAATAGAAGTGGCAAAACAGAAAGAGTGTGTATATTATAGGAAAAACAATGCATTTAGAGCCAGGGGTGTAAACTTTTGAAAAGAATGAAGATGTGTACATTTTTCTTATTTTGCCTGAATATTATATTTTTTTCATTTAGTACTGCCCTTCAGAAGCTACAGAAGATAATTACATGTTTCCCAGAAGACAAAATAAGTTAAATTTACCCTGATCTTCAAATTCAAAAAGTTTTCACCCCCCGGCTCTTAATGCATCGTTTTTCCTTCTGGAGCATCAGTGAGCATTTGAACCTTCTGTAATAGTTGCATATGAGTCCCTCAGTTGTCCTCACTGTGAAAAGATAGATCTCAGAATGATATAGGCATTGTTGGAAAGGGTTCAAATACACAAAAATGCTAAAAAATTGAGAATTTGTGGGACTTGAAGGATTTTTTCTGAAGAACAGCAGACAGTTTAACTGTTCAGGACAAACAAGGGACTCATGAACAACTATCACTAAACAAAAAAAAAAAACAGCTGTGGATCATTCAGGTAACAACAGTATTAAGAATCAAGGGGATGTAAACTTTTGAAACGGGACATTTTTTGTAAATTCAACTATTATTTTCTCTTGTGGACTATATGTAAATGTATTTTATGTGAAATATCTTATTCAGGTCAGTACTAAATAAAAAATAACATTCATTTTGTTTCATCTTATTTTGGAAAAATAATCAACATTTTGTAGATTCTGCAAGGTGTATGAAAACTTTTGAGCTCAGCTGTGCGTGTGTGTGTATATACATATATATATATATATATATATATATATATCAGGGATGGAGTTATTTGAAAGATTTAATTACGCTTTCAAGTGCATTTTTTAACATTCATGTTTTTGCATGATATGGCTGGGTATTGACATAAATTTTACAATTTATATCAGTTGATTTAGATATCAGTTACAGTACATATCAGTTTTTCTCAAGGAAGAAAAAAACACTCTCAACTAATGCTGTAAACCATGCAGTGAACCCTGCCAGTTGGTACATTAATATTAAAGAGTAAAATTAACAATTGATTTGTATGCAAAAATTTAAATTGCAGTATAATTGCAATATAATTATGATAGTTATTATATTATTATAATCATTAATAATAAGTAATTTAATTGTATTATAATAATAGCAGTTCATATAATAATTATGTCATAATAATAACTTTTAATTGTGCTCCAGTTCGTTTTTTTAAATATAAACATTTAAACTGTGGCTGTCATAAAAACTTTTACAAAACAGCACAGGCTAAAAGATTGATTCTTGGCATTTAAGAATCGATATATTGGTTCATCAAAATAATAATTATTTTCAACCCAGCTCTACTGTACACACCATTTAGCTTGTTACTGATTTATTTTTGAGGAGACGCTCATCAGAATTACCCTCTCAATTCTACCGTAATTTGAAAATGGCCTTGAACTGTTTGCTGTAATGCGGTGTCACCAGTGGAAAGAGGCAATTACGTATCATTTGCCCACTTCCATCAAACCCAGCAAGTGAGCCATGGCAAAGTCCAGCAACTCGAACCACTGAGCAAACACAAATTACAGTTTAGACTTTCTGTTGGCCTCTGTTTCCATAGTTTCTCACAGTGTTTCATTGAAGAAAGCTTTTTAATAAACTCAATAAATAAAGATTTAACTGTAGTGTTGCAGACCCAAGTCATGTCAAGCCTATGAAATCTGGACAGGAACTTGGAATCTCTCTTCCTCCTGGCATATTCTAGGGCACCTATTGCCAGCCGTCCCATAGTCACACCCTGCTGACTGACTCTAACCACCTCCGTCCTCTCCAGTGTTGATGTCAGCATTTGGAGAACGTTATTACAGTGTTATCCTCCGAGTGCGTGCAACGTCTTAGGGGCCCCTTTATGATGAGTGGGATCTCCCAGAAATCGGTGCACTTTATAGCTTTTATATTGACTAAATCTATTTAGCTCTAAATCCATTGTTGAGAACGAGCCAAGAGCGGCTGGATAATCCTATAATCTTTGAGAGGTGGAAAAATACATGGTCATTATCTAGGGAACAGTTGCATAATTAGAATTTGTTACAGTTATAACAACTGCATTACACTGCTAATTAAGTATGTCACAAGACTCTTCTCTGATTATGAAACCAACCAGAAGTGTGGGCTCGGTTAGATTTTGTAATGTTTTAACTGACTATATAATGAAATGCAGTACAGCCTTCAGTAGTAAATATGATATAGGTAGAGGAATATGTGAGGTCAGAAAACAATCGTTTAAGTGAAACCATGTCCTGGGCCGCACCATCTGGTGTTCTATGAGGGGGGAATCCCACACCGCTGGTCTGCTGTTTGCTCCATGGCCGCTCAGTAACACCACTCTGGACCACAGTCATTAATCTTTGTGCTTTTAGGTTAGGGCCTCCTGCTGAGTCCAATAAACATAATGCAAAGCAAACACATAGTAAAGTTAGGTCGATGTAAAGCATGAGAATTTGTTTTTCGGAGTAGACCATGTCTCGTTAGCTGCTTTGCTGATGGAAGAAATCATGAACACAGACTTTGTATGAAGAAATAGTATTACTTTACAATAAGTTTCAGTTTGATAACAGTTGTCAATGCATTTGGTATTGTGAAACAACAATGAACAACACACATTTTAAATGCTAAGGTAAATGCTAGGCAAATGCTCATTTAGAAACACATTTAGTTGTTGTTTTACTTTTTAATGTACAGCATGTTCATTAACTAACTGTTAATTTATATAGCTTGAAATGTAAAAAAAAAAGAAAAAAAGAAAAAAATGTAAACACTACTTCAGCAGTATGGGGTATGTTTCTGAAAGAAGGCTCTTATGATCACCAAGGGTGAATTTATTTGATCAGAAATACAGTAAAGACTATGGAAGCCCATTTCCACCCCTGAATAATAATAATAATAATAATAAAAAAGATGATTGCAATTTTTTATCTCACAATTCTGACTTTTTGAACTGAATGATATAAACTTCTGACTTTTTTCTTGCAAATGCAACTTTCTTTTTACTCACAATTCTGGGAAAATTTTTTTTTTCGAGATGTAAACTTGCAATTCTGAGAAGAAAATAATTGTGAGACATAAATTTGTAGTTTGGAGAAAGAGTCAGAATTTTGGGTTTATATCTCACAATTCTTACTTTATAACTCACAATTGCATGTTTATATCTCATAATTCTGAGAAAAAGAAGTCAGAATTGTAAAATAAAAAGTCGCAATTACCTTTTTTTTTTCATTTTTTTTATTCAGTGGCAGAAATAGGCTTTCTTAAAAAGCAGAAGTATTGTGAAATATAATTACTTTAAAATAAGTTTTCTGTACATTTCTGTCTTTAAAAAAATATTTACGTTGGTGCTCAAAAAGCATTTCTTATTATTATCAATGCTAAAAACAGTTTTGCTGCTTAATATATTTGTGGAAACCATCATCCTTTTTTTAGGATTATTTAATAAACAGAAAGTTCACAAGAACTGCATTTAAACGTTTAAACAGTAGTGTATGTAGAAATTAACCAAGATTAATTAATACTCTGAAAGTATTGCTTATTGTCAGTTCATGTTATTGCAACTATAATGTTGACAGATGGAACCGTAAAGTGTAAACTGTAAAGTGTTTCCAGTTCTTTCACGTTTGCACAAAATAATGTGATATCCATGTCAGGCCTCTCCAGGCCTTGTCTAATTCTTCTAAAGCACTTTCCAACTCATTGCCATCCGAAAGATTAAATAACAACTATGTATATGGTGATTGATTTAAAAAGAATTGTTATTTGCCATTCATGCAACAATACAAACCCTCCGACGAAAACATTTTCGTTCTCTGTTTTTACTGCTCATTGAATTTTCTGTTCAGTGGTTCAGTACAAATTGGTAAACACGACTCTTTAAATATAGGTTGACCCACTGAGCAAGAAAAAGCATTAGACTTGTCACACCCCACCCTGATTCGAGCCTAGAGGTATTTGAATGTCTCACTGTTAGATATGAACAAAGCTGTCCATCATTCCTGAGCTTAAGGAACATATTCCTACTGATCCGAGAAGTCATATGGTGCACGATGCCCTCGATTCGTCCCTTATTCGGAGAAGTGCCGTTTTCATGATTGAGTGCTCTTTAGTGTCAAATAATGACTGTTCTCAATTCAGGGGGAAGAATAGATAAACGAGTGGATTTTCTGGTTGGGTTGACTCTAATACCACTGTCTCTTGACCGTCGATTTGTGTTGAGTGAATGTACAGTGTGAACTGACACTGGATGTCACATATGAGATTCTCAACTTGGTGTGTTTTTCCAGGGTGAGCAAACACAGAGATAGAAAGACGTTCTGGAATGGGGCTTTTCAGAGTTCAGATGCCGAGATGCAGCCTAGGCTGACAAACTAGATCCAGAAGGAAGAGATAAATGCCTTCTTTCCTTGTTCTGACATGTATTCCCATTGATAGAAGGATTGTGTGAATGTGAATGAGCAGAGTGTACACAGCAAAGGCTTTACCCGTTAGCGTCTACTGTATGCGGCACGCCCAAGCTAGGCATTGACTTTGCTGTCATTTCTTTTTTGAATTATGGAGGGATACTTATGAAAAATGTTTTCTGCACTTCTTTCTGCTGTGGTTTTTTTTTCTCCACAGCTTAAGTCACAGATTCTTTGGGAAAACTTTGGAGAAACTCTCATACAAGATCTTTGTTTGTTAGTCAGACTCTGATTTCTCGAGGTGGTCCAGGTGGTCCTCCGTTTTGCGAGAGATTCTACCGTTTGAACTTGGTCGGAAGGGTCTTTGTTCCCTTTCTTATTGTCATTCACATATATTGTCTGTGGTTGCTTTGTCAAATTCCTCTGTACTTCTGTCAAACATTCCTCTCCCCTCCATTGCCTACTCTTTTACTTGTTTCTCATTAAAAGTTCAGGGGGAGACAGATGGAGAGGGAGGGGAAAAAAAGCTTGTTTGGTGCTGGCCTGGGGGCCTTGCGCTCTGTTGTGGGAAGCAGTGTGAACGGTTAATGGAGGGAGGTCTCACTCAGGGGGAGATGACACCCACGTTTACAAAGGAACGAGGTACTGTAATGCGCATTGATGTCAGAACGTGAAATGGAAAGTATGGTGCCCTTTCGGGATAAAGGAGAGTGACTCAGGTGACAGGACAAGAGGAGATGAGTTTAAATGCAGTGAGAACTCTCTTTATGGCTCTGGCTGGACCGCTTCCCGACCTCCTGCGTCTCTTCATGAAACAGAGCAGACCTTCCTTACATGAAAAGCCACAGTGACAGCACCTGGTTGTTATTTGGCCTAATGGACTGGGAGCTTTACTCACCAGCGAGCAAATCAACTTGGGGGGGCTTGTTGCGCACACACCCGCTACCTTTTCCATCTCTCCTTTGTTTTCATCTTTCTCTATCTTTTTCTTATCAAGGTTGTTTTAATTTTGCTAATTGTTTTTTAATTTTACTACAATTTTTGCATTATTGTTATGCTTTAGTTTAGGTCTAATCATTTTCGGGAAACCAATTAGCCATTTGTGCACAAATACATAAAAGCAAGAGGAAACTGTTTAAAGTTGTCCATTTTTGGCTGGTTGCCGTGAACTCGTTAGTCCCTGCTGGTAGATGTTGCAACTACTCTTTCTCCATGGACAGACAATCAAAATTATCTGTGTTCTGACTATACATTTGTTTCCAAGCCACATATACATGGAATATGATAGATGGTTATATATTTATGTTTTTTTGAGGAAATTATGCTTTGAAGGAACTTGTATATTTCCCTTTCTACTACCTTTTGTGTCACCAATCTAGTGATTGAGATTCATTCCTGTGGTGTTGGCATTGTGGTTAGAGTGATTTTAGTTCTCTTTAGTTTAAAGTTTCAAAGTGCAAGTTTTTGAAAACACAAATTTGTGAAAATGGTGACGTCATGCACATGCACGTATTATGTGTTGCATTTAGGGGTGTGCGATTATGACAGAAAATGATACCTTGATATTTTGTGGAAAGTAAGGATAATTAGACAATATTTTGCTGAGCATGTTATTGTGCTGGTAATTTGGCAGGTTCAGGACAGAATCTGCGCCTGAAGTGGCATTTTGATGCATTTATAAATACTATTTAATGCAGGACATGAATGCATTCAAACTGCAGTTACAAATGGACAGCTAATGTTTTGGGGCCTGTTGCAAGCGCAAACTGTCTTTTGGCGTTAAAACTGTACTGTCAGGTTTTACTAAAGATGCACAGTGAAGAATTAGCGCTGAAAAGACAGTTATTTTTACACCTGACCTTATTTTACTAACATTTTTGCTTGTCAAATTACTGCCATTTGTGCCATTATTTAACGCCCAAAAAAGCATGTCTTAATCTATTTTGCACTTGAAATGGCTGCAATTATTTTTGCTAGGAGGAGACACTGCAGAGAGCAGAGAGTGTGTGGTAGAAGGGAAAGGTTTTTTTTCACATGTATTAATTTATTTGGAATGCGAGAAAAACACATTATCCAAACACAGCATTTGCCAAGCCATGTTAGTTTTAATTTGCTTCAGGAAATAAAAGATGACTTGGAACCCTCAACTAGGAGTCACGCAATACCAGGTCTATCAAAACTTCTAGCAAACCATCATTTTTTGGCATCCGGTTCTTTTCAACATACTGTGGCTTCTTTATTTCTTTATTCATGATTTACGACTGTGCTAATTTGTGCTGTGCTTGGTGTATTGCGTTGGTCGATATGTAAATGAGATGTTGTGACTATTTTCTTTAATTTGTGCATTGTTAGTAAATCAACCACAGAAATTTCCCCTTCCATCGGCGCTGTTTTGGAATTGCGCTCTCACGCTAATTTGCCCTGTTTAGTAAGACTGGCCCTTGATGTTTAAAAAAGTTGAAAACTGACATTTCAAATGAGTCATTGAGTCATTTACTAAACCTATTCGTTCAAACGGCTCAGAGACGCAAAACAGTTCTGCTGTATCAGAACTACAACTAGTATCTAACTATATCAGATGATATAAATATAAAAGACACAAAAGTTATATAGGGCATTTTGCCCCCCAATCTTGAATTTTGGGGCAATTCTAAATGTATTTAATAGAGTGAATCACACAGTGAAAGCTGAACTCTAAATGTGTTCGTGCAGTAGTCTAATGTACATCTGTGTGCGTGCAATCTCTGGGTGTTTTTGTTTGTTTTTTATGATATACTTGATAATGTCAAATCACATATTGTTAAAACATATTATCATAGACGATATAAGAGCGGGCTCGGGCATTTGTAAATTTTATGGGTCTGGGTTCCGGTCTCATCCGCATCTAGCTATTTTTAGCTGTACAAAACAACTAGTTGTGCTGCTTGATATTGCAAATTGGTGTGTCTTACCATGTTATTCTAATGTATTATCTTAAATAGTGCAAAGGGTTTTACCATTTACTGCACGTTGTTATTCTTCTCGTTATTTCACTAAAGCGGCAAAAGAACTGAAAATCTTGCCCATATGCTTACTTCTGCGTTGAAGAATAATGTGGATAGGTATGTGCGCAAGTGCATAGTGTTGCTTTCAAAGTGACATTGCCAACTACTGGCCTGGAATGCATAATACAGCATTTTTGTTGTTTTTGTGGATTTGTGTGAACGGGGAATGTTTGATGGTGTTGTTGTTTGCCTTTCTTGATATCATGTATCGCCACCTGTCTTCACCCCGTAAGCAGGTACAGTGTACAGGATCCACCAATGACTCGCACATACAGACCACCTCCTTCCCTCGTCCGCTGACAGACAGCAGCCCAGAGCGTGTGCATGCACAGAGCGTGCACATCTCACATAAGACTTGCTGTTTTAGATGCATGTCTGTGAGTTCAGAGAATCTTCTCCTTTTTCTTTCCACCCTGTCTCTTCCCTCTCCTCTTGTGTTTTTGGGGTCTGTGGAGAATGCTGACATGAGATTTCCTGCCAGTGTGTTTTCCTGTTCAGAGCACTATTACTTCATTCAGAATGTTTTTTTTTTTGGCACTGTGCACATCCATCATCAGATTCCTTGAGGACGGAGCTCTTTGTGGACATACAGCTCATATGTCTTCAAATCTGAACGGCCCAGTCAATTATTGTTTAACCTCGTTCTCCCCTCCCATATCCTGGGAGAGACCGTGCCTCTTTCCATTGTAAAGTGGTTTAGATTACACTGCCTCATTGTTGATTTCTGCCTCTTTCATCCTCCGTAACTAAAATGACAAACACATTTCTCTTTCAACTTGCAGAACACAGTTCATTTGTCATATCTCGCTCGCATCTCTCTCTCTCCGGGCCTGCCGTGAAGATACAGCGGCTCAAAGGGGAAGCGGCTTCGCTCTGCAGTCAGGGGCCTCCTAACAAGGTATCTGTGTATCTAATATTCAACATGTGTTGTAATGTTTCCACTGGAGGTCTTGGTAAAAATCATTTTTTCCTCATCAGAACACGAACTTGCGAAAGTGAAAACAGGAGAGAAGCAAAAACAAAGGTCTGACTGTAAAACCCTGAAAACTTCCAGCTCAGCATTCGCTCCTTTAAATCAAAGTGCCGCCGTTGAGACCAAACAGTGAGTCAGACACTGGAGGTAACACAATTTCCATGCAAATTCGCCATGCTTAATAAATCCAAGTTGTCGAAAAAAGTGGCGATGGCCTCGCTTGCACGCCTCCTCCGAAACTGTCTTTCCATTCGCCTTCTCGCCATCTCTCTCTCTCTCTCTCTCTGTTTAACAGTTGAAACTTGAAGAAAAGGATCAATAAAACATTACGTTTCATCATTTTTTCCATTCTTTAATTTTCACCACAAAGCTGACATGTTTTAAGAGGTGCAACCTAATATTGCCTGAACTCCAGGACCCACCACAAAGATCTCTGGGTAACGGCGAGGGGAGGAAGTGCACAGACAGGAAGACGGGCGTGTATGGAAAAGCACACTCTGCTTGGCTGCAGCACACCCTTAAGTAACAACACATGGCAGCGGAGAAATTCTTCTCATTGACAGTCGCATGAACGTCACCCTGTCGCTGTGGACACATGTCCATGTTGGAGGACTGATAAGACTAGCCGCACCTAATTCCTTTCCATGTTCTCATCTTGGAGTAGGCATCACAATGGGCATGATTCATGGGGTAATTCCGACAGCTACTGACTTGGCTCCCGCTCGCATTTGGGAAGAATGTGACCTCACAATACTGTTCTTTCAAAGGCCTATCCCTGTCTGTTCTTCTCCCAGACCCGGCCTGAAGCACGCCTCTGTTCCTGGAGAGGGAGAGAGGGAAGTGGGGAGAAATCGAGGGAGAGAAATAGAAGAGAGAGTGAAACTGTGTGTGTGCTTGTCTTTCACTAATAGCCAGTACGGAGGAAGGCAGGTCATTGTCATTCCAGAGCAAAGGCAAGCATGGACAGCATTATTCTTCTTGCTCTCTGTCTATACATGACACACATATGCATGTCATGCTTAATCATTTGTGCAGTTGCATCACAGATGAATCTGAAGTAACAAATGCAATTAAGATTTCATAATTACAGAATCCTTGAAATGAAGTGTAAATTTGTATTGGCCACAGTCTACAGGAATCTGAACTGGAATGACAGAACCTTAAATTTAATTCAGATTTGATTGATATTATTTTTAGGAATTTTAAAGGGATCCCCGGGGATTAAGACTTGTATGGCTTAATATAACGTAAATGTTGTTTCTTACTGAAATATGTAGTAGAAAACCCATGGAAGATTTACGTTATTTCAAAAATCCACATCGTTATATACATATTTTGGACTATGCGGGGCACCATTATTTCAATGACGTGAAATGGTTGCACTCTGTGAGCTACTGGCTACCTGTTGCGATTTTTAACGCAACCATCTTGGAAAATAAAATACTGATACGATGACCACAGCTACTGAAGGTGCTTACAGGTGGTGATAGATATAACCATAGGCTTGAACCAAATGCCATACCATCGATTTTCCCTACATAAAGTCTAAACATCCTCAGATACTGAGTGAAATCTGCACTGAGAAACTCCCTCAGTGGCTGTGGCGTCATGACAGTCGTCGGCATGTTTGCATCCTGCCAAGTTGGCATCTAGCATTTCTTGTCTTTGCCATTTGTAAGCTCTTTTAGTAGCTGTGGTCTACTAAAAGCCTCAAAGGCATCAGGGCTAACGTGGAGAGAACAAGACGCAGGTCTTTAGGAAGCTTTATTCATCCACAGGCATCTTCCCATTCTTTTCTCTTCCTCTTATCGCTAGGAAAACAGTTAAGTTTTACATCGCTTCTCTTGTTGCCCTTCGACTGCAATTACAACCAAAAGCTGCACAATGTGGCATTGTATCAGTATTTTATTTTGAGTTGTGTTGCAGTAAAAATACCAACAGGTAGCGTCAGTAGCTTACCAAGTGCAACCATTTTATATCATCTAAATAATGGCGCCAAAATAATCCAAAATATGTATAAAATTATGTGGATTTTCTACTACATATTTCAGTAAAAGACATCATGTATGTTATATTAAGCTATACAAGTCTTAATACCTTCCCTTTAAAAGCTGGCAACTCATGATGAGTTACATTGGTATTCTTTCAGACCAGTTAGTGCTACTAATTAGTTCTCCTGAATTAGAAAGACAGTTATTTTTTATTATTTAAAGTGAAGAGTTATCAGACATGGAAAAGAAAATAGAGCTGACATGACAGTACAAAATACTGTCTGTATTTTTCTTTTAAATCAGATCTTAAGACATCTTAGACATATCTCTGAAAAGCACATAGTGCATGAGAAATAGATCCAAAAGTATTTTATGATTACATAGTATATTTATGTGAGTTTAGGAGTTTAAACAATATGACTCACTTCTCTCTCTCTCTGTATACGCATTATACATTTTTAAAACATGCAGACCCTCATATGCACAAACATTTTATTTGCAGTTGAATTTAAATTTATTGACCCTGCATATTAGCCATATACAAACCACAAAGTAGCCTCTAAACATCTGTCACAATCTCAGTCTGAAATTAATAGTTTGTAAAGACCCACAGCACTGCATCTTCACATCCAATTCAAGTCATGGAGCCTCTTCTAAGGGTCTGAGTTAAATCAAGTGTGTTAGATATCACAGCCAAAAACGGCATAATGTACTGTGATAACATAAAGGAATTTTCCTTATTGATTTTTTTACATGTGTTTACCTGTATTTTGCATTGCATTGTTTTTTTGGGTTAAAGGACTGAAAATGTAACAAATTATGTCCTGGCAGAAACTTGCCAGCTCTTACATTGTGAGAGAAAGAGAGAAGGCAGGAGATGTGATGCTGTGGACTCCTCATCATGGGCCACCAACCTACTCACCACAAGCCTTCATTGGTAAATGCATGCTTTTCAAATACATCACAGCTTCATATATAATAGACAATAGACTCTCCAGCCTGTCACTCACTAACTGGGTCACTCAAAACAGCTGGACAGACTTTCGTCTGGTGTTCACCCACACATCTCCCATGGCAGGCCAAAACCGCCACGTGGTTTGTCATCCATCTCTACGCCAACTTTGCACGTTAGATCTCAAAGCAGTCATCCATCTCTTTCTTATTAGGCGTCTCAGCATACAAACAGCTCTGAGTCATGTCCTAAACTTCTTATGATACTCCATTCAAAATTGTTTATACATTTCTTCCAGAATCATCATGTTAAAAAGCAACTCAACAAGTGAGCACCTTCAATCAGAACTAGACCAAACAACTAATTTTTTAAGACGGAGCCAAATGGAAATATATATTGCATAGCCATGTAAGTCATTTGTTTTTTCCCCTACATTTTGCTGCAATAAAAGAATGAGCCATTTTGGGGCGGACAATGCATTGGCAGGGGAAGAAAGGTTGAGGGAATTGTTAAAAATGGGCTCCTGGGCAATCTCTCAATTCTTCCATGAGCGAACACACCCCTTGGCTTTGAAACATTTCAATCAAGACATCACATTCTTATTTGCTCTGTTTAGCCACTTTGCTAAGTGCTAAGTAAGTTGATTTCCTGGAATTGTCTCTGCTGGTCAAAGAAAGTCAAAGAAAACCAGCCCTTGGTCATAAAAAGCAAGATAGCCAAAACAACCGTAATTAAAAATAAGATCCTCCAGAAATGACCAAACTTTTCATTTTTGGCAGGCAAATAGTATAAACTTGATTCATTTAAATGCATTAACGGTAATAAATTATCAAACTGAAGTGTCTGTTTGCTATATGGTTGTAAAATGGTGAATGAGCTGTTTTCAATTAGCATAAATTCAAGACTTCACTGTTATGCTTTGATTTGCAGAGGATCTGGGCTCCTAGACGTCCATTGAGAGTGGAAGAATTTGGCATTGCTGGAAGTCTCAAAAAAGCACGTCGGCTTTTCAGAAGTGATGATTTCAAGATCTGCCAATTCATTCGTATCTGGGCCAAGAATCAATGTTTGATATCTGGATATCTTTAACTTGAGGTACATTATGTTGCTTGGAGCATATCTGATTTACTGGCATTAATGACAGCCTTGAAACTGATGTTCTGATACATCGTCAAATAAAATAAAAGCTGGTCAGTGTTTTATAATCTTGTATAGTGTTGCATTAAACCTGCTGTTTAAAGGAACCGATTGACTTAAAAGGCAACAGTGAATGTTATTCCTTACAGGACGCTTTTATTAGCATCGTTGCATTACTATAAAATACTATAAATAACTTTAAAGACATAGTGAGGAGTTTTACACATGGTCTGGTTCCATGAGAGTTTCTTTCTGTCTTTAAATCTTGGTCAAGTGCATGAGAGTAACCTACTGGAATCAGTACAGAGAAGCTGTTGGTTCGTAGTAGACAAGACATCTATTTTACAAAAATAGAGCTTGGTTTATTTCCAAACACAGTAAACGTGAGTCAGTTTAATAACTCTCAAGAGGCAGGTCCAACACCAGAGCGGTCCAAAACAGCCCAGGAGGTCAGATAGGAAAACCATCTAGTCAATTCGTGGAGCTGTACAGATATAAACCCAATAATAGGAGCAGATGACGTCATTTAATATCCCAAATGTTTTTTGTTTAATTCTTGAGAAAATATTGTCTGAGCTTGTTAAATGTCTACATCAGTGTGTTTTATAGGATCCCTAAAGTAGCCATAATTGCTTGTAATGCAACACACAGTGGAGCTGGCAAATGCATATGAACAACACTCCTGCAATAGCAACTGATTTCTTTATATGCGCAATAAAAGTATGTGTACATAGTCCTGTATTTCCCGTATAGACGCGACAAAGAGAAATATGTGATTTGCACTTACAATTTTGAATCTAACATCATTGCTGTTACTATTTACAAATCCAAACAATGTCACCGTTTAATTTTACAATGTGGCTAGCATGTCCAGTGAAACAGCACAGTATAAAGCAACTGTTGTTAAGCATCCAGAAAAAGACACACCGCACTCGAAATAAATAGTTACGGCCTGGGACTGCAGCATTAGCTAACTTCCCCGTGATTAACCAGTTTGAATTCCTCATAATAGTGTTTCTGTCATCATAGCTTCTCAGACATTTCCTTGAAGATTTCTATCTGCAATGCAAACACTCTCTGGGAAATATCACGCTAATCACCATTATTCCTGCATGTGCCTGCATTTTCCGCTGGGAATAATGTATCTGGAACAAAATGCACAAATGAAAACAATCAAATCATCTGTTGATGTAAAGAGGAAAATCGTGCTCAGGAGGCCATGCTGGTAAAAGCACAGATTAAAGATGCTTAATGATATGCTGTGTGTGCAAACAATTAAGTAAATGCACTGCAAAAACAACTTCTTGAGTTTTTAATTAGTTGTGTTTGACTTGTCTTTTTTAAAATACAATTTTTTCACTTTTAAGTTTATGTTTTAGCTTACTCTGAAAAAAAGATGAATCAGTATTTTGTGGATTTACTGAATTAACATAGAAACAACCTTTACCTGAGCAGCAAAATTACATAAGAAGATATTAACACTAATGAGAAATTAGTTGTTTAGATAATTGTACTAGAACTAACAACTAAGTAAATTAACTTATTAAAGTAATTAATTTTAAAATGTGCTACTATTCCACATTGAATGCAGTGCAAGTTTGGTAGTAAGTGCATTTTGCAGCAGCACTGCGCATTTTTAAAGCTCTCACATGATTCACAGATTGCCCATCTGTTGAGTCAATCAGTACTGCACTTGCTGAGTCAGTGTGTAATCACAAAACCTTCCTCAAGAACAGGAAGACAGTAGACCATGAAGCCTTTCCTGTCAATGAAAGTATATACTGTAAACAATGAAACAAGGAAACATAAATAGGGAGCACCTAATATGAAGCTGGGTAGAACTTACCTTAGATTTACTCTGTGTACTTAAATGAGGAGTTGTAAGTGGGGATTGAGAGATCCACCTTTCATTGTTTAAAGAGGGGGGGAAAAGCAATGTTAACAAGATTAACTGATATACACATGTAGAAGACCAAATAGGAAAGATGTCAATATTGGTCTTGCAATAGGTCATGCATTTGAGTAACTGAACTATATCTCCAGTATATGCATATCTGAACATTTTACTTTGGCTGTGATTGTTGGTTTAAGAGCAGGCCTGTGTGTTTAAATATTGGTTAATATGATTTTTCTTTAATGCATTCCTAATCATATTACTCTGTAAGTGTTAATTTGATTCCTCAATAGATTTATGGCAGTTTCCAGATGGACTGGCTACCAATCATGCAAACTTGCCCCAGAGCAATTCCTCAAGTGAAGCAAGACCACAGAGGGGAGGGCAAAGGTCATCATGCTGTCCTAAGTGGTGACACTGCCACAGTAAAGCCTGTATGATAGTCATTCACTAGGTGTAAAGATGTAAAAAGGTGAATGTCTACTATGTCTACTATGCCTACACTCTTAAAGGAGAAGTCCACTTCCAGAGCAACAATTTACACATAATGTACTCACCCCCTTGTCATCCAAGATGTTCATATCTTTCTTTCTTCAGTCATAAAGAAATTGTGTTTTTTGAGTTAAACATTTCAGGATTTTTCTGCATATAATGGACTGATATGGTGCCCCGAGTTTGAACTTCCAAAATGCAGTTTAAATGAGTACATTATCTGTAAATTGTTGTTCTGGAAGTGGACTTCTCCTTTAAAAATAAAAGTTCTTTATCGGCATTGATGATTCCGTGAAGAACCTTGAACGTCCATGAAACCTTTAAAATGCAAAAATGGTTCTTTATAGTCGAAAAAGGTTTTTAAAATGTCATTCAAAATAGTTCTTTTAAGAAGTGTTCACTGAAAGGTTCTTTGGGGAACCAAAAATGGTTCTTCTATGGCATCACTGCAAAACACCCTTTTGGAACCTTTATTTTTAAAAGTGTAAATGTTTATTGTTTATTGTTGAGTAGGAACATTCTCATATGCATTTTGTGTGAGGGGGAATAATGGGGACTTTTATTGGCTGCTAAAGACTCTTATTGTGATGGGCCTGCCTATAAGGGGAAGGGTGGCCATTTTGAAATGGAATGTCTGTTTGGTGAGGTGGCATGGTTTTGTTACCTTAACTCCAGAGCAGTGGTCCAAAATGATCTCTGAGAATAGAGACATGGTGTATTATTGGTGTACACTCTGGACTGGGATATACATATTTGGATTATACTCTGAGGACCTTTTTTTCAGCTGGAGGTTTTTGTGGGGCCTTAAACCAGTGGATTATACTTTTTCTCTTTTGGGGAACATTTGATTTTTTTCCATTTGGATTTTCAGTTTACTGTCTACCCCAAAGCAGAAGAGAACTGAGTCAACAGACTGATGAGTATTATCTTTATCATTATTTTTTTGTTTCTGTGGACTAAGGGACTGGTGTGATGGCGAATGGGCCTATTTATAGACTTTCATGACTTGGACTATTTCATTTGAGTTAACAGTTCTGGTTGTGTTTGGTATTACTGACTAACAAGTAAATGGAAACAATACAATCAAATTCTCCATGTGATAATTCAATCCTTTTGTAAAGAGTTACAATTGTTATATCATTATGATTCAGAGCTGAAATTAAATGAATAGGTCACCCAAAAATGAAAACTTCCTGAAAATGTACTCACCCTCAGGCGATCTGAGATGTTGATGAATTTGTTTCTGTGTCAGAACAGATTTGGAGAAATTTAGCATAACCATCACTCGCCAATGGATCCTCTGCAGTGAATGAGTGCTGTCAGAATAAGAGTTCAAACAGCTGATAAAAACATCAAAATAATCTACAAGTAATCCACACATGAAAAGATACATGTAAGAAATTAATCCATCATTAAGGCACTTTAACTTCAAACCATTGCTTTTGGAGTCTATAATCCATAATAATGCTTCATCTAGTGAAAAAAAAAATCCATCCCTTGTTTTCCTTTCACATCAAAATCCACCTACGTGTTCGTTTAGAAATGTTTTGGCCTGTTTTTACTTGTAACAATTCAGAAGAAATGCTTTTTCACTGGAGAGAAAGTGATATGGATACAAACCTCAATGGTTTGGAGTTAAAAAAAAGTCTGATATGATAGACATGGTTTTGATTTTTATTTGAATGGTCCACTGGTCTCTAACTGTGTTTATGTAGTAATGCTCATGTGTGTTGACCTACTTTATCATGAATCCCACACATGTGTACAGATGTGCGTGTGCAGTGATGCCTGTGTAAAACTGTTATGTATGTGTGAATAATACTGTTCTTATTCAGATATGGGTCCATCTGTCTCTTTTTAATCAGCTTAAGCTCAAAGTCTTGTCTGCGCTCCATTGCGGTTTCTGCTTTAAATACTTTCAGCCATTGTTTAGCACTAGCATTACACCCTTCGCTGTCTGTGGCCTAAAACCTCGAAGGCATTTGTAGGGATGCGGGGGAATCACCTCAGTATTTCACAATACATGATTTCATCTTATTTGCAGTACCTTAGTGATGGTGAAAGCTGATTGGTGGCCATCAGTGGGTCAGTGTGTCAACGTCAGTGGGATGATGGCCCATCTGGGGATGTTTCCACATCTGTACACTCTTAATTCTGTAATCCTGCAGTTTCACACACATATTACACCCATAACGTTCAGTGTCTAGCCAAAACGAAGTGGACTGTGTGCAGTAATTGCTGTGTATATATGGATTTCAGATCGCAATTTGAGGTGAATTTGTTTGTTTTTGTTTTTTAATTTTATTGTTTTGCATTTTTTAAATACTTTTGTTACTCTGAGCTTGATGTGTTTGGTCAGGTGTTGCATTGAAGATATTGTTGTGTTTTTAGAAAGATGGTTAGATTTGCTCTGGGCCGCCACACGTGGTCTCACCCACAGCAAGTGTGTGCTAATAGGTTTACGTTACGCTAATAAATCACCATCATCCATAAACTGGTTGTGAGAGTATGTTTACGAGGCTTTAACAGCTCCTCACCTGTGCCAGCATCTCTCATTTAACTACCCTGCCAGCTAGCATGCTTGGCACTCCGACACAGTCATGGATTTAGTGAATACTGAAGATTGTCTGTTTTATACACATGTTGTCTGTGACTGTTGCTTTCACATTTTCACATCAAATACCAATGCATATTTTCCTCAATAAATCAGGCAAAGTTCTACCGTTCAAAGTTTGGGGTAGGTAAGATTTTATTATTTATAACCGTAATATTGTAAAACACCAGTGCAATTTAAAATAACTGTTTTTTATTTCTAATATACTTTAATGTTTTAGTGATGCAAAAATTAATTTTTAGCAGTTTTCAGTATCACATGGTCTTTCAGAAATCATTCTAATATGTTGCTTTGTTCCTCAAAAAACATTGTTTATCAATATTGTAAACAGTTGTGCTGCTTGATGTATATATTTTTTTGTAAACGATTATACTTATTTCCTAATTTTCTTTGAAACAAAGCCTTACTGACCCCAAACTCTGAACTGGAGTGTATATTCTGTATCTATACATTATCTACACTGGCTTTACAATGCATGGGAACAGTACGGTTTTTGGTGTTACTAAAAAAGTCTTTTCTGCTCATCAAGGCTGCGTTTATTTGATTAAAAATACAGAAAATACAGTAATGTTGTGAAATATTATTGCAATTTAAAATAGTGGTTTTCAATTTTGATATACTTCAAAATATAATTTATTCCTGTGGTGCAAAGCTGAATTTTTAGCATCATTACTCCTCCAGAAATCATTCTAATATGCTAATTTATTCTTAATTATCAACAGCATTTATTTAACATAAAAATCTTTTGTAACAATATACACTGCTGTTCAAAGTTTGGGGTCAGTCATCTTTGAAATAAATTAATGCTTTTATTCAGCAAGGATGTTAAATTGAAAAAAAAAATTATTAGAGAATTATTACTGATGAAAATTCAACTTTGCATCGCAGGAATAAATTATATTTTAAAATATATTAAAATAGAAAACCATTATTTTAAACTGTAATAATATTTCACAATATTAGAGTTTTTTCTGTATTTTTGGTCAAGTAAATGTAGCTTTGATGAGCATAAGAGAATTCTTTAAAAAACATTACAAAATTATACTGATCCCAAACTTTTGAACAGGTGTGTATATTCAAATCATTCATTGCCACAATGCACATTTTTGTCCCATTTGTTGTTGACAACAACAACAACTACATTTGTGTGTGTGTGTGTGTGTGTGTGTGTGTGTTTTAGTTCATATCTCTACATTTTAGGTTAACTATTACCCAGGTAACCATTTCAGTGTCATAAATATAAATGGTTTCAGAAAACTTGTTCTAAAATCTTAGCATGGAAACACTTTCCCTGGGAAAATCTGCCTCCACTGTGTCTTTACACTTGTAAAAAAAAAAAAAACCGCTCAGTTAATCAGAGCATGTCATGTTGTATTTGGACGACTTTCAACAAGTTGTAGGGTGGTGCTAGTGGTTTTGTTCCTAAACAGTGAAACTAATCAGCTTTCTTGTCTTGTCTATCTATTTCTCTCTCAGCGATAACTGTGTTTGTTGGTTTTGGGAGTGGCATGGCTGTTTTTGTTTGCCCGTTCTCAGTTCTTTTGATGAATCATGGATTAAACGTATCACGAATAGTAAAAATGTGTTCTGCAATAGCATTTTTTTAATTGTGTTCTGTCTAATGATTTGTTTACATACCAAAAATTGTTGTTTTTTTTTTCTTTTTTCTTTTTCCTCCCACTTCAGCTTTCTAGGAAGCAATGCAGGTTGATAACTTTGTGAATCATGATCTTATCCACATTTTTTCACCCTTCAGAGACCTGAAAGATTTCCCTGAGAGAACCCAAAGCAGCACAATAAAGGAAAGTATTTCCCATGGCACATACCAGACAAGTGGATTTTTTGCTACGTTGAGCAGTGCCTGCTTTTTTCGCTGACAGACCAGGTAGTCCCGGGTCAGATAATGCCTTTGAGAGACACAGACACAATAGTTCAAAGGAACAGCGCTGGCATTTGATCCATTGTCCTGACAGGCCTTTGGAGACCACCACCCACAGAGCATCATCTTACCCGGGTGGAAAGCGAGAGAGCGCGGCTTGCTCTGGATTAATTGCAGGTGAGCCGTATCGTGGGATTGTAGTAGGCGACAATCATCCAAGCCATTGTTTTGTGACCTTTGATGAGGTTTCTTGTGGTTTTTGATGACTTCTTGGGTTGGTATGCACTTTACTTTGCTCTCACGCTTTGGTCAGAGTTATATCATGTGGATTGAATGAGTGACTCAGGTTAGATTTGAGTATTTATCTTGCGTATGTCTCTGGCTGTCTTCAGCCGAGCTCAATCATTCTCCACGATGCTTTGATGTGATTTGATGGAAGGTCTGTTCGTCTGTGTGGTCCTGGTTGGAAAGTATGACCCAGACTAATGTCATGGGTCATCAGATCAGAACTTTTTAAATCCACCCTTCTCTCTTGCTTTCTCTTGTCAGGCTCTCAGGGAGATTAAGCAATCTGTCCGTAGTCATGAACAATGATCATATGACAGGATTAGCCACCCAACAATCAAGACTGAACAGCTTCTGTTTACTTCTAGAGCAGCGGTTACCTCATCGCTAATAATGCATGGTACACATGCACTCACAAACCTCACTGTTTGCTGTAACATTGTGCTGACAGTAGCGATCTTGTTGTCTCACACCTTAGATTCCTGTCAAACATGTAGCAATTAACAAAATGTAATTCATCTTTTACTGCAAGTGTTCACATGATATTTATCAGATGGCACAATTAGAATGGTGCAATGCCTGATGGCAGTTAATAAGAGAACAAAGCAGATCTCTTTATAGTGTAATACTTAAAGCCCAGTCAGGAAATTCACTTTTACATGGTATTTGCATGTAAATGTGTCTTTTTAAGTGTGTGGACACAACCACCCTACAATAATAAAAGTCCATTCACTTTTTTTTTTTATATAAAACCTAAAAGACTTAAACTGTCTCAGTTATTAAGCGGTTTTGATTTTCTGAGCAGTATGACAGCATATTGCTCAAGCCCCGCCCACGACCGCTGTCCCGTATTTGCATATTTCTGCCCTCATTCAGTTGTATGCTGCCGGCTATTTTTTTTCTATTATTGTCTCAGAAGCAATGTAGGTGTTGCGTCTTTGGAAATAAGTGAACATAGGAGTCTTTTTCTCCTGACATCAGAGTCACTGAGGACACAATGGATTAGTTTTGTTTTTGATGGTAACGCGCCATCAAACACACCTAAATTAGTTTGTCTGTGCAAATCATTTTACTCCAGACTAGGGCTGTCAGTTGAACGCCTTAATTAGTTATGAAAAAATATTGTGTTTAAAATATTTGAACGCAGTTAACACGCTGACCCCGCCCCCAGAACGGTACATCATCTTATTTCAAATATTTGACTGTTGACAAATATGATGCAGAACAACAACTCAATAAATGCAGTTATGCCCTAAAATTCAAGATGTTGGTGCAAAAAAGTGCCCCTGTATGTGTTTTTATATATATTTCATATACATATAAAATATATACGAAATATATATATATATATATATATATATCAGGTATCACACGATATCAGTGATATCATACAGGCAGCAAGAGCAATATGACACCAGTGCTGATTTTGTCCCGATCTGTTGTGAGCTTAAATGTGATTTTATACAACAGTTCAGTAAATACGTTGATAGTGTTATATTTTAAACATTATATTATGTGTTTTTGCTCAATTTTGCAGAGAACATATTATCTTTGAAACCACAGCAGAATTGTTGCGCGTCTCTGACCAACACAGTGGTGCTTAGTTTCTGAATGAATCCGCGTTTTGAACGAATCATGTGAATGACTCATTAAGACATTTACCGCGACCTGCTGGCAGATTTAGTTTCTTATTTAGAGTATAATTTCATTGAATAATAATAATAATAATAATAATAATAATAATAATAATATTTAAAGGAATAGTTTTAAATGTGGAACATGAAGGTATTTTAAAGACTGTTGGTAACAAAGCTGTTTTGGTTACCAATGACTTTAATTGTATAACACAAAAAAAGTACTATGATGTTTCTCAAATGATCTTTTATGTTCCATAGTTCACGTTAGGCCGTTGCAGCCTAAATGTGTGTATAATAAATTTTAAACTATTTCTATCTAAAGCTACAATTTGTAATGTCTACTTGCTACTTTCTCATTTAACACAAAAATGTTTTATGGGCTGGTTTCACAGACAGGGCTTAGATTAAGCCAGGATTAGGCCATAGTTTATTTAGGACATTAAAGTAATTTTTATAAACATGGCTTAGAAAAAACATTACTAGTGTGCATCTTGAGATAAGGGCACATATTTGATGTCCTCTTTAAATGTATTGTTTTTATAACAATAAAGGGTGGTTGTTTATACAGGAAGAAGAATGAGAAATAAAAAATGAGAGAAAGATAAAGCTGAATGCCAGTCTGTAGTGAGATGGGACTGAGATTGGACTGCTACTGATAATGATAATAATAATAATAATAATAATAATAATAATAATAATAAAAACAATAATTTTATCTTAAAAATAAACTTCGTAGACTGTGTTTTAGTAGACAGTGTAAACAAAAGTCTAAGCATGTAATGCTGTTTTTATGATTTTGTAGCTGTTTTTATTGCCTCACCACTTAGCAATATTGTTATTGCTACACATTGTAATTTAAAAGGAGATCTGGTTCTGTCAGTACCTGAGCCAGAATATTTCCACTGCAAATGTCTCTCTCTCTCTCTCTCTCTTTTTTTTTTTGTTTGTTTGTTTGTCTTTGCCTTCCAAAACACTTTTGTTTTCATAGTTTCATAACCAACAAGTTTGTCATTGTATGAATTTGAATTTAGAATTGAAAAAACGAAAATTCATGACATGCATAAGGTCTTTCTCAAAAATATTTTTTTCTTGTTTTCGTTTTTCTTTTCTTTTTCATCTACACTGCAGGCATTTTTTTCCTGCTATTTTTTTTAATTATCTTTCTTAATTATTTGTCTTATTTTCTAGTAAAGTAGTGAAAAAAATCCACCAGTGCCAAAATACAAAATTCAGCAATAAATAATCACAGTATTTATTATACAAATATGATGAGTTTTTAGATATTTTTAGTTGATTTATTTTACTGTACAACAAGACAAAGATTTTTATTTAATTAATTAAATTAATTAATTAATTAATTAAATATTTAAATATAAATTATTTAATTCTTATTATTTATTTATTTATTTAAATTATTAATTCATTAATTTATTTGTTTTTTGCAGTGTATAGGCTGATGCTCCACAGTCTTTCTGTCCCTCATGGGTTTTTGAGTGTCAGTGGTTGTGTGAGTTGTGTGATTTAGGGGGTTTGGACAGAGGGCAGATCTTTATCTGCAGGATGGGATACTTCGGCCATTGAACAGGAAGGATAACTGTTGACTCAGCAAAAATCTCTGAACAGTGTGAAAGCATTTTAAATAAAATGCCCCAAAATCCACCTCAGGCACGAGCCGTTGAGGTCATGGGCAAATAGACATTTTGAGAGGTATGGGTTTGTGGGTAATTGGACTGACAGCGGAGTGGAGTCAGGGTTTCTGATGTTTATTTACCTCTTTTGTTGTGCCATGAGCAGGGACAATGAAGCGCTCTGGCCCGGGCCCATGATGACATCGCCTGTTGTGCTGTCAGGGCCCGGATGCGTTGAGCTTCTGCAATCCAAACTTCCTCTCTGCCAAAAGATTTCCCAGGATTCTTCTGCTACGTCAGGCTGAATGAAGCTACAGGCTGAATCTGGATATGGGATGAGGTCATGGAAGACCTGAGAAGCAAAAAAATTATGTCTGAACTTGTTATGCTGAAGTCATTGTTGTCTATATTGAAGGTGTGGTGACTGTATAAACAAAGCTTCTCTCTCTTTTTTAAACGTGTTAAGTTGCTAATGTGTTTTTAAAAGTTTTTTCATAGTGGAGCTTTGTTACAGTGCAGGTAGAGCTACTTTTGGGCGTCTCAAGCATTTAAGACTGTAGTGTTTTTGTTCTCTCTATTCTGTTGTTTTGTAGGTCAAGATCACACGCCCTTATCAAAACACGACAGATCTTCACTGCCCTCTGGCATTCTGCTCCAGTCGTTAGCATGCAGCGCTGGTGCTCATGGGCCGTTTCTGTGATGCAATGGAGGGCTGTGCTCTTCCAGGGAGAAGAACTTCCCTTCTCTCACACATTCCTGAGTGTGGCTGCAGGCAAGGGCTGGGCTCAAACCATGTGCATCCATTACAAGAGAGAAATATCATCAAAGCCTGTTTGATGCAACACTGACAGTTAGTGTCTTAACAATTATTACACCCCAAGCTCATTTCCACACTTTGAAAAGACTTACAAGTTTGTTTAACGTCACTTTATTCAGTGAACCCTAAGGTGTTAACTCTGTACTTTTTTTTAGAGCAAAATCAATGCAGTGTTGTTTAACTATGAAACGCATTCAAATTGTACTGTAAAGCAGCTCTAAAAAGACAAGTGTCATTATTCAACTCAAGTCTGTTCAGTTTAGCTATAAGCAGCTCTACAGAAGGCAATATTTCTATCTTGACAAGATTTTAGCATCATTTTAGGTAATGGATACGACAACGTTAATGTGTTTGGTCTTGGCGGAATAGATCTGCTACACTGCTGAATTGCTGTTGTTGGTTATTACGGTTGTTGCAGATTATTGCTGCTGCTGCAAAGCTAAACAGCCATTTAAATGTACAGCAGCAAGCTCATTGGCTGCAGATGCAACATGAACCAATCAGTTTCTGTGTTAAGGACCCATCACCCTGCGGCATCTATACAGACAGTTTCCTGACAGAACTTGGCATTTATTCAACTCAGGTCAGTTCAATGTTAATTCAGATGTTGCAAAATTAGAAACAAATTTGATTTAGCTGTAAAGCAGTTCTAGAAGACAAAAGTGTCATCATATAGCTCAGTTCAGTTTTGTTCTGATCCGACACTGTCAGTGCAGTCAAATCAATAACATTACACTGTATTCATTGTCTCTTTAAAATGCCAACTAAGCAAGCCAAAAGCAACAGTGGTAGGGAACCCAAACTCAGGTGTCAGAACCAAATGTAGCATTTCATTCATCCTTACTACTTCAGTGCTAATTATAATTGCGACATTATATTAATTGGTTATATTACACTTCATTCATTTGTTTTGTTTTTGTATATTTTTACTATGTAAAGTGCATTTAGATGCAGGTGCAGTTAGTTAACAAACTTAATACATCCACACCTATAGGTGTCAGCATAAAGTCTAGTACAACTGTGATGAAAATTCAACACAACATGAACAATAACCTACTGATTCCATCTTTAATATTAATTTTTATGCATAAAATAGGGAAATACATGCTCTGCTAAAATGATAATTTATCATTAAATTAACTTGGGTTATCTGGCAACCCAGTGTTGGGTAAATATTGGACAGAACACATGCTGGGTTATTTTGACCCAGCTAGTTGGGTTAAATGTATTTACCAAACATGCTGGGAGGCAACAGCAATAATCACAAGATGAACATTTATTAATAAGCAAGAACACGTGGCCAAAATACAGCCTAGTTTACAATATTACATGCATTTAAACTCGTTTATCAAGCATTTTAGACATAAATGTAGCATTTAAAAGTTGCATTTTAATTATAGTGTGTTCAACCATTCTCTGTAATCGCATTTTACTGAAATAGCGCTAATTTCCGTGCCGGTGTGTCGCTGAAATCTAAGCCGGTGAATGCCTGCTGTTCGCCAAGGTAACTGCGAACTTCAGACCATGGCCTCTTGATTCACTCATAGCTGAAAGATGCCGTGACTGACTCCATAACCTGCCCATAAACAAACAGTACTGACATTAAAGAAATTAATCTCAGAACTATAACGAATAAATTCCATGCAAGGCAAGATGTTTTCATCATGCAAAGTGACTGCTGCTGACACAGCTGACTGACATCTCGTTCTTATATTGTGTTGCGTAAAATAATACAATTTACAGAACAGTAAAGACTTTATAAATTAAAATGTATACAAACATTTATTTCGCTGATGAAGTAGCACTGAGAACCGCTCTCTCCTAGAACTCAAAAAGCCCGCGCTCTGACTGTGACTCAGCAGCTGGGTTGTTTTGTCAGAGACCGGCTTAACCCAGCACTGGGGTAGAAAAAAAAATAACCCAGCTACTTGCACCCAGCTACCCAGCACCTGGGTAAAAAATAAATAAAAATAACCCAGCACCTGGGTAAGAATATAAAAAAACAACCAAATGAAATGACCCAACAGGCTGAACCCAGCATTTGGGTTAAAAGCAGTGTACCAGTGTAGTTTTTTTTTTTTAATGTTTTAAAAGCAAGTTTTGCATTTACAAGAGGCAACAGCAGTTTAGCATCTTGCTTCCTTAAATATCTGCAGTCGAAAGAGGAGTTTTCATCGCCACCACACCTTGAAGATCAGATTGATTTTTATCACTTCCTGGATAGTGTGTGGAAATGATTACAAACGGCATGCAATAGGGGTAGAAACAGGGAACATTTTGGGTGAACTGTCCCTTTAAGTACTACAGAATTAGGACTATAAATTGCTTGTGTGCTAAGGCAAAAAGTTATCAGATTGCTGACACACCATGTGGTTGATTCTTTGTAGTGACTGCCTGGTTTTGCCCGTAGGCTCAGAGACAGATGCTGTATAAAAGAATGAAATGCTGTAAGGAATGCAGCGTTAGCCTGAGAACATGTCATTGGCAAAACCGGTGATCCTGAACTAATTCGGACAAGAGCCGGAACGGGAGACAGCAGCCCAAGCGCCACTCGGTTAACCCTCGATCTCTCCGTTTCAACATTACACCGGAAGAGCGCGAGAGAGCTGATTGTTAGAAACCGACTGTTGCAGTTTGCTCTGCTGTTGGCCTTGGATTCCCATAGGCTTAGAGGTCACCACAACCAAACAGCAGGGGTGTAAGAATGATCCTAATGTTGCTTCTTGAAGGAGGAATAAAAGATGGCTTCAGGGGGATCGGGTGTCAGCCGGGGTCAAGGCAAGTGGAGGACCTTTGGCAACTTGAGTATGTAGCAGCTTGCCGCTGTCTACCGTAGGATATCATACCCATGAGACGCCAACTGGGCGGAACAGGAAAAAGATCACAAATGGTGCCTCCTTCAGAAATGGTGATTTAAATTTCCCCGGGTGCTTTGGCTTTTAATAGCTAAAGAGATTTGTTTTACCCTGTACCAGACAGGTGGCAAAGTTTTTTTTTTTTTTTTTAATTTATTATATTATATTATTATTATTATTATTCTATTGTATTATTATTGTATTATTATTTTCAAATAATAGGAATACAAATTGTGTGATATAAAGCCGAAATTGTGCAATACAAAGTAACATTGCAGGAAACACAGTAGAACTATGGGATATAAAAGTCAAATTTATGCTAGTCAATGGCTGAAAAAAGCCACATATTGTGAAACACAAAGTCTTTGTTGTACAAAAGTATATTGTGAGATACCTTTTTATTTATTTTACTCTGAGGCGGAATTGAGCTTCAGTGCTAATCAGCCTAATTTCAATGTAAAGGAAGTGTTTATGCAACATGAAAACAATGAGTTACTGTAATCTAAATATGTTGCAGTGCCGTTGCAGTGCATTAAGCTGAACTGTTTATTGAATTCGCTCTATAGAGTTACCAACTGAACAAACAAAGCTTAAACAAACTCGTTGAGATGTAAGTCCTGTCTAAGCGAGCACATAAAGAGATCTGTCTGGGTTTTTATTGAAAGTTGAGCATGAATAACCCTCATGGCTATTCTTGGTCATTTGAAAAGGCCATTCAGTGTCAGGAAATGAAACAGGACTATTCCCTCATAAGCTAATTGGCTGGATTGCAGGTGTCTAGTTTCCTATAACCGTTTCTTCAGCTCAATAAATGTCAGTTCCCTTGGTTACGGGGCCTGTTGGCAAGCCGAGGCTCCGTGTTTGTTTCTGATGAGGTGGAGAAGTGCACTTTTCTGTATCAGGTGTAGGTGCTCTATTCCCAGTTTTGTGATTAAGTTTGTGTTCCTGTGCTGAAATGTATTGTCACGATGCTCATTTGTGCTGCAGGGACCGAGCAGGACACCACAAGCCTGAGAAGTGGTTCTCACGGCTTTTGGCAGCCGATCGCAGGACGTTCATTAGCCTCTGTCAACATGCATATTGTGTGTGTGAGTGTGTGCATGTGCGTTTGTGTTCTTCCAAGCACCGGCTTTGTGCTTTGTTAGTGGTCTGTTACTCTGGTGAGTTTATATGATGGTACTTTGAGACTCTAGTTGGCAGCATAAGAGGTTGGATGTTTCTCTGATGTTTATTTTACACAGCAAGGAGGTTAATACACAGTACATTTTGGACTAAATTTCACCAGTGAATTTATATATTTTTTTTCCAGCTGTTGTTTCAGAAAGTTCCACACTTGCATACTCTGGTTTAGAATGTCGCTCGGCCAATCAGATTTGAGAACCGGAACTAAGTTTGTAATGAGCAAATTCAAGACATTTTAAACTGTAGCTTCCAGCTAAAATACGAGTCTTCTATCCATGATATTAGTGGATTTTGTGAAAGATGTGAAAGGACAACAGTGGATGGACTTTTTCAGTGGAGGAAGCGTTATTATGGATTGTGGACTGGTATTTTGGCCAGAATCAAGGGTTTAAAGTTAAAGCACCTAGATGATTGATTTGTTTTCTTACAAACAGACAGCTTTTCATTTCACAAGATGTTAATGGATTGACTGGAGTCATGTGGATTACATGTGCATTGTTGTGATGTTTTTATCAGTACACTGTAAAAAATGCAAATGCATATTTTCCAGTTTACAAAACATTTTGAGTCTTAAATACTTAAAAATGCTCTTCTTGAAACAACATAAAAACCCTTGTCAGACCAACAAAAATGCTACTAATGTTGTCCCAACTAGTCAAACACAGTTGTCTGAACAAAGAATGTCATATTGTTGAAATTTTAAGGCTTTGTGAGTTCCCAGCATGCACTGCAGCATGAATAAATTATGCAGTTACTGTTATAGGATTATTGTTATGCTGTTTGCTGATTTAATTTAAACTTTTTGCTGTTGTTTTGTCATTGTTAGTTATTTGTTGCACTGTGATGTAAAGAGCTCATCTTTTTAATATTTGTTGATTGCAACTGTTCTTGAGGTTTGTGTGTCTAGTATGTTCAAGCACTTATATCTGTTTGCTGGATATCTTAGTCTTAGCTGTTTTACAAACAACGTTGTCTACATTATCCATTAAGGTTTCTATAACAATTCACTGTTTGTCATTTGTAAATAAACAAAAAATTGATACATAAAAAAAAATTTAATTGATACATAAAAAAAAATTAATTACCTCAACAACAGTAATTGTTGTTTCAGTTGCTGTGATGACACTTTTCTATTAGCAAAATAAGACAATCAGCATTCCATGAGGAAACAAGTTTATGTTGGATTTTTACTGAGAAAAGCTAAACTAATGTTGAGAGAACTCAAAAGTCTTACTGCAGTTGCTTTACTTTAAGTTTTGTCAACTATTTATTTTTTACAGTATTTTTTTTATCAGTAGTTTATTTATTTGTTTATTTATTTATTTATTTTTATCAGTAACTCTCATTCTGACAGCACCCATTCACTTCATTGGTGAGCAAGGTAATTTAATGCAAAATCTTCTCCAAATCTGTTCTGATGAAGAAACTCATCTACATCTTGGATGGCCTGAGAGTAAATTTTTAGCAAATTTTCATTTTTGGGTGACCTATTCCTTTAGCTCTGATCATGTTTTAAAATAAATAAAAATTTAATTTTAATTTAATTTAATTTAATTTAATTTAATTTAATTTATTATTATTATTATTATTATTATTTATTTTTTTTTTTTTTTTTTAATTTCAGAGAAACCATTGAAGTGGTTATGTTATATCCTTTCTTTCTTTCTTTCTTTCTTTCTTTAATCAGTCAGAATAAGGAGAAATAATATGAATAGAACAGTGTAAAACAGGTGGATAAATAATTACACTCGTTGCTGCAGGTTTCCGACTTCACACAGCTGCCTGTAATCCATCTGGGGACATTACACCATGTCCGACAGCAAAAAAGAGAGAGAGGAGGGGAGGTCACATCATAACTCTCACTCTTTTGCTGCTTTTATGTACATTTAACACACTGACCCAAAATCACACTGTTATACTGTCACACACTCTGAATTGAGGATTAATATTTTAAACACAACTTTAATATGCTTTCTGATTCATGAATGCTTAAAAAATACAGTTTAAGGGATACAGGTAGTTCACTCAAAAATTAAAATTCTGTCATTTACTTATTCTGTTGACTTTCATTTGCAGTATAAAGATATTATGAAGACAACAACATTGGACAGGAAAAAAAAAAATCATACAGGTTCCAAAATGACACAAGAGTGAATTTGCAGCTCAGTGTGTAAGAGAATATTCCCACGTTTAGTTTTTTATTGGCCTCTGCTCTCCTTGGTGCCTTGGGTTCTGTCTCATGAAGCCCTTGGCAAACCCATTTGGTGTGAGTAAACACATTCCTCAGCTGCACAGCATGCCACAAGATTAGTTATGACTTTGGAGAATGATTTTAAGAGGGAAACTCTGTCTCAAAGAGAAGATTTGTGTGCGAGGTAAGCCATGAGCCATGTCTGCCTTTCATGAAATGCATATGTTTGCCCAAAACAAAAATCATCAGTATTAGACGTTCGGCCCACAGAGCAGACACAACAATTAAACCGGATTTAGCCATCATAGCGGATCTATGCGTGGAATGTGACATTGTCATGATGCTATCATGTGAGAATGAGCTGAATAAAGAGAAATTTCAGTAACAACTGTCTTTCATTAATTTGACTTTTTGTTTTGTTAAAGGGATAGTTCACCCAAAAATGAAAATTCTTGGGTCGTTCAAAAGTTGTAGAACTTTTAGTCCATACAATGAAAGTCAGTGGGATCAAATGTTGTTGTTGTTGTGGACCCCAGTGACTTTCGTTGCATGCACAAAAGCATTATTCAGAATATTTTTTGTGTTCCATAGAAGAAATCAGTCATACAGGATTGGAATGACCCAGGAATTTTTGTTTCGTAATTTTTTTGGTGAGCTATCTCTTTAGATAGCTAAAAGTTCAATACTGTTTTTGAGGTTATGAACTTTTGTGGTTGAACTTTGGCTATTTCAGGGTTGAAGATCAAACTGAATCAGAGATTTTCTTTGATTTAGAAGAGGCAGTCAGGTTTAGGCTCTTCAAGGCCTGTCAGAAAACCCCCCTCATTTTTATTCATGAGCTCTTTTCAGCCTTTGTTCCATTAAGCGAGTGGACTTGTGGATTAGATCCACCTCATGTCAGTAATATCATCATGAAAAACTCATGACACCGTGGGCCATTTGTTAAAAAAGGAGGGAATTTAAAGAATGGCACTGGTAGCCATCTGCTCCTTCCACTTGTCTTTCTTTGAAGAGGAGGTGTCTTCCTCTATCACTTCCCCTTCTAGTGATCAATATGGGCCATCCAATCAATTGCCACACTCAATTAAACCTTTATAATTCCTTTCAAGCAACATAGTTCTAAAGAAGCATTAACTGAAAAAGCAGCCTGTCCAAATTACACTTTAGTAGCTCTTTTATTGGGCTGCTATACAATAGAGCTTGACAGAAAACAATCCACGTTTTGGAAAATAGGTCAGGCTGTATTGAAAAATCTGCCAGGCAGTCGGTGTAATCTGATGTGGATGGACTTGTTGTCCGACCTGCTGCTTGCCATATTTGATGTCCTATTGTTTCCTCTCCTCCTCTAATCTGTCCATTCTCAAAGTGTTGCAGTTAATTTGGGCTGATTTCTATGGCAACTCAGGCGCGAGGGCCATTAAAGGACTTTAAAGGGGGCGAGTGCGTGAACTTTATTCCGGTTGTGTGCTATTGTGCCCCTAAGGCTTGTGTACCCGCTGCTAGCGGAGGAGTAAAGGTTTTCCAAATGAAGCATTGCACGAGTACAAGACGAGATTGCATATAAAATCTGTGGTGTTTGAAGTTTGAAGATGATTTTTTTTTTCTTCTCACAAATGTGACTTTATATCATAATTGTGACTTTACATCTAAAATAATGAATGTATATTCAAAATTGTGATCTCATGTAATTTTTCTATTACAATTGTGACCGTACATCTCACAATTATTTATACTAACAATTGTGACTTTATATCTCATAATTGTGATGTTGTATCTCATAATTGTGATTTATCACACAATTGTGACTTTCTCACAATTATCTATACTCACAATTGTGATTATATCTCATAATTCTCATATCACATTTGTGATTACATCGCAGTTATAAATTAATATAATTTAACATAAACATTTAATCATCACCATGAATGTAACCATATTGCACAGTTGTGACTTTACATCTCACAATTATTTATATTCACAATTGTGACTTTATATCTCATAATTATGATAATTGTTAATTGTGACTTAACATCTCACAATTACTCACAATTGTGACTACCATAATTGTGATCATATCATAACTGTGACTATGTTGGACAATTATGAATTAATAATTTAACATTAACATTTAATTATCATCATAAATGTGACCATATCGCACAATTGTGACTTTACGTCTCAAAATTATTTATACTCAAAATTGGGATTTATATTTCATTGTGATCATATCACATTTGTGACTACATCGCACAATTATGAATTAATTTAACATTAACATTAACTTTAATCATCATCGTAAATGTGACCATGTTGCACAATTGTAACTTTACGTTACTCACAATTGTGACTATCTCATAAGTGTGATGTTATGTCATAACTGAGATTATTGTATCACACAATTGTGACTTTACATCTCACAATTATTTATACTTACAATTGTGACTTTATATCTCATAACTGTAATCGTATTATAATTGTGACTATATTGCACAATTATGAATTAATAAAATGTAACGTTAACATAAAATCATTATCATAAATATGACTGTATCGCACAATTGTAACTTTACATCTCACAATTATACTTACAATTGTGACTTTATATCTCATAACTGTAATGGTATTATAATTGTGACTACATTGCACAATTATGAATTAATAAAATTTAACGTTAACAGAATCATTATCATAAATATGATGTATCGCACAATTGTAACTTTACATCTCACAATTATACTGACAATTGTGACTATCTCATAAGTGCGATCATATCACATTTGTGATTACATCACACAAGTGTGAATTAATTTAATTTAACATTAACATTAACATTTAATCATCATCATAAATATGATCATATCGCACAATTGTGACATTACATCTCAATTATTTATACTCACAATTGTGACTGTCTCTTAATTGTGATGTTATGTCATTCATGTGATTTCGTATTACGCAATTGTGACTTTACATCTCTACATACTTTACAATTATTTATACTCATAATTGTGACCATCTCATAACTGTGATCATATGACAATTGTGACTACATCCCACAATTATGAATTAATTTAACATTAACGTTTAATCATCATCATAAATGTCACTATATGGCACAATTGTCTCATAAGTGTGATGTTATGTCATAATTGTGATTTCATATCACACAATTGCGACTGCATATCACAATTATTCAAACTTAGTTGTGACATCTCAATTAATCATATAGTGATCATATGGCAATAGTGACTACATTGCGCAATTATGAATTAATATAACTTAACGTTAATATTTAATAATTATATTAAATGTGACTATCGCACAATTATGACTTTAAATCTTTTAATTGTGACTACATATCTGAATACACTCACAATTGTGATTTTTATACCCAAGTTCGACTATTTTACTATTATGACTATATCTCATAATTGTGACTATATCTCACAATTATGCATTTACTCAGTTATAACTTCAATAATTGTGACTTTAGACCTCAAAATGACTTTATCTCAGAATAGTGACTTTACATGTCAGTTGATGTAACAACTGTCACATCATATCTGACCATTGTGTATTGTCATAATGGTAACTTGCACAGCCATGTACTCACAGTTGTGACTTAATTTCTTATTTTATTGTAATTGTGACTTTACGTGTCACAAGTGTGACCTTATTTCTTGTTTTTTTGTTTACTGTGTGTACAGTTCTTAGAGTTGTTTTTATTTTAGGTAATGAAAAGATCATTAGAAAGTTCATGACATTGACAGTGAAGATGGACAAATTGCCATGTTTTGACAAAACATTCATGGGGCTTCATTTGCATTCTCTCCTCCCTCTTTGAACTGATAATGCGATTGCCACAATAGGACTTTTGACCAGACCTCAGCTCCCCCTGGTTACCACAGAAACCAAAGAGACCCTTCTCTGCTCATCTGGGCCCTTTCCCTTGTTTTGTGCTCTCTGCTTCCTGTCCTCTGTAAATTATACTGACTGAAATATCTTACATCTGATTTAAGAAAAAAGGAAAAGTCAAGCTAAGCCTTTTTATCTTTGCCAGTGAATCCTTGATAACAGTGGACCTGCGTCTTAAAGCAGGAACCGGTGGTCATAAACACCATTCCCATGGGAAAGTTTGTAGAAAGCCTCAGCTTGTCTTTTCCTTCAGCGCAAAACGTTTCCACTGCAGCTCATAATGCCATTAAATGTGTTGGGAGTTGGGTTAAAGAAAGGGTTTGGGACACGTCAGGAACCCTGAGCAACCCACATCCTGTAAATCAGGTCTTCATGAGCCACATCTCTCCACAAACACACGCACTTTTTCATTCTTTTGCTCGTTTTCTCCCTGCATAAAAGCGATGGGAGGATAAAAGAAACGCACAATGCTAACATGCACCAGACGAGTGGCATGAGATAAACAGGGGACCAACCAAAAAAAAAAGGCAGGGAGAAAGAAAGAGATTAACTCATGTCGTCATCTTTACACTCCAAGAGCCAATCAGCTCATTTAAAGACAAATGAATTGGGTTTTCTTGTAACCACCCTGGGTGTGGGAAAAGCACAGTTTCTTATAAACAGAGGCAAATAAACTATTCCTTGCCTTTAACACAATGCCAAATAGAGGCAAGATGGTAGTGTATACAGTGTTGTTGTTTTTTTGTTTTTGTTTTTTTAACTCCCATTTTCTGCTTAGGACATTTTCTCTACATATGTTAATTTAGTCTGTAATTATTTAAATAATTTTACATTTGTTTATATATATACAAAACATATAGAAATGTTGTTCATTGTTTAATTAAAAGTATAAAAGCAGACCATCCCTACTAATTTTGGTTGGATTGTTAGGATTACAGTTAGCATTATGAATATTAATTGATGGATTGTTTTTTTTTTTTCTTTCCCTGTTTTATAAAAGCTTCATACAGGGCCACCTCTTACCTGTGGTAAAATTACTGTAAGGCACAGCCTCTCGTGAATTATCACTTTAATTGACCCAATATTCAGAGACTTACAGCTGTAGCAAAGAGCACAGTAGTTGTTTCACCCATTCATCTCAAAAGTTTAGTTGCCCTTTTTATATGCAAGTTGAAAAAATGTCATTGCTCATTCACACACAAGTATTTGGTTAAAGAAATCGTCTGTACCACCCCCACTTATTCAAACACACAGTCCTGCAGCCCTATATCCTCACTGCAGCTAAACTTTGGTGGTCTCCAGCCTTCAGTGGATAATTGATTATGGGATTGAAGCCACAGGGCTTTAAAGGGGGAGAGGTGAAAGAGGTTTCCAAGGTCAACGCCTCCCTCCTTCTCTGCCTCCTTTTTCTCAATTATTTGGACAGAGTCTTCAATGCAATAGCCATTAAGGTTCCGCCACCAGGGGAAACTCCAAATATTTGGCTGAATTTGCTACAAGTCAGAAGCGCTGCAAAACATGAGGATGTTGTTTAGGTGCGTCTTAGTAGTTTCTGGTTCACAGGCAAAGAGAAAGCAGACTTCTGAAGAAAACACAGCCCGTTGAGCCATACAAAACATGCTTTGGCCTCGTCATTGTTTTTTGCTTCATATGCTCTTTATTTTGCAGCTTTTATGTGGATGTTGTTTACAGCACTTTGTACCTGCCCTTGTCATGTTCAATGACATTTGCATTGAACACTTTTCAAAATATTGTGAAGTGTATTTTTTAACGGAGTCATTTACAGGAACAGAATTTCAGAAAAAGAAGCGCCACGTGTTCATTTAATCCCCCGAATCACAACATGGCAGATAAACAGCTGCTTACCTCACTCCTGCAAAAATCTGTCCACCATCCCTCCACCACACAGACTCCATTTTTTTCTATAATTGCGTCCAGGAGGGGAACTGGAGAGCACGAGTTGAGTCTTGTGCTTTTGTGAACATGTGAATGATCATTTGAAGGATCTAGTCATGCTCGCACTAGTCATGCTAGTTACTTTCTTGATGAACAGTATTGGTTAGTTGCTTGCTCAAGCCCTAAGTGTACTGGCATCTCAGTAACTCTCTCATTTCTGTATCATGCGTCAATGGGAAAGCATGCTAGAAATCCAAATCTTTAACTGTCGTGCAGTGTTGCCAGATCTTGCTAGATTGGTATCGCTGGTCTGTCAAAACATAACCGTAAGTGACTGACTTCACCAAAATAGGCTTTCACAACTGAACATAACACCAGAAAACAGTTGAACATCCAATTCTGGATAAATTGAGAATCGTGATTTGTTTTTGTTTTTTTTCCCCCACATGGAAATCTCGATTCTGAACTAAGCAAAACATCACTAGAGCTGTGACAAAATATTAATTGCCTCTTTCTATTAAAAAATGTTTCATTAATTTGAATGAATTCACTTGTTCCATTACTGAATGAATTAGCATTTTTGAATGAATCTCTTGAATGAATGATTCAGTGACAAATAAAACTTCACCTAGTGGCGAAACAATGTAATTAATACCGTAATCATCAAATGTAATTTAAAGCACTGATTTGAAGTGAAAATTACTTCCTAAAGATGATTTCCGATATGACTGTCAAAGGATTAATATTATAGAAATGAATACTTTTTAGCAAGGATCCTTAAATTGATCAAAAGTGATTAATAAAGAAATTTATAATGTTACAAAAGTTTTCTATTTCAGATAAATGCTGTTTATCTGAGCTTTCTATTGATCAAAGAAACCTGAAAAAATGTTTTCAACATCATAAATGTTTATTTGAGCAGCAAATTAGAATATAAAAATTCTTGAAGGATCATGTGACTGCAGTAAGGATGCTAAAAATTCAGCTTTGAAATCACAGGAATAAATTAAAATGTTAAATATATTCAAATAGAAAGCAGTTGTTTTAAATCATAAAAAAATCACAATGTTACTATTTTTGCTGTACTTTGGATCAAATAAATGCAGGCTTGGTGAGCAGAAAAAACTTATTTAAAAATGTCACTGTTCAAAATATTTTGACTGGTAGTGTAGTTTACACTTTGCGATGAAACAAGCAATCAAACATTTGTAATTTAGTATATAGTATGTGGTATATATTTCGCCCTATGCAATTACACTGTATGTATGCGGATAAAGTTGAATCAGATTTTATTATTATTATAGAGAGCTGTTCAGTTAATTCAGTTAACACAGACAAGATTTGCTTGATCACAAAACCGGTCATAAGATTTATACAGCATCTGGAAGCTGAATAAATAAGCTTTCCATTGATGTATGGTTTGTTATGATAGGACAATATTTGGTCGAGATGCAACTATTTAAAAATCTGGAATCTGAGGGTGCAAAAAAATCAAAATATTGAGAAAATCGCCTTTAAAGTTGTCCAAATAAAGTTATTAACAGTGTATATTACTAATCAAAAATTACGTTTTTAATATATTTACAGTAGGAATTTTACAAAATATCTTCATGGAACATGAAGTCTGCAACTGCAATATTATTTATCTGTTGTTTTGTTTTGGGATTTCAGCTGTTTGTTCTCATTTTCTGTCTGTCTTAATGTAATAGCATGTATAATCATCATTTGATTGTAATTAATTAACCAAGTTAACTGGTTATTATTTGTTCCCATACATATGGTTGTTATTTGTGAATTCCTAGAAAAAAGGCAATTATTGGATCCGTTGCCTATAGTTGTGGAGACCTGGGAGGGTGGTGAAAGAACCAGACTGTAAATACAAGTTAGTCTCAACCAATTAGATTTTCTAAACCTAAAGGGGGCGTGGCCATACAAACCAGCTTGCTCCGTGACAGTGAACAGGAGAGCAGCCCAGGGAAACACGAGCAACACAGGAAATGTTCAATATGTTGAAGAGTGTTAAAAACCGTGCTGCAGCTTTCTTTAGCGAGGAGCCCTTTCTGACAGTGCTGAAACTCACTGTTGTTTTTGGCTGGGAGTTTGGGCCCTCTCCCGGATCTACCTCTCTCTGTCTCTCTCTCTCATGCTCTGTGGCAGCGGGTGCAGTCAAAACCAAAAGAAAACATGCTTTTAAAGAAAAAAGTTGGGAAATCATAGAAGGGGGATAGTACCCCTCTCCTCGTTTGCCATGAAGAATGTATTTATTGCGTGCATTTAGGACCAGTGCCTAAAAGAATCTCATTATATAAGATGCATAGCCGTGCACCTCCTTAAAGTGATTAACACGTTATTTCATTATTTGAGTGTGGAGTGTGTGACATTAGCTCATTACGTGTGAAACATCTTTGCGAAATAGCTGAAATACAGCCCTTGGCAAAAGATATTGCATGAAAATGCTTGACAGAGGAAGAGAGTGTTCAGTTTGCAGCTGTTCTCAAATGCTGTTTGAATATCGTGTAAAAGAAATTAAGGGGAAAATTGGTGTTGCTACAAATATTTGATTAAGGTATCATGCCATATCTGTTTTGCCGAGCGGTAAATGAAAAGCATTTGTGTGGTTCTTCAGTAACACGACCCAAAGAAGGAATGCCAAGTTGCAAAACTCGCCCCTCTCTCTCTCCTTCCCTCCATCTCTGATAGCAGAACATCTGCACGCTAGTGACACTCTGTGGCAACCGTAGGGAATCCTCCGCCTTCTTACTGTGATACAGCTTAAGACACACAATGTAAACTAAATACAGTACAATTTGGTCATGTCTTTGACAAAGGTTTTTCCACCAGGTTTCCTGAAGTGAGACCCCAGTGGGGTTGCAGTTCTGTGTGTACTGAGTTTGGGAAGCTGGAAGGGGGATGAAAGGAAAAAGTAGTCGAGCTTTAACTCAAAGTCTTTAAAAGATGCTCAAACCCATTAAAAGTTTAAGAGCTACCGCAGCCTTGAAGGAACACACTCGGCCTCTGTTGACTGTGGGTTCCTGACAGATAGCTGCAGTCTGACAAATGCCACGTTTCCTTAATCGCAACTTAATTGGCATTAATGCGAAAACAGCTGCTTGATGAAGATTAAACTGCAAGATGGCTGAAGTAAAAGTTTATGCTGCTAGAAATTACAAAATGTGCTGTAGTTGCTTTTTTATTCACTTTTAAATTTTGTTTTAATTTTATATTTGTTAATTTTAAATTGTTTCGAGACATGTAATCATGTTATTGGACATGGAAATAGTATTCTGTAAAATACAGGACATGAGTAAATATTTTATAACAAATCTTATTCCCTCTGACCTGCTCTGTTGATTAGCAGTGTTGGGCATGTTACTTTAAAAAAGTTATTATGGTTACTTCTCACAAATAGTAACCAAGTTACATCATTAAAAAAGTAAATAATTACAAGGGAAAGTAGCTATTGTTTAAAAAAAAAAATTAAATATGTCAAATAACTTGGATGCCCCAATATATAATATGTGACCCTGGACCACAAAACCAGTCTTAAGTCGCTGAGGTATATTTGTAGCAATAGCCAAAAATACATTGTATGGGTCAAAATTATTGATTTTCTTTTATGGCAAAAATCATTGGGAAATTAAGTAAAGATCATGTTCCATGAAGATATATTGTAAAGTTCCTACTCTAAATATTTGAAAACTTAATTTTTGATTAGTAATATACATTAAGAACTTTATTTGGACAACTTTAAAGGCGATTTTCTCAATATTTAGATTTTTTGCACCCTCAGATTACAGATTTTCAAATAGTTGTATCACAGCCAAACCATAAAATCAATGGAAAGCTTCTTTAGTCAGCTTTCAGGTGATGTTTAAAGCTCAATTTTAAAAAATTGACCCTTATGACTGGTTTTGTGATCCAGGGTCACATATGGTAAATGTATAAAACATCGTACACTAATCTACACTATTTTAATGTTGCTGTGGGGCAATGTCAACCTGTGGACATAATAAACATAATAATAATAATAATAACAACAAAATAATGTGCTTTTGTAAAATAAATAGAACAAACAGGGTGCTCTTGCCATTTCGGTCTCCATCACCTCTCTTCACAGACATGTAAATAAAACAACCTGAATCTCTGTGAATACGAGCCTCACAGACATGAGAGATATATGTATAGAAAAGCTTGAAATGTCTACTAAATAAAGTCAGTTATGTCAAAAACAAATATTCCCTGAAGTAATCCGTATGATACCAACGCAAGCTCCAGTTTTTCCCGTCTAAACTAATGTAATCACGCCCATGAGCGGCTCCACTTTTCAAAACATCCACGTGAGACGCGCGGACATGTAGGTAAACACCCACATCACCTCCGTAAACAAACGTGAAAGTTCATCAAATTCATCTCGGCTACTTTTCGTTTGTGGAAAAAGACGTGCTGAGAGTAGCTAGAATTTACCTCAGAAGAAGAACACAATGCGAAAATTATAGTAACACCGCATTTTATAACGGTAACGGCGCTGCAACGGGGAAACAGTAATTCGTTTGATTACTTGTTACTGAGAAAAGTAATGTCTTTAGTAACGGCGTTTATTTATAACACCGTTATTCCCATCACTGCTAATTAGAAACATTTATTGTACCAGTTGCTCTTTTTATGAGCCTGTAAAAGCAACTTTTACCTGCCAAGAAAAGGAAATAACGCATATTGTGCAATTACTTCTCAAATGTAATATATTGGTAAAATAGTTTTCAGTATACATCTCTTTCCAGTCATGTCTAGAAGAGCTGAAATCATGAAAATGCACTCCGTACATTCTCAGCATAGCAGTTGACTCTTTCTGTTGTGTGGTTTTCATCGGGTTCCTGTAAAGTCCCATTCGTCATTGTACATAAAAATGTTGTTTCAACTTCTTTGCATGGTTATGACTAGGCCTACAAGGAATCTGTGCACACAGAACTCCTTTATACAACTCTTGCTCCTTATAAACATTTTGGCTAATTTGATAACATTTGCAGCCACCAGTTGGGACATATTAAACTCTTCTCAGCTCTGTTTAACATATTTTACCATTTTTAAATAAATTCTGCAGAATTCCACAAAACTTCCCCCAAAATCACCAGAAAAATGTAAAGTAATATGCAGATTCTGTCTTTGCCTAGCAGTAATGGATGCTTAGTCATGCAACAAAGTTACTGCACAGCCAACCATGTCATCCTTTATTGTGCACAAATGTTTTTGCTTAAATACTTATATAAATATCAGTGGAGTCTTTGATCAACGGGCTTAACAACTGGCTCTTTAAAAAAGTACTGGAGCATGGTGACCTTTTCTTCTGCATGAAGCGCTTGATACAGTGCTGACAGTTCTTTCTGCTCCTACTGTGCTCAAAGGCATTGGTGATAATTAAAACATTATGATTTGTGCTTGCAGGCATTTTATTGGCCCTGAAATTTAAAGGTTATGCAAAAGCAATCCTCCAGCAGCAATACTTTTTTGTGTTTTATGAATGTACTGTAATCCTTATTTGCGGTTGTAACTCAAATAAGGTAACACGGTTGGTACGATGATTATTTTTCTTCCCACCAAGGCTGCATTATTTTGATCAAAATACAGTAAAACACTAATGTTATAAAATATTGTAATTAAAATTTTTATTGCATTTTTTTGTTTTTATTTTAATAGTGAATTTTTTCAGATTTTACTGTCACTTTTTAATTAATTTAATGCATCCTTGCTGAATAACAATTATAAAAAAAAAAAAATATCACATTATGAATCTGTATTTCAGTGCAAAAGCTTGCAACTACCTGCACTCCAGTTTAGCCAGATGTGCTAAAATAGTACATTGCACTGTACTGCATTAAATCCCTGTAATTTATTTCTATGTAAACATGCCGTCTTTCTATGCATTACTTAACCTTATTATAGAGTGCACCATATCCACAAAACAAAACCTGGTGCAATTAACATTGAGCTATTTCTAAATACAGAATTTTGTTTATACTAGATTTTTTTTTTTTGTTTGTTTATACTAGAAATCTCGATTAATTCTGATCAAATGAATGAGAAAAGCATTATTACCAAGCAAATTGTGGTCATTGTTAGTGACCTCCTAGTATATTAGGTTATCCAGAATGTATAGCAGCATAGCTTAGCAAAGCACAGTTTTGGCAAAAAAAAAAGGTTTCACAGTTGTACTGGAACTACATTTATCATGTAGTTTTATATGATGCTCCTCCTAAATGAACTGTAATTTTTTTATGTACACATTGTAAGGTCAGCTATGCTCTTAATTTTATTCACATCTCTTTGAGGGCAGAGCAGTGTCCTTAGTACTTTCCATATGAATGGCCCTTAATTCATCTCAAGTATTCATCTGAGCCAAAGCATAAAGCCTCATCCTATTCTCTTTCAGGCCACTGCTAAGCAACAACCTTTATTTTTTTTTTTACTGCTGGAAGGGTTTCAGTGAGAGAGGCTTTCATATTGATGCTTTGTCAGGGTCTGTTTTCCTTTCGATAAAGGTTTAGTTGATGGAGGTAAAAAAAAAAAAAAAGCTGTGTTCATCTCTCTGTGATCCTTAGACTTTTACTTTCTTCTGGGGCTGAGAGTGTCAGAAGGGCTTTTGGTGAACATCAGGGAATGGGTAGGAAGTAACGATGGACAGGGCAAAACATGCGGATAACCGACATTCCAGGCGAGGAAACACCATTGGCGTTGTACAAAGGTTCCTGTGTTGCTCCTGCTTCCAGACGGGACGGAACGACCGCTTAGAGCACGATCAGGAAAAACCACAAAATCCCAAGGCTGTCGTGGATGAGGAGAATGTCCATATCGTTGTTGAAGACTTGGGAATAGACAATCCTGGATTTAGCCTTGCTGAGGTTGAGTGCTGCAGGCCTCCTCAACAGATCAACATGGGTCGTTCTGCTAGTTCCGTGTCCGTGTGCCAAAGAGCAGCTCTGAAGAAAAAGCTTGCACCACTTTCCTCGTTACCGCTTCAATCCAGAGCGATCCAAAACAATGAGGATGACCCTACTGTTGACTCTCTTCTATATGGTTCTAGCAGCACTAATGTTGGAGATGGTGGTCTTCTCACTCCACCGGTCATTAACCTCATCCCTCCGACACCTTCGGATGTAATAGATGATGACCAGTTCTTTGACACAAACTCGGAAGAAGAGAGTCTGCAGCAAACGTCAGGCAGTGAAGGAGTGGACAGTATCAGCAGTGCAGCTATGGGAGAGCAGGAGAGTGAAGATGATGTAGATCAAGACGTGGAGTTTGAAGGTAACCTTAAGATCAAAGATGAAGAACATCCACAGATGGAGCCTCAAGAGGAAGAAACGGCCAAGAAGAAGAGCGTGGACAAGTCTACAATTCACTTCTTGCGTAGCTCCTTTCATGTACCTCCTCTACCTGAATACCCACGAAAAAGTAAGAGGGTTCAGCAATATGATGAGGCCACTGGCATATTTGTACATGACTGCCGAGTAGTTTTGCTTTAATCATGATAAAGTCTGAAATGGTTATTTGTGTGTTTGCATGATCAGGAAGCCTCAATACTGGAATCAGTTTGCTGCAGTTCACTGAACATAATCTAGGTGAGTTTGCTTTGATTTGTGACGAATCCCCACAGTAGTCTTCAATGCCTTGAAACTGCTTTTGAGGTCCTATGCACGTTATAGAGTTCGATTCTCTTTTCAGTTTAACCCTTGTGCAACCTCATGGACATTTTTATCCATTTTAGTGTTTTTTGTTTTTTTTTTTTTAACTGCATAATTTTTGGCTCAGGTGTGTATTTTCATTGGTATTTAAATATTTCACTCTCAAAAATGTTTTTTCTTTTTTTTTTTTTTTTTTTTTTTAATCCCAGGGCCATTTAACTATAAAATGATGCAATATTTGTTAATAGGTTTTCGTTCTGTCGCCAAGGCCTCAAAATATACATTTTTACTTTGCTCATTTTATTTGAGATATTTTTTTGTTCAAATTGTCATATAATTATTTTTTTTTCTATAAAAAATAGCTCATAAATCTAATCTATAAATCAAATCTATAACTTTTTTTGGTTTCAATTTTTTACAACTTTTTTAACTTCAACAATAATCTGCCAAGGGTTTTTAAAATAAGACCAAATTTGTTTGTACTCCCAATCTTCTAATTTTACCTATGTGTAGGGGTTAATTATTAGTGTATTTTGCATATTGAACTGTTGTTTCAAGCAAAATTGAGAACAAAATGACAGATTGTACACTGTAAAAATTTTCTCCAGTTTCAACTTAAAAATTTGTTCAGCAGCTGCCTTAATTTTGTTAAATCAACTTAAAAGTACAAGTCACTTCAACTTACTACAATAAAATGTTTAAATTACTTTTAAGTTGATTTAACTTATGAGTTGAACTGATTTAGTTTTTTTTAAGTTGATTTAACTTAAAAACTTTAGCAGCTTTTAGCAGCTGCCTTAAAATTTTAAGTTGAAACTGGCCAACTTTTTACAGTGTAGTAGTTTGGCAAATATTGGTTAGTTGATGTCTTATATGGCACTTTTTATGAATAACATACAAAACGAGGCATGATTTTTTTTTTCCCAGTTAAAGTAGGTGCATATATTAACCTTTAGAAAATGTTAAATGTCAACCTTGAGAGGTCATGTTAAATTATAAATGAGATTTTATGGGCTTGCAAAATCACATTATTTTTAATATTGCCTAAAATATTAGATTTTTCCTTGTCAAAAATAAAATTTGTTCTCTGAATGACTAATTTGCTGCTAAACTCCTCATATGGATGTCTGCATGCATGCAATTCAGTTTAGACAGTTTGCAAGAATGTGCACTGCCTCCCTGTTGCCAGATCCAGCTATTATAAGCGTTTTTGTGTATATGAAAAGTTCACATGCAAAACCAGCTAAAAGCCATCTTGGTCAAAAATGAGATAATGATACTGAGTGAATGCTCCTGACACATATTATACGTCTATCAAATACTTTTACTTCAAACTCGTTAAATTCCAGCCTCAGCCCAATCAGAAGTACCAGCACTTACATAGAAACCTATACAAAGTAGCCAGAAAGAAATGCTAATTTTAAAGAAAAGGATCGATTTAGAGGCTTTTGCATTTTGCAACTCTTCATATAATGTGTAAATGTATATAGTGTATTTGTAGTTGTAGTTATTAGAGCACACTTTTTTCCGTTTGTTTTAATATGTAATATGTATAATATGTATTGTTGCATTAATAATAAACAACTGATAAAATTATCAACCCTTAACTTGAAAAAAAAGCAATGTGAACGTCAAAATATATTATTTGTGGAAAATGCTGTATCAGTAAAAAGAGATCAAATTAAACACTTTGATAATTTAACCTAATAACAGAAAAATGATGGTGTGTATGCATCTATAAATACTTCAGATTTGGTAGGTAACCGTTATGTAACCTTTAAAACAGCAGTTTTTGCGATGAGGCGGAAATCTAAGACAATCTGAATTGTTCATCTGCGTATTTTTTCTAAAATGCTGAAATCTTGTCCATTGTGACTCATTCCTTTTAAGGTTATACTCATGTCCTCATCCAGGTGTGGTTTTCTATAGAAAGGGCAGAGGGTGTGGGTGGACATGCCACTGTGCAGGTCTCATCATGCACAAAGCATCTCCTCACAGCAAAGATATTTAGACCCTTTAGTGAAGTAAGCTGTTGTTCCTTACCGAAAAACTAAGGTGTTTATTGTTTGGTCTAGAGAAACGACACCCACTGAGGCACCGTTCTTTGACCAAGGGCTAATCTGTTTAGGACAATGGTACCTATGCTCTTGCAAAAGGCGGCTTTTGTAGATATTCATCCCAAGATTCCCCAGCGTGAAGCCATATGACCTGTTCCCAAGCATTGTATGCCAGTTAAAAACCTTCACACAGTTGTTCCAGGCGTCTTGAAGAAGTTGCCACAGATCTTCTGTGAATGAGTCATTCTCAGTGTTCGTTATTCATTTTTTTTTTTTGTTTTTTTTTTTGTTTGTTTTGTTTCCCCCTCTCATTTTACTACACCATTGGTAGCTGTGAATACGCATATATGCCGATTTAACATTTGAATGTTTCTTAATAATTCGCTTCTCTGAAAGTTCAGTGAGTTTGGTTCGGAGGAAACTGTATTCTCTGGTGCTGTGTTTCACACTGGTCCATAGTACAGTGGGGCCCTGTGGAAACAGCTGGCAGGGCGGAAAGACCTAGATACTTCCCACGATCCCAAAGGCCTCTCTCGCTCTGATCCTCCAAATATCTGCACCTCTACCTCCCTCGGCCATGCGGTTTTCCATTAATCCACTTTGCAATTTACTGGCTGTTTGCAGGGAGGAGAATGTGTTGGACTGCAGCACATATGCGTGTTATTCTCCTGCAGCGAGATCTTGTCGTTGGTTCCCTCAGATCTTGACCTATGTTAAGTCCTTGGCTTTACTGAGTTTTCCCTGCAGTCTCGGGGCAGGCTCTGCACATATCCTCTTCCTGTTCACTGTCTAGAACGACCAGAGGCTGTCAGAAAGCCGACTGCACTGCACAGACCGTGTGAAGTGGCCCAGTTTCTTAAAAGCCTCCTGGACCATTTTGCCTCTGTCTGGGAACTGAACAAGCTGAGACACACTCTCGCTTTTTCATAATTACAGTTTGAATAGATTTAGTTGATACAGCTTAATTGAAGTGTATGTTTTGCAGGAACAAAAGTCTTGTTTGGACAGTTTCACACAAGTCTAGGAAGTTGGACCAATTCTGAATGTCAGTTTAAAGGTCAATTTGATCCCACAATTTAATTACTGTAGAAGGAAGTCACTTTCCTTTTCTCTTGCTTGTCAAGTAACATTTGTCATTTTAAAAAGTATAAAATGAAATGCATCTTACCAAGTTTGCAGTGAAACTTGCAGACAGGACAGTAAAGACTTCATTCAACAATCACTGTCATTCCTTTCATTACAGTCAGAAAAATAAGTCTGGTTGTTCAGTGGACTGAAGGGTGCAGTTCCCCTGTGTGCTGACTACTTTTTCCCCTCCTCGTGCTTTCTGTCAACACAATGCATGACTTGAAGTACAAAAAATGTTTTGCATTTAGCATTCTAACATGCTGTTTCCACCAAAAGAGATGTTTGTGTTGAGTTTACATGGTAGTTTTGTGTTAAGAAAAGTCATTTCCCACCACTGTCCACAACTGAATTAACTTTAGCCAAAGAATTACTACTTATTCACACAGTCAACCTTATTTACCTGGCTCAACAATCATCACAGTATTAGCATTTTCAGAGAGCCAGCAGTAAATGTGTACCAAAAAAAAAAAGATCATGGCTGAATGCTAAAAGATTGAACATAAATCTTAAAAATCTCAAATGAACAGATACATAGGCCATGATTAACAAACATCCTGAATGAAGGATATTAAGTTTCAATCTGTTAAGTTGTGTGTTTGTGTTTTGGGCATAATGTAGGTGATGAATAATTGTGCTACAACAACATATGCAAATGCCACCTTGAAAATGCTAGTTCTCATAGTTCACAAATTACTGATCACATCTTGATATTTCGATTTCGATTTTTACATATTGCTTGTCTAGCATCATTTTTGGTAATTGGGAAGTGCATCCACACTATGTGCATTAAATAGATGCTGAAATAGTCAACATGCATAATTGTAGACGTGCTATTTGATTATTAAAGTTAATTCTCCTTAACGAGGAAGTGCGTGTCAGGGCATTGAGGAGATTTCAGAGATTCAACTCTGTTGGCTATCTAGTATGCCTTTTTTACGGGTCAGAGAGTTCACTGGAGGGACGGATGAAGTCTTATGTGATGCTTTAGGTCTTGTTCTCACACTGTTTGTGGCAAATGTCTGATATGGAAGGGAGTGAGCTTCCAATAATTCTCTCAGCTGTTTTTACAAGGCACTGCAGGGCCTTGCGGTCTGAATCATTGCAATTTCCAAACCATGTTGTTAGGATGCTTGCAATTGTTTCTCTGTAGAATGTGGTGAGAACGGGTAGGGGGGATGTTTTCCCTCCTCAGTCACCACACAAAGAGATGCTGCTGTGCTTTTTTGCCTGGTGAGGTGGTACAAGTGATGTGCAGATCCATAAACACCTCCATCCTGACTGTCTCTACAGGAGACCCATTGATGCGCTATGCGGTCTCAGTTTGTTTTGTCGACATTTAGAAGCAATTTGTTGTTTGCACAGCGGTCTTCTAGATGCTTCTTTCTGTGTGGTGACTCATCGTTGTCACTGATGGGGCCCACTGCTGCAATGACATCCTCGAAACTTGATGTGGTTTGTACTGTGCTTGGCAGTACAGTTGTGAGTCATTAGGGTAAACAACAGCCCTGTGGGGGTCCAGTGCTCAGTGTGATGGTGCCGGACCAGTTTTTGCCTATCCTGAATGTCTGCGGTCTCCCAGTAGGGAAATCCAGATACAGAGGGAGGCGTTATTGTTTCGCAAGATCAGTTTGTGACGTTTCAAGAAGCTATATACAGTGGTGATTAAAATTAGAGAACAACCTACAATCTCCTAGTCACTGCTTAGTCCTATTTGAAGTCATCCTAACAGGAGTAGAAGGGCAGTTTTTAAGACACATTTCATAAATGAATTGTATTCTGAAGCACAGTATAAAATCTTAAATGTAATATTTGAGAAAGAACTTACAGATACCTCCAAGTTATTGATGTTAATCTGGCACCTGGAGCTAATTTCCTTAATTGTATCACAAACCCTATTTAACTGACAGCATTCCTCCAATTTTTACTGAGATTGCAAAATGCTGGACTGCTCTAAGGTGACTGAAAACCTGTGACAGGCGGTCCAGATTAAGGCCAGAGTAATGATCCTTTCAGCCATTGCAAGAGAAGTTGGTCATTCCAGATCTGTGATTTTCTTAAATATTGAAGGTTTACAATGATGCTAATTCATTCACTGTCCCACAAACAGGCTGGTCATCCTTGTAAGACAAATGCACGAGAAGACGGGATAATGCAGAAACTCTCAATGGGGAATCGGTTCAGCACTGCAGTTGGAATTGCTTGCCAGTTCAGTGCTGTCTCTGCACTTTTAAGGGAAATCGGACTGAAAGTGCACTCTGCAGTGACCAAGCAGAAAGAATCAAAAGGCTAAGCTCCTTTGCTTGCATGTTGTGTGGAGAGAGGAGAACTGGTCCAAAGTTCAATTTAGTGATGAGAGCAAATTTAATTTATTTGGGCATGATGGAAAACATTGTTCGGTGTCAAACTGAGGAAAGACTGAAGCCCAAGTTTGTAAAGAAGTCAGTGAAAGGTGGAGGAGGAACTGTCATGATTTTAGGGATGTTTTCAGCAGGAGTTGGGCCTCTTCTATAGTTACATGGCAGGATGAATGCAAATGTTTATTAGAACCTCCTTCAGGAACCTGCAGTTCCTTCCCTGCAAGCGTCTCCCAATCAGCTTGTAATTTTCATACAAGACAATGCAAAACGGGTAAACCAGTTCCTTGAAGCGAAGAACTTTGAAGTCCTGATCTAAACCCAATTGAAAATCTCTGGAAAATCCTTGGTGACGAAGTTATGGCTAAGGAACCCACTACAGTTACCAAACTATGGAAGAGAGTGGAAGACGAGTAGTCCAAGATCACACCAGCACAGTTTGAGAGACTAGTGATGTCCTGTGGCAGCAGGTGTGTTAAAGTCATTCAAAGCAATGGTCTCTATACTTCCTACTAATTTTTGACAGCTGTAACCTTTCAAAATTTTTAGTTTGAATCTTCTTTTGTGCTTCAGTGGTTACTGTTCTCTATTTTTAATTACTGTTTTCCACAAAATAATGTTTCTTCTCAATCTCTACGGTATACCTTTCCACCATGTTCCACTTAATATTTAACTATTGAATTGATATAAGCCAGTAGTATTCCTCAGGCAATGTGCAGTTCAAACCTAGCACTGATGCCAAACACATACTGTTCCCTTTTATGCCGAATCTACAGGGATCAGAGAGTGGATATTTGACAGGACTTAAGACCATCATTTCAGTGTGTCAATTCCCAGCGCTTGTTTGTTTTTCCTGCTTTTTTATGAAGGAAAGGGAGGGGGTTCAGAAAGCAGTGCGGTTATGGGAATGTTAAAATGTCTGCTGGCTGTGGGAAAACATAGCATGTCACTGGTCACTAAAGTATGCCACTGGCCAGACAGTCCCTCACTTGTCCTTTTCACTGTTAGCCCACTTTTGCAACATCCCACAGTATGACAGTGTGATTTGCTGTGTGTTGGCATGTATTTACAGAGTGTGCAGACAAGGCTCATGATAAATCTTTGATGACTGATGCAACAGAGCCCATGTAAAAACAATCATAGTGAAAAGAAAACACTTTCATTCCTTCCTCAACATTATTAGCTCAAGTATTAGCGCTAACATACAGTGATTAAGTAACTGTTTCCGGCTGACATTATTAATTTGACGCAAATTCCGACCAAGCTTTCAAGTGTGTTTCACAGAGCACAATACACCAAATATGGTGCTCTGGATTGTCCAGACTTGAGTTTGGGACCAATTTTTCCCATGTTAGCTTGAAGTTCTACTTGTTTTGTTTCCCAGAGATGGACTCAATGACCCAGACAGAGTTAAGGCTTCTCCGGATCCAAAAGTTCTTTCCCATCAGCTCAGAGGGTATCTGTTAAATGTGCTGACATCTTGGTGATGTGTTGTTTTACTCATTTAGATGACCTGAGCAACAAGGATGCCAGCTGCCATGAGTTGCTAAAGGAAGAGTTGAGGCTACTACCGCTAAGCAGTAAGATAAGCATGTTAACACACCAAAAGGTAAAATCACTGCAGCATTACCTTTACAACTGGTACCTGTCCATTTGGAAAAAAAAAAATGGCATATGCTGGTTAGGTATGTTTTGAAGCACAGTCGCTGGTGTGAGCTGCTTTAAACTGGTCCTTAGTTGATCATGAGCTGATTAAAACCGGGCCTTGAGATCCTGTTTAGGACCAACTTAAACCATCTCATGACCAACTAAGAACCAGCTCACACCAGCTACCATGCTTCAAAACATACCTAAGCAACATATGCCGTTTTTTTTTTCAACAGGGTGTTTAATATAACTTATTAAAGGGGAAATTCATTTCCAGAACAAAAATTTGCAGATAATGTACTCACCCCATTGTCATCCAAGATATTCATGCCTTTCTTTCTTCAGTCGTAAATAAATTGTTTTTGGAGGAAAACATTTCAGGAGTTATCTCCATATAGTGGACTTCAATGGTGCCTGTGAGTTTGAACGCCAAAAATGGAGTTTAAATGCAGCTTCAAAGGGCTCCAAATGATCCCAGTCGAGGAAAAAGGGTCTTATCTAGCGAAATCAGTCATTTCAACATACCCTAACTGTACTGACCCGGATTACACAGAGTACGCATGCACGCCGCATAGCTAGACAAGACGAGCATTTGAGGTTAAAAAGTATATACTCTTTCCTTCTTCCCCGGCTGGGATCATTTAGAGCCTTTTGAAGCTGCATTTAAACTGCATTTTGGACATTTAAACTCGTGTGCACCATTGAAGTCCACTATATGGAGATGATTCCCAAAATGTTTTCCTCAAAAAACACAATTTCTTTACGAATGAAGAAAGAAAGGCATGAATATCTTCGATGACAACGGGGTGAGTACATTATCTGTAAAATTTTGTTCTGGAAGTAAACTTCTTCTTTAATACAATCCAAATTTCTTCATTTAAAAGGGATTTTACATGTATGAATGCTCTTGTTTATCATCCTATCACAGAAAGCAGCTAGTAGGTCCTGTAGTTTGGGTGATACGGTGTTGAGAAGTCATACCTTTCACTCCACATGTCAAGGAAGAGATGAAGTCCTTGAAGATGAGGAATCCCCACGTCAAAGGAGGATAACTGTTGGTAAATGTGACGTGGCCTTATACTGTGACCCACTGTTTGAATTACAAACATTAGGATGCTATCCTTACCATATTTATTTTCTATTAGACCCCTATGTGTTGTGTTTTGAAGGCATCCCACTAGACCTTTTAACTAGCGTAACCAGAAAGACTTTCTTGGTCAAATAATTTAACCAGCAGCAAGTGAATAGGATTCCTAAAATGGTAATGGACCTGTTATTTTTCCTCTTCCCAGCGTCGTACATTCCTCAGCCAAAGGACTGCGCTAGAGAAAGTGCAGTGAAGGTAAGGCCATTTTTGTATGTGTGTGTAAGATTGTGAAATATATTCTGACAAATTATAATTATAAGACTATGAAAAATATTATTTTTTTTTATTTTCTGATTCAGTTTCTCAAGTAGTTTTGGTTTTGATGATAATGCAGATTTGTTGTTGTTTTGCTTTTTAATCATAACATTATGTAAGATGACTCAGAGGATGTCTCATGATTTTTGGATCTGAGTCGAGTTAATAAACAGCAGACTTTTATTACTGCATAATTTTGAACATACACCCTTTTTCCCCCCCACTTACCTTCTGGAATGTCAAAATGAGGAAAATACTATAGTCAGTGAAAAAACTGTAGCCATTTTGTAACATTTTAAGTGCATGTTCAAAAATACCCCTCATTTTGATGTACAGAGCATCCACAGCTGTAGGGTATACACAAGTACTCTCATGCAACGTCTTTCACAGGAGCACAGAAAATTCTCCATGGTTAAAAAAAATGTTCAAAATTGGTCTTTTTGCGTGGACACATCTTTCATTGCATTAAATTCTCTGTAAACATGGAGGAGTATGTTCATGAAGAGTTATTTAAAGTTAATGAATGTGTCTACATGCATGAATTTTGGGAACTTCATTCGTATGTATCTATCTCTTTCTGTATTTAGTGGGGTTCTAATGGGTACAGAGCCAAAACTTTAGCAGAGCTGAACACGGAGGAGGTTTGTCAGTGGTTTAGTAATATTGGTCTACAGAAATGCCTGCCCTTTATTAGAGGTAAAGTACAGTTTGCACATTTGTTTTTGTCATATTCCCACCCTTTTAAATGTTTAAATTTGCCAAATATCCAGAGAGAGACAAATGCATAGCCACAAACCAATAATTGTTCAGATTATCTATTACACATTTGCACTTTTAAGTTATTGCATCAGTTTAAGAAGCATTTCCATGCATCAAAAGAGAGGAAAAGCAACATTTACTAGCTAATACAACACCATAGAGACTTTTACCACTTCTAGCTAATGATTTGCAAGGCCTATTTGTATCACATTCAAACCAATAAAGTGCTGTTTTAAAGATCCATTACTGTTATTTATCAGAAGCAACAGTTTGAAGAGATGTTAATGATGATAATTTTGTGGCTACGGGTGGATTAAACCTTACAGAGGCAGAGTTCAGTGGCTCTCACATCGCTTCTGTTGATCTCAACACCCTTGAAATCCTTCAAGTGTCCAATCTGGAAGAGAGAGAGAAGCTGCTGTCTGCCATTTACCATGAGTTACACCCGCCAAACTCCACCACCCAAAGACTCGACTCCCTCCTCGGTACCGTAATATAGCCATAAACTGTTTAAAACCACATCCAAGTACTTTTGATGCAGTTTTCTTTTTCTTTTTCTTTCTATAAAAAGAAAGGTTTGGTCCACACAATGTTGAGAAATTCACAGCGGCTTTGGTGTCCATGACCAAGTCCAAATCTTCTCCTCACATCAGCAGAATCAACATGAGCCAATGCTCATTCAAATTCAGGTAAAGTGTCCTCCTCCTCTGTAGAATGTAAAACACTGCATTACCAAACATTTGCATTATTTACATAAGTGTTTGCAGGTTGACCTGAATATGTATCCTGTTTTCTCTCACAGACAGAAAGAGCAAAATGCCAGATTTCAAAAGAGCTCTCATCTCATTGAAATCACAGTCAATGGTACAATTCTGTCCATGCAATTTTGTCCCATCTGATAGATCGTGGTATCATTTCTCAAATTAATTTTCATTTTAATGTCTGTTATTTTGATTTAGCGTCAAATCGAACAGTTCATTTAAGGACTCCCAAAGAGACAAGTGTGGGAAGAGTGGTGGAGTCCTGTCTGAGGATGCTGGGAATTAATGAAGATAAAGATCACTTCAACCTGAAAAGCAGTGAAGGTTTTGTATATAAAAAAAAAAAAAGCAAAAAAGATTTAAATATCTACAGCTATGCACACGTTTTCTTTTTATATGACAGCATCACTACAGGTTAGACTCTCATGTAAAATAGAATGCTTGTATATTACTTGCCGTAAATCAGATTATAAAATAATAATGTATATTTGCCTAGCATGCCCATTAGTGTGTCCTTTGGGATAATGCAAACACACATACACGCATAAAAACCTAGGAGAGTATGTATTAAAAATTAATCAGAACAATCTGACTTACGCTCAATTTATTGTATTATTTTTAGGGCTTTTTCATTTGTCTTCTTTGGAAAAGATCAGCCATTTAGTCCTACGTTTGGAGAAAATCATATATGGCTTGTGGCTTGTAAGTGCTCTGGAATTTACACAGTGAATTTACTTTTACATACCGTCTCTATTTTTCCACGTTTTTCAGATGAGTTCTCCCCCGAGCAGCAGATTGGAGATTTGCCTGGCTCAGAGACGAGACTAATGGAGCTTCACTTATGTAGGAAGGTAGACAAAATTGCATGTTTTAGCAGAGTATTTCAATGTGTAAATGAGTAAAAAAGCACACATTTAATTTAAAATTAAACTTTTGCCTCTCAAAACTTGTAGGAAACACAGAAAGAGGATTATTCGTCAGATAACATTATTTGTACCTCTGATGACATTCAGAGCAAAAAACTGCTAAGCAGCACCAGGAAGATCCAAGAGCTGAATCAACAGGTGGCTTCCCTTCAAAATGTCATCATACAGGTAAGCCCATCCTGTCTTCATTTTCTCCATTGTAAATAAACACTAGGGCTGGTTGTCACACAGGGAACAATATGGATTTTGAGGCAAAACTTCATTGGATTCATTGTAGGTTTCTAATTCACGCTTGTGAATATGAGGAATTTCTGTGAATTTCAATGAATAAAACTAATGTTTTAGTATCACTGTGTTTTCTTTTCAAGCATGTCATCTCAGGGTCTCTGTGTGTGTTCAGTGAACTGCATCTTTTTTTCTCCCCTGGGCAATAACAGTGGAAATGTTCAATAACCTTTTTGTGTCTGAAATTTGGAGGTACTGTATGTTCTTACACAGAACTAGACTTGCAAAAATAAACCTGCCCTGAGGAAAAAAAATGTGACGGCTAACCCTGATTTCCACTATTGCTTTTAGCTGATCTGTGTCTGTATGATAACCAGGTTCAGGAGCTTTACCATGGTCTGGTAGCCTTCTGTTTAGAGCTGAAGAAGATGGAGGGGGAGATGGATGCAGTGCAAACAAACAGTTTGGAAGTGAAGAGGCTTCTCAGTGAGGCCCAGGACAATCTGCAGAGGAGAAGACAGAGCCTTCAAATGCTCAGGGACAATCTTAACAGTGCACCAGCGCAGAAGAATAAGTAAGTACATGCTCTTATCATAGAATAGAATGTTCTGAAGACTAATACAGACCAGTTGGATAATTATATGGGATTGTCACAGGGAATAGGGGAAGGGAAAGGAACTGTTCATTAATGCATTGGACTCTTTGGATAATGTGTTGCGTCTTCCAGAAGGAGAGGCTGGAAGAACTGATGATCAGAGCTGGTTTTGGATGCCCTTAGTGTAATTTACTTGTAAAGAGTGTACAGTACATCCTGTGATTTTTGATGCTCTGTTTACACTCTGATGCAGTTTATTTTTCTGTGGCGTCACTGAAGGTCATTTGGATGGGGGTAATGGGTAGTCCACAGATCTTTCCTAATTTCCTGAAGTGCTGAGAAAGCTGCTCCCTAGTCCACCTTATGAATAGACCCATCATGCCAATGTTTAATGTCATTTCTTAACGTATTAAGATATCTAAATGGTTCTGACAATGTTTAAAGAAATAGTTTGCCCAAAAAATGACAATTCCGTTACTCGTCATTATGATGCTGTTTTTTCCGATGAAACACGAAAGTGGATTTTTTATTTTTATTTTTTTAAAGATCAGCCTTATCATATGAAAACGGTTACCTTTGCGAAACGGGAATCCATACCTGTTTCATTTATGAGGTGTGCAAATAAAGAGAGGGTGTTTGAGGAAAAAGCCAGTGTGGGTCTCACCCAGTAGTTTCCTGCTTTTTCTCAGCATTACGGCCTTTGATTTATTCTGACATCTTTTCGAGCTGAACAGATTGAAAGCAGGAATGGATAAGGGTGTGAGAAAATACCGTCATGAATCAATATGTCCAAGTCCTCATTAATTACCTGATAAGCCACTTAAGTTGAAAGCTTATTGTTTTTTATTACGTTATGTCCTTCATGTGCTTGGCCATTTCCCCAGCAAAAATGCAAACAAATCTTTCAAGTTTCAGGGTTTTTGGATGACATTAATCTAAGATATTTGGGTCTGAGAACATGAGAGCTTTAAACTGCTTACATTTATTTAAAATGGAGCCGCAGAATAATAAAAAGCCTAATCTTTGATATAAAGTGACAGAACGTTGGAAGTCTTTTCAGATCAGCTTCCTAATCCAAGACAAAGCTTACAGGAATAGTTCTCTAAAAATAAAAATTCAGTCATAATTGACTCCCATGTTGTTCCAAAGCCTGTTTTCTGAACATAAGACGTTAATTTTTAGAACACTGAACACTTTTTGTATGTAAAAGGAACTTTCAAAGTCCAAACTGCTTGGAAACAATAAAAGTATCATAAAACTGGTCCATATAACTTGTGCACTGTATTCCAAGTCTTCTGAAGCTGGACGGTAGCTTTGTGTGATGAACAGACCAAAATTTAAGTCATTATGAGGATAAAAGTTCTCAGAATTGGCTTTAAGTGAACTATTCCTTCAAGGGAGCAGCTTGTGTTTGTTTACTCCTCAGGCCATCAGAGGTCCGACTTCTGGAGAAGATGAGGCTCAACTGCCAGGTGTTTAAAGACGAGATCACACTAGTCCACCTCAGTCGACAGGTGGCTCACCTGCGTGAACTTCTGGAGAAGTCTCAGGCCAAGGTGAGTCTGAAACCCCTGATCTACTGTAGTTTCTCAAGGTTTTCAGAGTTTCCTGGTGCAGTATGAAATGATATAGTGCTGACATGTGAACGCAGGCCAGTAGTTATTATTTTAGACCACATTTTAATGAGGCTGAACATATGGTACTAATGTGAGCATTACAGTCTTGGCTTTTCCCAATATGCAAGCACTTTGTTGGACATACAAAAACATTTGAGGGAAAAATGAACACAGTTAATCGACGTGAAGTCCTGAAGCTTTTCTTGTAACGCAAGTTACTGCTGCTTTTCCTTTTGCCGACTTTCAAACAAATGGGAAGTTAATTAATTGTCCTTTCACAATGTTAGTCACCACAACAGTCATTGGCACCAACGTCGCTCGTTTTTCAAAAGCCAGGATGACACAAAATGCTAGTGTAAAACTATCCACATCGTGGCCGTACCTGTGATTCTTTCCCACCTCTGTCCTCTTTTAAAGCGGCTCTTTCATCTCATCGGTAGAGACCTAACGAGGTGCCATGAAAGGACACATGCCGACCGGGGCTTTGGAAGAAAAGAGCGTGTCACGTTGCCGCCCTCAGGCCACAGTCTTTAGGTGCTGAGTTGGTGGGAAAGCGGCAGTGGCGCTAATGTTTATCATATGACCTAATCAGGGGAAAGGCGCAGGTCAGGACAGAGAGCAGTCTGGGAACTAATACAAGCCTAGGCCCTAATAAGGAGCAGGCTGCCATTTATTTTTCCTAGATTATCTGACAATAAGGAAATATTTCATCATCGCCTCTAATCTCCGCAATCCGTCGTGACTGCAGTGCATCAGAAAAGACAGGAAGAGGGCGGTAGAAGTTTGATGTGGTGGCAAATGTGAGGTCTCAAACTCAAATACAGGGATTTAGGGAAAAACCCCTCTAAATGATACGTCCCAAACCTTTTCTAATCTTCTCTTTTTATTTCAATTGAAATGCACTTAATTTCCCTTCAGGACTCCAGATGCAAACTAGGATTGAGTTTCACTATTCTCATGGGAAAGGTGGTCGAGATACTGCGATTGCGGCCAAGAACGAGAGCTCCCAATAGTTGGGCTCACTCTGATTGTTCCCTCTTCCTGATGTCTTGGCGGTCACCGTGTTGAGCTGCACTGGCGGCTAAGAGGCCCAGTGGCTAATAGTTGTGGCAGCATTTGGCTCTCTTAAGGATTTATAGTCCATCTTGAGGTTGCCATTTTACTGCATGCAACACTACGCTCCGGGGCCCTGCGAATCCGTTATTGTAACTGACAGTACCTCACTTATATCATTAATACCAGCCACGCTTTTCTAACCAAGTCCGGAAGCCTTTCTCATGCGAAACACAATCCTACAATCCAGGGCTTGGCACGGCTTCCTCTCCCATCTCGTAAGAGTTAGGGGATTTCTGAAGGTGTGCCCGTTTCTCAACTGATTGTTCTTCGCACAGCACCTCCCATTCCTCTACGGTTTAAAAGACACTTGCCAAGTAATATTCTGTATTTCCATTGTTCAGCGTGCTCGTATTTCTGTTTGCGCCATGGCCAGTAGCTATTCCTTCACTTCACTCCTGGTTCACCAGGTTAGTATAAGGGCTGGATGACATTACGAGCAAATGAAAGTTGACCGAAATGATTAATTCTTAAGTACCTGCCCTTTTGCTGTTTCTCTTAAGTAATTGAGCGAGGCCCAAGCTATGCATCCTGCCCTAGGGAATCCAAACAGTGGGGTGATAAGGGCTCCTAAGCATTTCTGCAGGGGGGTTTCCTGTGTGAGCGAGCTGTCTGGTGCCCCTGTCTGAGGAGAGGCTCAGTAGCCTTGGCCGCAGGGCTTTCACACGCTAGGAGTCTCGAGCCCTCACCTCGGCTTTCTGTTGCGTGTTCAGAGAAACCTGATCACTCTGCATCTATCTTTTCACTCATTTCCTGTATTCAGTCTCTGTCTCAGCTATTGGTTTGGGGGTGTGGGTTTATGTGATCCTGCATGTTTACCATTGATGGACTCATTAGTCATCATGAGTCATGACATGTTTTAGCCCCTTTAGTGACCTGTTTTATGGCTTCTTTTGTATGTATATTTATATTTTAAGTATATTAAATTTTACCTGTTTTAAAGTTTAATGGCTGGTACACTTTAACTGAGATTTTTGGAGTATCTTTCTACTTTAAAATTTCACATTAAAAGCACAGTATGTGACTTTCAAAGCTAGAGGGTGCATGTTCAAAACAAACAAACAAAGGCATAGTTTGATGGTGCCTTGATTGAGTGTGGAATCATGGGAGTTGTCGTCTTCATCCCCACAGCCGATGCAATCCGACGGGACTCAGGCAGACATGTTTATGGATAAGCTAATGTAATAAAGCTTTAGTAACGTCACTGTAGTATAAACAGTGTTGGGCATGTTATTTTAAAAAGGTAATTAGTTATAGTTACTAGTTACTTCTCAAATAGTAACTAAGTTACATCATTATAAACGTAACTAATTACCAGGGAAAGTAACTATTGTGTTACTTTTTGTAAAAAAAAAAAAAATTTAAATATGTCAAATAACGTGGATGTTCCCAATATTAAATGTTAAATTTAAAATTTAAATGTTAAAACACTTTTAATGTTGCTGTGGGATGGTGTGAGAGACACCTGTCAAATTCAGTAAATTACTGTAAATATTATCAACCCTCTCTGGACACCTTAGTAATAGAATCGCCATTGGCTAGTCAGTTGGCTAGTCAAATTTTTTTTTTTTTTAGTTTACTCACCAGACTAATATTAAATATCTGATATATGAAGCTCAATGGCACAGTTTTTTTAAATATCTAGAAGTACACTTGGCATCAGTCAGTCAAGCATTATAATATGATATTATGATAATTTAGCATTAAATGTTAGTAATTAGAATAACCATGTATGAATGCACGTTTAGCATGCTGACTGAACTGAAACACACTAAGGATTAATGAGCTGCTGGGTTCATGAATATTAATCAAGTTGTCTGCATTCGCTCAAACTGAAATCAAAACAGGGACGATAATAGGTAAGCGCCAGCCAATGAGATTGCTGTTTGCATATTAGTTCCGCTTACTACTAGAGAAACCGGCAGTTCTTAAAAGCTGGAGAACACCAAAGGAACTCCATTACTTTGACAGGAAAATGCAACAAAGAATATTGTTTACTTGTTGCGCGTCAATTCTGCATGGTATACAGGACTCTCTCGCTCTGTATCTTTCTTTGTGTGTGTGAGATAAAGTGACAGCTAGTCATGTGCCTTCACTCAGAAGTTTACGGTTCGTAAAATACAAGTGCGCTGCGCTTCCTTTTAAGATGAACTGAAAATAGAATTGTAACGCATTTTATTGTCAGTAATTTGTTTGATTACTTGTTACAGAAAAAATAACACCATTAGTAACGCTGGTTATTTATAAAGCCGTTATTCCCATCACTGGGTATGCGTGACAAAAACTGAATTTTAAAACTTGCTTAATCCACAAATAATGAAGCTTGTTTTTTCTACAGCAGTCAGTTAGTGCAAACTGTCAGCTTTAACACTTCACACTTTTAAAAGTGTTGTTTCAAGGACAGATCCTTTGGCTCTCCAGTTCTGTTACTATATAACAAGAGCAGTGTCTTGATTGAGGTGAGCCGCCAGCTATTTACTGCTTTCAATGCTTGTTCAACATTTTTTTTTTCTTTTCCTGCAGGAGAAAGCCGAAAGGAAGAGTCCTACTCTGACTCAGCTGGTCTCTTTGCAGTCTCCTGTCATGTTGGTGGCCACCCAAGTGAAAGCAGACCCAGACGGCCATTATGGTTTCTCTGCACACTGGGTAGAGGGCCAGGGTCTGACGGTGGTACATACTGAGGGTGCTAATCTCTGTTTGAATGACAGGTAATTGTCAGCACATCATTTATTAATGTAATCTATCTTTTTAGCATGTTGTCAAGCCTTTCTTTTACCTGCTTCAAAAATGTAATTAAAACATTTAAAGGAACAGTCCAATCAAAAATAAAAAGCTGGGAAAACATTTTTGGGTGATCTGTTCCTTTAAGTGATTTCCACCAACTGTAACCTTTGGGTCAAAGTCTTAGAAACAACTGAAATGTAAAAGAATGTGAGATCAAAGAGGTCATTTCAGTGCAGTAGATGTTTTGACGAATTAAGCTTCTAATTGGCCTTTCATACAACATGCCAAGAGACATCCCAAATTTTCCAGCCTTTAAGAGCAGAGAGGATCACAGAGGTTCCATCAACTCTTGTGTTTTTTCCCCTGTTGCTATGGAAATTTGTAGGAGACAGGGAGCATAACAGGAAAACACTGAAATGTAAAACTTGGACGACTAAGCACAAGGAACAGATAAAAACATGAATAATACATGGCCTTGCAGTTGAAGTATTCTGTTTGTGAGTTGGGTCATTACAGAACTCAAAACCATATGCATGTACATAAGCACAATTAAGTGGAGGACAAGGACCAGAGGGAGGGAGGGGCAGAACATAATAAAAAAATTTGCATATGTGTTTGGTAGCTAATTCCCAAACCTCTGGCAAAACACTTTTCACAGTCAGTGAACAAATATAAAGGCAACAGTCACTTTTTTATGTACAGAAACACATGCCCCTATATTAATTTCTGCAAAACTGAAAAACGTATCTGCATGTATGAATCACTGCAGTTTCCAGTTGAACACTAGAGGCAGTAAAACTCAGACAACTTTTATTCCTTTTCACACAAAGTATGATTTACGTATAGAATTTAAATGAATAAATCCTAATTTTCACACAATTACTTGCAGAATATTATGACTTCAAAACAATTTTAACATTCTGCACGATTTAAAAACTACTTTTGAATGTTGTCGTCACACATACAGCTTCATATACATGAGTTTGCAAATTCATTAGGTTTGCCTGGTAGCTCACGCAATAGTGTTGCACTTGTGAAACCCTGTGAAACTATAGTTTGACAAAACAGCTCAAATCTCAGTCACCTCTCTTCACAGACACGTAAACAAAACAACCTGAATCTCTTAAGAATACATGCCTGACAGACATTAAAAAAATAAATGTTTAGAAAGCTTGAAATGTGTACTTTTAAATTGAGTCACGTAAAAAAAAAAAGTAGTAATAAAGTAATTCTTATGATGCCAATGCGAGCTCCAGTCTTTCCTGTCTGAACTCATCAGTAATGTAATCAGTCCGAGGCTCTGCCTTTTAAATTTTAATGTGAAGATGCACGGGCATGTAGTTAAACACCCACACAAATGTGAACATTCATCAAGTCCATCTCGGCTACTTTTCATTTCAGGAAGAAGACGTGCTGAGATGAATAAGCCAGAATTTACCTCATAAAATTATAGTAATGCCACATTTTATTATCCGTAACGGTGTTGTAACAGGGTAAACAGTAATTTGTTTGCTTACTCGTTACTGAAAAAAGTAATACCGTTAGTAACGCCACTTATTTATCACTGACCTTTAGCGACACTCCCTGGATATCCAAATTCTGAACAGCCGTAGTATGTACCTCAAGCAGCGTAATAAAAACGCAGCAATACATGTCTGTACCAACGTAAAAAACTGTGCTATGGTGACGTATTGAACGTGTGTTTTAGCACCACTCTTTGGACATTTCACTTTGAACCTGCTATGGAACTTGCAGTGATGTACGTAATTGCAGTGTTGCAGAAATGTAAATAGAGGCATGTATTTTCATGAACCTGGGTTGGTTTTTCATGTGATCCATTAAGATTTTTATCCCTAAATATGGGTACATGGTGTCCCTGCCATTCATGTTGTTGTTCTAAGGATTATGGGTGTCTTGTTTCAGGCTGGTGGAGGTAAATGGAGCGAGTGTCTTGGGGAGCAGTGAAGATGAGCTGGAGTTGCTGCTTAAGACACACACTGCCCATATCATTGTTCTTCGCCAGCTGGCCCAAGAACTTCCACAGGAAGACCCTTCTGCCACCCACTTCAGACAGACTTCAACTCTCAGGGATCACCAGGACATACAAGTGCTGCAGAAACACCAAACAATATAAAACAACTAAACACTGTTCAAATTAATATTTTCTTTCCTGTCTTACTGGAGGAACACACTCAGACACATCTGACATGATCATATCTTTTTAGTTTTATCCTACTTATTAATTTAATGACATTGGATCTTGTAAGAGAAGAGGTTTATATGTATCCTGAATAACAGTCTCTGGGTCATTTCAGGGCAGTTTAATTTTTTGGGTGGGTATGACTTAGTGTTTCGGGTTGATACTAATGTAATAGCTATAGTCTCAATTAATGGGTGGGTCAGTCAAAAACCGCTCATAAAAATGGCAATTGCATGGGAAAAAAGGCATTTTGGATTCTAAATTGCATTCAACCATGAAGGTCAAGTTGGCAAAATAAATCAGCGTCATAACTTTCACTTTGTACATTTTTTTTTGAAAAAGCAGCTGTGGTGAAATGGAAGGCAAGGAAACTTCCTGTAAGACTGACATTAATGAAAATACAGATATCAAAGCTGAACTTTTTTTTTTAAAAGAGTAATTATTTATTTCCATGTCAAAGATTGACTCAAAGAGTGTCATGAAGTGATGTAGTGAAAGTACTAACCACTTGCTTGTATTTTTATATGCATATACAAAAACATGGAAGCAACAATCATACATTACGTTTGCCCTACCTCTCACTTCGTAAAACAGAAGGGAATTGTATTCAGATGTGGAATATTCTGTCAGGCAGGGCACAATTTTTTAGTTGCATATCCTGACCTGACATTTCTTGTAGTGTTTTTAGTAGATTTAATCCAAAATTAGTGTTTAAGGAGAGCCACACACACAACGTGTGACAGATGTGCTAATTTAGCCCCACATCTTGATTCCTCTGTGGACCCCGTGTATCCGGTCTTGTGGTTGAACCTTGTGGGTTTCATTGTAAGCCTATTAATAAGAGACTGGGCATTCTAGCTGGCATGTGGGACCCGCAAGTGGAGGGAGGTGACCTGACCCATGACCTCTTGACATTTGCGGTGGAATTATGTGGTCATGTGAATCTAACTGTGGGAGTTGAAGAAAATCTCAAGAATAGGAATCCTGCAATTAGTGACGTAGTGGAAGCGAATTACACTCTGTGTAAGTATGTTCAAGTACAGTGTGTGATTCATTTGCCATTGTGTTCACAGAGTGTTTTTCTCACAGGCAACTCAAATGTACAGTACGTTGCGTGAACGCTAATCTAGGGTACAACTAATGCATTCATCAAAACCGCCACATCTGTCGTCAGACAAATGTGCCTTTGGTGAATCGGCCCATGGGAAGTATAAAACAATCAACAGGAAGTGTCCATCCAAAGTTAATACGATAAAGATAAAATATGATTTAACTGCACAAACTGTTCACACAAGGGAGGGCAATCCAAACACACTTTCACAAACAGTGCTGCTGGCAAGGAAAGAAAGACATTGTGGGATTCTCAGTAGCCTACGCCCTTCCCCACCCTCTCCAGTTGTGACATGTCTCCTAAAAATGCTCTTTCTTTATTTTCTTTTTGATAAAGAAAAACAACCAAGGCACCAAAATAAAAACAAGCATAAGAGTAATGAAGAGAAGATTGATTCATAATACAAAAATTATAGTTGCACAAGAGTCAAAAATGCAAGAAAATGAAAGATATTAAACATCTGTATCAACTGCTAAATATTAAGAAAGTGTATACAGTTCTCTCATAACTTGAGGGAAAAACATGTTTCTGATTCCTGTGGGTTTTATTTCCTTTGTTTTCCCTCACAACTAAACAAATCTGACAACAAACCCATCTAAAGTAATAATTAATAATCTCTTGAGACAAATGCTGCAGTATATGCATCTACTTTTAATCATTATTTTGCTAAATGACAGTGCTGTTCAACTAAAACATGCATGGAAATATGTAATTGTTGAAATCATAAGTGAATTATTTTGGACGTCATAAACTTGGTAATTAATTTAAATAAGTGTAATAATGTGTAACTTGCAACTGAAATTGGTTTAATTATTTTGATTAGTAATGGAAAATGTCATGTCATGACTCGTTTAACAATATTATGTTAGTTAATACCATTATTTAAATATACATTTTATTTTAGCAGCATTTTAGATTTCAACATTTTTAGGGCATGAGCACCAATGATGTGAGGGCCCTATTGGAATTGCTCAGTTTCGTCGTCATCTCCAAAATGAATCGCATTTATAAGGGCTTAAACATACTTTGAAAACTCTTGAAACTTTGCAGACACCAAAAGTGGTGAAAATTTACAGCTGATATGTGTTTCAGAAATGGGTGTGGCAACATATAGCGCCATCTATAAAATTTAAATGCGGTGGCCCTCATTTCACATACATGTACAAAATTCGGTAGACACACATAACACACCAATACCTACAAAAAAGTCCTCCAGTACGAAGTCAGAGTCTCAACAGCAAGTCTGTTATTTTGAATTTTCTTGGCAAGTTTTGTGCCGTGTTTGCCATTTTCAGGCATTGTATTTAAACAAACTCCTACTAGAGATTTAATCAGATCAACACCAAATTTGGTCCGTGTAATCTAAAGCCCTCTGTGACGTTGAATTGTGAAGATCTTGAGTTTTCATTTAAGGCCGTGTCTGTGGCGGCCAGACAAACTTTGATGTTTCACCATGAAACAGGAAGTTATAATTCAGGCATACAATGTCCGATTTGCACCCAAATTCACCTATATGAATAGAGTCCTGTCCTGAACACATGCTCATGCCCATATTCAGTTATAATTATAACGTCACCTGCTGGCAACAGGAGGTGGCATGTTTTATGCTCCTACAAACTCCCCCTAGAGATTTAATGACATCAATATTATATTTGGTCAGTCTACTCTAAAGGCCTTTGCAATGTTAAATTGCAAAGATCTTGAGTTTTCGTTAAAGGGTGTATTTGTGGCGGCCTGACAGAGTTCGATGTTTCACCATGTAAAAGTAAGTTCTTGTAACTCAGCCATACAATGTCCGATCTGCCCCAAACTTCACGTTTGGTAAGAGTCTTGGACTGAAGACATCTAAAGGCCAGTATTCAAGTTATAATCATAGTACCACCTGTTGGCAACAGGAAATATCATGTTTTAAACTAACTCAACATACCGTTCAATCTGCACCAAACTGCATACATTTGATCAAACTCCTGACTTGAATCTGCGTGCCAATATTCAGTTATATTCATAGCACCCCCAGCTGGCCACATAAATTTTGGCACATATAAATAACTTTGATATATTCCTTCTATATTTACCACTTTAAAGGCATAATTCTCACCATTCGCTGTTTTCCTAAAGCTTCCGGGTGGCGGTGAGCCCAGTTGTGAAGGCCCTTTCAACGTTGCTTGCAGCTTTAATTATGATTTTATATTCCAAATGTTCTTCACACAGCAATTGACAGCAAATAATTAATTCTGGAACTTATACAATAGGAAATTATAAAGTTTTACTCTTTGTTTATTGTTAGTTCATGTTATCTCAGGTCCATATATTGATACATTGATAAATTTTGAAATTAACATTTAACAGAATTAACAAATGCTTTAGAAATATTTTTTCATTATTCATTCAGCTATCTAATGTGGTTAGCTAATGGAACCTAACTAAGGAGTTTTTTATTTATTTGCCCTTACTGGATTTTTTTTGATCAACATTTATTTATTAAATGTGTTTAACTTTTTATTTTTAATTTAAACATGTGTTTATGTAAGCACATTAATACAAGAATTCTGCTAATGGTGCTATTTCTCATTTTTCTTACATTGCTGTTTTTGAAATGCGTCCAGACCTGTCATCTGTGCATGGAAGACCTGAGGATGCCACAGCATGAATATTCCCATCATCACAGCAGGCATTGCTCCAGCGCACCGACTGTCAGACATAGCTGCTAAAGTTTATGGAGCAGAAACATTTGCCACATGCAGACGTATAGCGCATTTCTGAGGGATCGCCTTCCCCCTGGCCAAAAACCTCCATATATGCATTCTCTTAGGATCTAAAGCCAGTAAAAATAGTTTGGCCTCTTTTAGAGGGGAAAAAAGTTTCGCTTTAACAAACGGAGGGGGCAGCTCGGCATTTCAGAGTTGTTTTTTTGGGGGGGGTGTTGAAGCAAAGTGAGGGTGGCTGTGGCTTTTCGGGGCTTTCAGGCAGTCTGTACTTCAACTTAACAGCTAGTGCAATACGTCTAGAGGACACGGAATAGCATGTGTGTGTACCGCATTCAAAGACTATATCAGTTGAGTCTACAGGGCCGCTGACATATCGTTTAACATGGACACGTTTATCCTTGTAATGTATACGATGTGTATTGTTAGTGTCAGTTGATATTTAAATATAAACCCAAAGCAATTCGACCTTATGGTGTGTGTACAGAGTTAAACAGCTGCAGCCAATCGATCCAAGAACACACAATTTAGCCGTCTATCCTTTCACTCCCTCTTTACATCCAAGTGAGTCATTCATGGCAAGGACAGTTAGATATCTGCCAAGTTCCATAATGACCTGAAGTGACAATCTTGTCACTGGATAGACTATCCAGTGACAAGATCGTCCAAAATGAACAACATATGCTGTTTTAGCATATATGCATTTTTTTGGATGGTACTTAGAGGAAGAAGATGTTCTACTTGTGCGCTTTTGCATCGCGCTTGTTGGCTGACCCTCAAATCGTACAGTAACACCCCTGGGCGTCTGTTCTGTTTTAGTATTGTAGATATGACCAGCTTTCCAGATAAGCAGAAGCAGACATCTGTCTCTCTTTCTCTCTCTGAACTCAGCACTTCCAGGTTCATCTCTCTCCCATCTGCCCCCCATAACACGAGCCCCACTCCTGCCCACCCGACATTTAAAGAGCTCCTGGCATTTGTTTGAAGTTAGTGTAGGCATTAGCTCTGGTTTCCTGCTTCAAATCCCTATGCAGGGCTAATAAAAGGTCTGTAGGTTGAAAATTCACTGAAGTAGATTACTGTCTGTACAGAAATGTAATACAAACAAACTTGGCATTTACTGGCTATTATGAAGAAATATCTGGCACCCAGTGACCTCCCCCCTCATGAGGATTTACGGTTAGTCTGAGATAGACAGGACTCCTACCAGTTTTACCACTTAATCGACAACTGCCCAGTTATGCAGATTTGTACCTTGTAATATCAGTACTGTATATAAAATACTTTGTATAAGTAACTTTGCATGAGTAAGAGTAAATGCAAGTGAGACTGCTTTCATGTGTTACATTAAACTTACATTTTAGACATATTGCCAGACTTTGTTCATTTCTGTTAAATTAACCATCGTCTCCCCAAACAACACAGTAGTGGCATTACTTAATAAATCAGTGTTTTTGAATGAATCGGTTGAATGAATAATTCAATTACTCATAAATACTGCTTTTTTCTGAATGATTCAGTGCTGTTGAATGAATTAATGACTCATAAGGATTGGACCTGTCCCAATAGCCACACTTGTGGTTTTGCACTTGAAAACTTGTCCACTTACATTTCCTGTCTTGGCCCAAGTGTTCAAGTGGGTGTAAAGATCACAAGTGTGGGTAGAACATTTGATTAGTCAGTGGAACAGTTTTAACAAAGCTTTATTTACACATTTTGACTTCAGTATTTTGTACTTTAAGATAAACTAAATGTCTATTCAGTAATTCTTATGTAACAGATGATTTGATTTCATTATGGTGCTTTTAATTAAGTGCTAAAAGCACTTGCAAATGTTTCACAATTGATACTTTTTGAATTTCTCAGTTTGTGTAAATCCACGAGGGGTTCAGACCATTTTTTAAGCCATATTAATTTCACACTAGTAAAATATGTTGCTTTGTTTTGCTTAGTTTACACTGTTACATGTGAGGGGCACCTTGTAACAAGACCATATGACAGCCTGAGATGTTATCTGATCTAATGAAAAAAAAAAAAACAAGACGAAATATTTTATCAATAAAATAAAATGATTAACTTTTTAAATTACAATAATTTTTAATAAGAATAAAAAATACTCTAATTTTGGAGTTTGACTTTGACAATGAACACATTGCAACCATGCTTGGGGCGGCACTGATTGAGAGATGCAGCTATACGGTATAGTTCAAAACAATGTGTGCAATGAAGAAACTCATTCAGACATTCAGAGATACACTCCCCTCCCTCCATACACAGCTCTCATAGAACACAAGATGCACAAATGAGCCTAAATGCTTCACATTTCTTGAAATAATAATTTCTGAACATTAAACATTGATTTGTCAGTCTTTCTTCACCAGTTTCTTATGGTTTCTTATAACTCATTAAAGTAAATGGTGTAAATAGAATAGCGTAGTTTAATAATAGTAATGCAGTGTTACAATGTTTCCCATCTGCTCAACTGTAATTTAAAACTGATTAGTGTCTTCTGCTAGTTATTGAAGCATTAAAAAACAAACCATTAACTAAACTAATAAAAAATTAAACTGATAAATAACAGATTTGTCTCATGTTAAATGAATACTAAAAACTGAGATGAAAATTTTACTTCAGCCAGAAATGTACTTTTACTGTGGTAAAATAAATATTCAGCGATTTTTTTTCCCTCCTTCCCCCCAAAGAGATTTTCGAATTTTGGTACACTTTTTGTCAGTGTTACAGTATAAATCGTAAATACAGTAAATTTGGTCTTGCTAGCATGTGTGGAAATATTTAAACCACGTGTTTCAACTAGCTCGCGTTAGTTTGTGCCCTCACGCTCCCCTTCTCATTTTTACACCAACTAATTATGCAACACTTTACCTTTTATTAACAAATTATATACTTACCCTGGAAATTTTGGCGTATGAGTTCCTGAGTTCATGTGATGGGACACACTTAGCCTCAAATACTGCTCTTAGCTGTATTATAGATATAGTTTTACAGTGTTTTTGTTTTAATTTTTGTGCCAAACGTTCACATTCATGCAACTACTTTTATCCCAAAGACATCGTATTAATGCCCGTTCACACTAAGAACAAATAACTATAACTATAAAGATATTCGTCCACACCAGTGAACGATAACTGTTCCCTGTGAAACTGTTTTTGTTGCATTTACACTACTTTAACCAGTAGATGTCCTCAGCACCCACGTTTCGAGCGCATCTAAACACTGAATCTAGCGTAAACTGTCTGATCTCTAATGAAATCAATGTAGTGGAATAAAAACAATATATACTCTTTTCTACTGCAACTTCAAAAGAAGGCAAGACAATGTTGTCCAAACTAGTGCTGAATTTCTAAGGTAATGTTGTGTTTTATGTTTCTGTTTGCTGTGCAATGTCTGATTGCTTCTCTACAGTGTTGACTGGTAGTTCAAATGTGCAAGCCCTTTTATTTTGAATGAAGTCTGATTAGCTGTCAATGTTTTATCGTTCATCAGCTGTAAATAAAAAAAAAAATCGTTCTGAAAGTGATCGTTATCGTTCCACTGTATTGTTATCGTTATAGTCATGGTGTGAACTCTGCTATTCTCTTAAATTTGAAACTATTTTTGGAACGTTATCTTTATACAGATGCATCTCAATAAATTAGAATGTCGTGGAAAAGTTCATTTATTTCTGTAATTCAACTCAAATTGTGAAACTTGTGTATTAAATAAATTCAATACACACAGACTGACGTAGTTTAAGTCTTTGGTTCTTTTAATTGTGATGATTTTGGGTCACATTTAACAAAAACCCACCAATTCACTACCTCAACAAATTAGAATACTTCATAAGACCAATAAAAAAATATATATATTTTAGTGAATTGGCCTTCTGGAAAGTATGTTCATTTACTGTGTATGTACTCAATGCTTGATAGGGGCTCCTTTTGCTTTAATTACTGCCTCAGTTCGGTGTGGCATGGAGGTGATCAGTCTGTGGCACTGCTGAGGTGGTATGGAAGCCCAGGTTTCTTTGACAGTGGCCTTCAGCTCATCTGCATTTTTTGGTCTCTTGTTTCTCATTTTCCTCTTGACAATCTGTGGGGTTAAGGTCTGGTGAGTTTGCTGGCCAGTCAAGCACACCAACACCATGGTCATTTAACCAGCTTTTGGTGCTTTTGGCAGTGTGAGCAGGTGCAAAATCCTGCTGGAAAATGAAATCAGCATCTTCTGCGGTTCTCTCGGTTGGTTGTGCATCTTTTTTCTGCCACACTTTTTCCTTCCACTCAACTTTCTGTTAACATGCTTGGATACAGCACTCTGTGAACAGCCAGCTTCTTTGGCAATGAATGTTTGTGGCTTACCCTCCTTGTGAAGGGTGTCGATGATTGTCTTCTGGACAACTGTCAGATCAGCAGTCTTCCCCATGATTGTGTAGCCTAGTGAACCAAACTGAGAGACCATTTTGAAGGCTCAGGAAACCTTTGCAGGTGTTTTGAGTTGATGAGCTGATTGGCATGTCACCATATTCTAATTTGTTGAGATTGGTGGGTTTTTGTTAAATGTGAGCCCAAATCATCACAGTTAAAAGAACCAAAGACTTAAACTACCTAAGTATGTGTGCTACCTAAGTTTGAGTTGAATTACTGAAATAAATGAACTTTTCCACAACATTCTAATTTATTAAGATGCATCTGTAGTTATAGTTATCATTATTTTTCTTGGTGTAATCGGGCCTTCATACGACATTATACAAACCGAACTACACACTGCGGAGTAAACACTCATTTGTGTCAGAATGTTATGATTGGCTCAGAGTAAGCATCATATGTCAGCGTGTAATGAACTACATACTCATACCGGTAATCTCGTTCTGCGTTTACAAAACGCATTGTGCAATTTACTGGTAATATTACAACTTCTTATACCGGTAAATTGACACAGCAGTTTTACCAGTTTTTCTGAAAATGTTAGGATTACACAGGATCTCTTAACGGTCTTTTACAGATAATTCACCAGTAAAGACTGTTTGTGTGAAAGGGGTTAATGACTCACTCATGACTCAATTGTTTTTCTAAACAAATCAATGTGTTCAAACAAATCAATTCACTGAAACATCCAGTGACTCACAGAAGTGATGCAAACATTAAAATGCCCCAGCGTAACGAGTATTAATAATAGGCCTATTAATATCATTAATGCACATTGAGATTACATTGTTGGTGTAATAAAATTTTTTGTGTAATAAAATACCTGTATTCATCCACATTTTAAAAGTCACTTTTAATAAAAGCATCTGCTAAACAATTAAATGTAAATGCAGGATGGACATGTATTCCTGACTGAATGTCTCAGAATAGCAGAACGGAGCTGAAAGGAACTGGTTTGTCTTTGACATCTGGGTTGACTGATTTGAACTGCATACTTGGTGAGACAGGGAGTATGCTTATTGTCAGGGGTCAGAGCCAAAGTTTTTCTGTTAGTGAGGGGAGTTTTCGGCACGTAAATCTGGCCTCTCTGGGACCGTCTGGCTGGCAGGCAGGAGCACGGCTCAATCTGCAAGGACTGCACATGCTCTTCAAACACATGGAGACGGGCCAAAGGGCCGAAATCAACCCCAAACTTGCTTTTTGCGTGTGGTCAGGAAGATGGTTCGTAATAACGAATAAATCAGGAGTAACATGCCCTGGCGATGAGGAAAGTTGGATAGTTTGAATTGTAAACTAGTTCTGACAGGTAACCTGTAGGCTTCTAAGCACCTGTGGGAGGGTGATGGCATCGAAATAGTTTTGTCAGTTGGGGTCAACCAGCTGTGAAATTTTCTTTGGAAATTCTCACCTGACTGATTATCAGCAAAAAATTTTTCCAACACAGTCATTCTGCTTAAACATAACCTTTTCAATATTACTGTAGCAGAATTACCAAGAAGAATTCCTGTAGCTCGATCTCATGATGACTTCCTGCAGCTCTAACTAGTGCTAGCAACGCCAAGGTCATGGGTTTGATTCTCGGAAAGCAAGAAATTATAATATGTGAACCTTGAATGCTGGCACTTTGGATAAAAGCATCTGCCAAATGTATAAATGTAAAGAAGTCTTTGCCCATTCAAGATTTAGCCATATTCTGAATGCAGCAACCAAAAATAAAAAAATAAAAAATACATATTTTCCACAATTACAGGCTCAAAGGTATGTCCCAAAGGTGTTACTTTTTGGTGAATTTTGCTATTTTGAAGCCAAAATATATAGCCCATGTGATTTGTGTGGAACCAAGGAGTTTTTGCATAATGATGGTTGTGGGTATATGGCCACAATTGTACAAAGTATCATTTTAAAAGCATGCTATATTAAGAATTCAACCTGGTTCCACCATCCTGAAAAGAAACTAGGTGCATGATGCCCCTGACCAGCAGAACAGTATAGACGTGTTTAAGTCCACATCCAGATTGCAGTAAATGAGTTGGTGATGGATCCATTTAAATTGGCGGATGGATCAGTCACATGACGAGACAGCAGGAAGGTCAAACACGCACTCAAAATTAGGGCCAAAGGTTTCATGAATGGGGGCTGGGTGAAATAAGTAGGGGAAATCCTCAAGGCTTCCGATTTCATTTCCCATGCATTTACAAAAAGAGGTTCTCCATTTAAACTGGTAGATCTCACACTACAAGGAGGCCATAGACACTTGAGAAAGTCCCTTAGGATGTTTATGTCTTGACCTCACAATGATTAGCAGTTGCCCCATGACTTCTCTTCTGACTTCCAAACAACAACTTCAGGAGTCTGAGATATTGCAGAGTTTAACAAAACGTCTACTGCCATCTTCCTGTGAAAAAAGATACTGCAGCAATATTAATACTATTTAATTTTGTAAAGAATATTTTGTAGGACCTGATCTATACGAGTATTTTTCAAAAGACATGAGATTGCAAAATTACAAAAAGTAAATTTTGTGATGGTGTCTGCAGTTAGAAGAGTTTTTCTGTCTAATAATAATAAAAAAAAGAAATGAAGATCAAAGGCTTTTCGAGCCTCTGGTGATCTTTGGCTCCTGGATTTGCTGGTGTTGGGTTTTCTTACATAATAAAAAATTCTTCCCACACTCTAAACAAGCAGTTCATTTATAAACACTGTACAATTACTGGCACCGACTATACCACTGAAACTGGGAGAGAGGCAGATTGGGTAAAGGAGGAGGGAGAGAGGTAGACCCAAAACGAGCAAAGCGCTAAAAGAACTGAGCGGTGAGAAGTCAAAACTGTAGGGTACACTTGAAAAGAAAGTCTATTCTGATGAGGCATAAAATTCCTAGTAAATCTTAGCCTGGTCGCACAGAGCAACCACAGTTTTTTGTTCACATAATATCCATTTTAGGACTCATTTTACAGTCCTAGCTAATCCTGAACCAATGTAGCTTTACGTCATAATTATTTGGTAAATATTATTATTTTTTTGTTTTTTTTTTGTTTTTCATTTTATGATGAGCGGCTTAATAACGGCACATTTCTTAGAGGGCTGTGTTTTTTAGGTGTTTATTAGATTCCAATCCTTGTATATATATTTTCCAAATAAAATAAAATAATAGGCCATAAAAAATGCAAAGTATTGTTTATAGCTTTTTAATTCTTCCTTTGTAACCCCCAGCTAGAGTGATGATGACCGGGATCTTGCGTGTTTCTGTCAGTTTTAATATGAAGACACTAAACACCAACTTCGTTGATGGTGTTCTGTAGTATTATTTGCCCTTTTGTAGTTTTTTTTTTTTTTTTTTTTTACAGACATGGATACAATTAGGTTACCTGTTGCTGTTTAAAAAAAGAGCTGCGTTATTCTTGTTCCACAGAAAGAATAACGTAGCAATAACCACTTTCTTATGTGTACCACCAGGGGGCAGTACCAAACTTAATAATCTGCAAGCATTGAAAGCGCCACAGGTAAACAACACTACACTTGTATGAATATTACCGATTTTGAAGTGAAACACAAGCATACATGTAAGGAAAAATGTTACTTTAGACGTGTTTTTAGATTTAGAGAGAAACCAATAGTAATACCTATCTATCTACCTATCTGTCGGTCAAAACATTTTTTCTTGGAAAGTTTTTTTTAGAATATTGGAATTTGAACATTAGGGTTTAATGATGCATTTTTAAACCGTTTTTCTTTTAAGAATCGATCCACTATTTATTGGCACTATTCAAAGTTTTTCAAAGTTAATTTTTTTCCCCCTCACAACACAACATATCATCTGAATATGTCAGGGATTGTCTTTTGTCATTTGTTTTGTAGTGTAGAACAAACAACAGTTGTTGTTTTTTCTCCCCAAATGGGTACTTTGTGGATTGCAACCACCTTGACAAGATCAACTTCCTCTATGAACCAGACAGCAGTAGAAAGATGGACTGTGACTGTTCATGGCAGTCAAACTCTCAATGCCTGATGGAGAGAGACAAGCTAGTAAATAGAAGTTAATCGGTCAGAGAGCGTGAAAACGTCCACAGCTCCATAGAGGCCTGCACATCGGAGGCCCCTGGAGACCACCCCTGGACCTGATGCCGTCTGACACGACGCCAGCTTTTCTGAGGGCACCAACTCAACTACCAGCCAGCGTTCTTGTCATCTTATAGAGGAGAATGGAAAAAGAAGAACTAAAAATATAATTTCAAAGTTGAGATATGCGTTTAAGTCAGTTCCCCTTTTTTACCCTACGTTTGTTATCTCTTTGTGTTTTCTGTCTACTTTGTTTTGTACTCCCCGAGGTGGTTTGGAGGGGAGGAATAAGAGGTTGCTGAAGTCCTGAGCACTACTGATCTTCACCCAGAAATGATGGAACTTTGCCCAGTGTCTTCACAAATAGAGATGGCATCTCTTCTCCATACTGACATGAAGAAATATGTACCCCCTGGATAGTGGGAGAAATTCACACATGAAAGTCACTCAAGGACAGCATTTGTCAGGGTAGTTCGGAAATACAGCATGATTGCTGGCAAGGAGAGAGGGTAACTGAAGTCTGCCAATTTGCTGGTGCCTCATGTGGCTTGGAACCAACTTCATCTGCAAAAGTGACATTCCATTTAAGCTGCTTGTCCTTCATAATTTAACTGGACACATTTTCAAGCCACTGGGATAGATTTTTTTTTTTGACATTACTGTGTCCTTCAAAACTGAATTACAAGAAGTGCGGTTTCCAAAATAAGTGAATTTCTTTTTTATTTTTGGGTGGGTTGTACTTTTGTAAACATGTCAGCTTTCAGTTTTTTGCAGTAGGTGATACAAATATGAATTACAGGATAATGGATACTGATGTGTCGCAAGCACTGAATGATTCCATTTATTCATGCTGACTCCTCTTTCACGTCCCTATTTATCAAAGGAGACCTCGCTGTCACCACTGATGCGTGGCTGAATGGAGAAATGACATGTTTCTCTGTTTGTTGAGTGACTGTATCACTTTGGAGAGCATTTGTGTTTTGACAGCTTCCTGTCGAACAATTTTCAACCTGACATTACTCTGTAATAGAAAATTGTAAGGGGTTGCTAGAGATAGTGTTTGCACTTCAGCCCTGTTCAATGAAGTCCTGTCATGCTTGGTTGATGGCTGACTATAGCTGCCTCACTATGTGGTTTGAGTAAACCTGATTTGAGTCAATTTCCCAATTTGTGGTGGCTGTGGGAATATAGTGGGCACTAAGTCAAAGTTTATTGGGCTGTTGATGTGATGGGGAAAATCAACTTTTTGTATAAGGCTGTTTTCACTACTCAGGATCTCTGTATATCTTGAGATCTCAGAGTTGCTTCACCCTCCAGCTATTATTTATTTAAAAGCTATTTAGTAAATGCGCACACTTCTCTTTTTCATACACTGAATGTGAATGGTGACTAGGGGCTCTTAAGCTCCAAAAATGATGAAAAAAGGGAAAAAACACCATAAAGTAGACCATGCTGTATTTGCAGTCTTATGTAGCTGTACAAACCTTGCTTGAGAAAAATGTGGCAAATGTAAATATGTGCTTATTCAAATTTCAGGAGATTTGAGAGCTTATGGTTGGGAGCAAAACAAAAGACAGTATAAATTTTCCTCTGTTCTTTACTCAAAGCTTTCAGAACACAAATCATATGGACCTCTTTTATGATACTTTTATGTTCTTTTTTTTGTCATATTTAGGAGCTGCCAGCCCCGGTGACCATTCACTTTCATTTTATGGCATCTCCTTTTGTGTTCACAGAAGAGAGAAAGTCATATTGGTTTGGAACAACATGGTGGTGAGTAAATGCGTTTTTGGTTGAACTATCCATTTAAAGATCTTAAACATATCCAGTGGTCACATATGGTCTTTCTCCAATGTTTATTTAAAGTCATGTTTATAGGTAGAGTGATAAATAACAGAAATGAATCATTCTGAGAAGTCAGTGGTGAAGCAATGAACTCCATTTCAACTCCTTGCGCTTTTGACATTGTCAATATGAATTAAGTTCAGTCTTCTGAAACGTGAACTGTGAAAGTCACTTGTGTGGTGTTTCTGTGGCTAAAATAAAGCTATGGCAAGACAGAGCTCAAGTAATATGTTTCCACAAAAACAGATTTTCTACATTAACCCATCAATAAATCAGGCTTACGTTATACATGATGCTGAATAAGATACAATGGAAAAACATAAATTGTCAGAAGTAATAAAATCCTTAACTTTTCCCTTTTTCTTCATAATAGTTTGGACTAAGCACATGTCTTCAAGGAACTCCCTTTTGAGCCCGGCCTGTCTAGACTCATTGTCCATCTGCCCACCGCCTGGAGATGTGAAATATTGATTAGCTCATTCACCCAGATGATCCAATGCTGGCTTCTCCTGTCAGGCTTATTTAAACTCTCACCCGTGAAGGGGCTCCCCTGTGAAGGCCAGTTGAAACCAGCAATCAGCAAGGAACCTGAAGGTGAGAGACGCTTCTCAAGGACTGGATACAGGGGGAGGGGTGAAGAGGGAGATTTCTTTCACAATAAATATCTTCATAATTCCTTAGGCATGTCTTCATCATGAGAATAGTTGGACTTGAATTCAGAAATACATTTTAAAGTTTCATTTAAAGTAAAAGACAGATCCTGTGTGTTTGATTAAAAGGGTAAAAAGAAACGGATGACCTGCTTTTGCGAAACCTGGCGCCCACATACACACTCCACTTTCCTTTCAGATGTCAGTTTGCCAAGATGATGGCCTTTGAGGTACCAGATAAGTGAAAAGGTTACAACTGCAATAGCCAGCATGCTAAGCTGTGTTAAGCCTCTCGTTTGTCTGCTCAAAAGGTCATTCATTTCTTTCGCAGAAGTCAACCGTTTAGTAATAGGTTCGCTCTCTTGTGCTGAAGCCAGTGAATGTGAGTCAAGCGTTTTTGGCCGGTCCTCTTTCCTTGTATTTTTTTCTACTTAATTTTCTTCAGTATCCCATTCATTTCTCCAGGGTTATGTGGGAAAGGATCAGTGTAGCAAAAAGAAAGGACCAGGGATTTTTCTGTCTCCTGACAGTACAGATGACAGTGTGACAGAGTGAATACATGAACAGGGATGGTGGAAAAAGGAAAGTTTATATATATATATATATATATATATATATATATATATATATAATTATAATTTCCCTATTTAATTGGCAACATTCCTCCGATTTTCACGGAGTTCGCAACATAGCGGGCCACTCTAAGGTGACTGAAACCCTGTAATAGGGGGTTGTCCAGATGAAAGCTAAAGGGATGACCCTTTCAGCCACTGCAGGAGAAGAAAGTGATTTCTCAAATATTGCAGGTTTACAGTGACACTAATTCAAGTTCCCCCAAAAGGCTGGTCGTCCATGTAAGACTGGATAATGCAGAAATTTTCAATGGGGAATCAGTTCAACACTGCAGCTGGAATTGCTTGCCAGTATACTTAAATGAGATATTTGAAAAAGAACTCTGATCAAAATTAGAGAACACTTACAGATATCTCCAAGTTATGGTGTTAATCTGGCACCTTGTGCTAATTTACCTTAATTATGAAAAACCCTATTTAACTGATAGCATTCCTCTGATTTTAAATGAGATTGCAACATGGCAGCCCGCTCTAAAGTGACTAAAACCCTTTTCACTGGAGTTTGTCCAGATGAAGACCAAAGGGATGACACTTTCAGCCATTGCAAGAAAAGTTGGTCATTCCAAATCTGTGATTTCTCAAATATTGTAGGTTTGCAATGACACTAATTAATTCAAGTTTCCCAAAACGCTGGTCGTCCACGTAAGACAAATGCACAAGAAGACAGGATAATGCAAAGACTCTCAATGGGGAATCGGTTCAACACTGCAGCTGGAATTGCTTGCCAGTATGCTTAAATGAGATATTTAAAAAAGAACTCTGATCAAAATTAGAGAACACTTACAGATACCTCCAAGTTATTGGTGTTAATCTGGCACATAGTGCTAATTTCCTTAATTATATGACCAACCCTATTTAACTAGCAGCATTCCTCCAGTTTTCACTGAGATTGCAAGATGGTGGGCCATTCAAAATTGACTGAAACCCTGTGACAAGAGGTTGTCCAGATAAAGGCCAAAGGGATGACCCTTTCAGCCACTGCGAGAGAAGTTGGTCACTCCAAATCTGCGATTTCTCAGATATTGCAGATTTACGATGACACTAATTAATTCAAGTTCCCCTAAAATGCTGGTAGTCCACGTAAGACAAATGCACAAGAAGACAGGATGATGCAGAGACTCTCAATAGGGAATCGGTTCAACACTGCAGCTGGAATTGCTTGTCAGTATTGTTTGTAAACATATATTATTAAGTTACTGCTGTCATGTTTTATTTTTTCCCTATTTTTAACAGACAAACTAGTATCTTTTTTTAAGATTATCAGTTATAGGCCAACACAGAAATAGTTATTGATTTTGCTGCGTCGGCTTATCCCAAATAACTGATATAAGATTGTGCATTTAAAAACGGATAATAAAAATATGAACAGAAAGAATATGGAGGGTAAAGAAAGCATTGATGAGAGAACCAAAGTGAGAAAAAGACTTACAAAGAAACTCCAGCAGTGTTATGATAAAAGCTTGATATACAGAAATCACCCATTCAACTAAAGCTATAACAGACGAGAATTTAAATTCCTGTGCTCAGAATGACACAATGCATCCAAACTGAAAGGGGATTCCTTACTTTGCAGGGGGGCTCATATTTCAGGGCAGTAACAGGGAAGAGGGGCGTTTGGACATAATCTCTCTGACGAGCAAAAGAGGAAAATAGGATCAGGAACCATTATGCTTTTACAGAGCAAGATCTAAATCCTTCTCTCATTATGCTATTAGGCTCTCTTGTGTCCCAGTTTGGAAAGAATTCTCCTCCACCCAGACACACTTATTTATTTATTTGCACGGAGAATATAGGTCACACATTTTAAGTACTACTTATACATTTTTTATGCATTGCAGCTTTTATTCAAACGGGCACCAGCGTTTGCAAATTGTTCTTGCTGCAGAATGACTGCGGTGATGTGAAATGTTATAGTTTAACAAAGAATAGCGCTTGTTATGCTGTATAAACTCTGTTCTCATGAGCCATTAGCTGTAGTGTCATTGTGGTCATGAACATACAGAATTGAATTTGAACTGCAGGAACATGCTGAGTATCCGATTAGGTATAGATGTACATGTCTAGAATTAGTTACTGAGCAAAATAGTTTGAATTAAACTGGTCTCTCTGATTCATTTGACTCCGCTGTGAACCCATAGGACTTTGCTGCTCTTTCATTATTATACTGTAACCTGCCATATCCAAATTTTAATGAAATCCACATTGTTAGTGATAGAATAGAATCTTTTCTATTCCAGCTTTCCTCTCTTTTTGCATCCAATTTTCTGTCATGTTCTTCAGTGCCTCATTGATTCTCTCTGTGGAATGTTTGAAAAGACATCAAAGGCTTTGCAATCACTTTATCATTTAATGTAAGTCCTACATATCCCAGATCTAAATCTGGCATATAGATTTCCATATGGATTCCGTAGTTTATGTAGACCTCAGTATATAGCTTGTTGCATGCAGTTCTGTTTACTGTATTTTTTTCCCAAGTAATGCAATAATTACACAGGATTGAGTTTGGTTACAGTGGGTTATAAGGTTTCCTTCGGCCAATTTTCAATCCCATGAAGGGGTGACCCATTAAAAACGGTGGGTTACCGAGATCTATCACAATTGTGCCCTCAAGCACAGTGCTCAACCCAGAGTTAAGTTACAATTAGTGGACGAAAAAGCTGCTGTGGGTAAAAATATCTGCTAAATGACAAGCAGGAGTGGGTAGTAATTAGTCAGTTGTATAAGTGGAAGAAAATTAAAAATCTAATAAGGTGTTGTGTATGCTAAAGGTGTAGAGCAAAGCTCAGCAGCAGTATACTGATGTTTCCTCACCAGACCATAGCAACTGTATTCGCTCCAGAAAAAATGCACAGCTCATTAGCGGCTAAATGCTATAAAACACACAGCATGGCCTGTAAAATTGATGGCATTCACTAAGAAACAAAACCTTTTTGAAATGGCTGATCCATCATTTTATACACAGCTGTTGATCTAAAGAAAGTCTATTACTTGGAGAAAGTTAAAATTCCCATTTATCTCAACGACAGTTGCTTAACTCATGCGGGAAGTGTTAAATTTGAAATGTACCATCTTTAGCCATAGGAATACATGGCAAATTTTGAATGGGTGATAGTGTATTTATAGCATTATCTGGACAGAATGCTGTATATTACTGCACTTTACTTTGTAAGTAAACCGTATTGCTTTCTTTGTATTTCTATGTCCTATTTATTTTCTGTGTACCTAATTAATTATATTTCTAATTTCTGGGTTTTTAGCGCTGGCAAGGCTGTTTAGGTCACCTTTACATAATGTAAATTGCTCAATTTTGTGGTTAACCTTTTGGTTGACCTTCACTGCAATTTAAGTTTCATTCTCTCTATGTATGCTCAGATCTCTCTTTTATGTATAAGAGAGGTATACGTACTCTTTGGCTTGACTATTTGGTTGAAGGGTCTCAATGGAAAGGCTTCCTTCCTGGAGCTAAGAGATTTCAAACTAATTATCAAAAGCTCTAAGGCTGTTTATACACCCTTCCAAGCTTTCGTTAGAAATGCTTTATATAAGTTAAAAGTAATAGTTCACCCCAAAATGAAAATTTGTTGAAAATTTCCTAACCCTCAGGTGATCCAAGATGTAGACGAGTTTGCTTTTTCATTGGAACAGGTTTTGAAAAATGTAGCATTACATCACTTGCTCACCAATGGATCCTCTGCAGTGAATGGGTGCCGTCAAAAGTCTAGTCAGCTAATGAAAGCATCACAATAGTCCACATGTAATCCACACAACTCCAGTTCATTAGTTAATATACTGAGAATTGAAAAACTGATAAACTAATTCATCATTGGGATGTCAATAACTCTGTCCATAATATTGCTTTCTTCAGTGAAAAACTCGTCTCATCTGAATCAGGAGAGAAATATGCACAAATCAAGTACCGTTTATAAGCAAAAACTTGTCTAAAACATTTCTATGTTGGTGGATTTTAATGTGAGAGGACAACAGGGGATGGACTTTTTCCACTGGAGGAAGCATTAATTACTATAGGTTATTTGGCCAGAAGTGACCATTTAAAGTTAAAATGCATTAATGATAGATTTATTTCTTACAAACACACAGATTTTCACTTTATAAGACATTAATTGATAGACTGGCGTTGCATGGTTTATGTATAGATTATTACGATAGTAAAAGTGTTTGTATCAGCTGTTTGGAATCTCATTTTCACGGCACCCATTCACTGCAGAGGATCCACTGGTGGACAAGTGATGTAATGCTAAATTTCTTCCAAATCTGTTACTAATCTTGGATGGACTGAGGGGGCGAGTACATTTTCAGCCAATTTAAATTTTTGGGTGAACTATTCCGTTTAAAGTAAGTGTTTTTACTTTACTGATTTTCATTCCAAATATGGAATGAAAAGGAATCTTAGTAGATCAGACTTCCACCTCAGACATGCCAATCACTTTGAACTGTCAATCTGTATTGTGTCTGTATTTGTACAATCAAAGTATAGTTATATAGCAAGTGACGCTGTTTATCTATAGAAGAATAAAACTGTTAGGCTTAATCAAGCTAATTGTGATTGCTCTGCTATCTGATCACAGAACTGGAATACTTGGAGGTGCTAGGAAACAGAAATGAACTAATCTGTTTAATGAAATTCTGCGTGCCACAAATCAAGAGGTGCTCCCCTGTGGAGGTATCTGAAGACAAATACAGCAGCTGTGTATGGCTTTCATCTCGACACTCTATACCTTCGCCCTGGGTTAATACCTCAATCTCCATGGAGACCTTTGTGCTATTTTGTAACCTGCGTCTATTGTGGTTTCTTTTGGTACCGTTGTTTATTGACTTTTCGGTCGTACTTCTCAAATGGAGCCAAATATAGCTTGAACAAGTCTCGGTTCACTGATGTTTATTCTTGTAATTCTCAGGGACTGAATACACGGAAATGTTTTCTTTGAATTTAGGCCTAATTAGCAAGGTGTGTTTGAAGAGAAGGAACATTCAGTTCTAATGAATCTTCCGCTGCCAATGAAACAAAATAACCGAAGTGTTTGCAAAGTGGCAAACAGAGCATTAAAAAAATGGTAAACCTTAAAGTAAGTGTTTTAACGTCAAGAAACACACATGCTGTTAGTGAGTCAGATGCTGAGATTTTTCCAGCAACTTTTATGAACAGCTCGATTCTCCCCATGTGTCTGCTGCAGGAGTCTGTATTTTTTTTTTGCTTGTGTACGCGGTAGAAAAGGGCAGCATGCATGTTGCCTTTAATGTTAACACCTCATTATCCTGATTAGCATCACTGTGATTATGTTAGTGCTGATAAAAACTGAAAAGGTCAGACGGAGGTGACACTTGTTGTTAAGCTTAGAGGAAATCATTAAGAATTAGCTCTGAGAAGGTTAGCCAATCCTGGTCTAAAAAACAACTGGTTGCTGATGTGGACTTGAGATTTGGGATGAAATGCTTAGTGCTTGGGAGTGATGTACAGTATCGTGTTATTCATTACTTTGTTACATTAGATAAGTTACTTTTTTAATGCTTTGTTGTATGCAGTGACTGATAATGTGTCCCATTTACACCCGTGATCCAGTACACCAAGATGATCCAGGAAAACCAAGATGAACACATGCTTTGTTAGCAATGCCAGTCAATAAAAACACATACACAAGCTTTGTTTTGTGCAGATAATGCCGAAGTATCATGTCCACAGATAGAGGTTGGATAATGCACCCAGCAGGCACCAGATGTTAATATAACGTCAGGTTGACGTCAGACCAGACATGGGACATAAGTTGCATTTCATCAATTTGACATTGACTTAATGTTGGATTTTGGTTACACAACCTAAAACCAACAAAATATCAACATCAGCTGACCGCGGTATTATACATCAAATTAAAGTTGACATTAGATGGACATTAGAACGTTCCAGTTAAAAGTTTCTACTAGAAACTCGGAATTTCAAACTTCCCAGTACAAAGGTAATGTACCATGGAAAGCGCCATAGAAGTTAATAAAAGTAGCAGTTTAATGTGGCAGTTCATTGTATGTATTAACAAAACATTAAAACAGAGCCTCAAAACATTGATGTGTGTTACTTATTTGAAAAAATATTATCCACTGTAAAAAATTATTTAACAGTTCAGTTGTTTCAATTATTTTTTGTAAGTTGACACAACTTGCAGTTTCTGAATTTGTTCATTCAACTTAACATTTTTAAGTTTTCACAGTCACAGCTAGTTTGTAAGTTGACTGAACTACAGTATTTGCCCCCTCAACTTTAAAAACATGTTGAATTAGTTCAATAATCATATGTTCTCGACATCACTTTTCGGCAGATCTCATGGAGACCATTGTGGACAGAAGACGTTCGTCAGCCATTATGTTGGGCTTTTCCGCAAAGTTTGGAAATTTCCTTAATCTACAAACTTGGTAAGTAAGTATTTGTATTTATTGGTTTAATGTGTAAAATTACGTGTTGTAAAAAGAATACAAGTATGGTTTAAAGCGTTGTATTTTCTAGTTATAGCCAGTGTATGTCTGTGTGTGTTAATTTGCACTCTAAAGGTCATTGCACACTGAAGTCCCAAATTTTCGTAGGCGTTTTTCGTATTCGTCATTCTAAAAATTTGTCACGCACAGAAACCTTGCACAGTGAGTCCGATGCGTATTATTTTATGTCAGTAAACTTGCTAATGTTACTGGAGCCACATAATATAAAGACGACCACTAATTTCTATGAACTCAGTGTTCAAGGACCTTTACAGTGCTTTGTGCCATGGAGAGGATGAACTTGCCAGATGCAATTCTGGATTTTGTTGTTCGCTTGTACAGTGGCTCTGATCTGTCAAAACACCTCTCAAAATGCTTGCTACGGATGCGAAAAATGCAGAAAATCGAACCCAAATTTTTTTTATGACCGACGAAAGTTTCGGAGGCAGTGTGTAAATGTGATTGGCGTAATCTGAGATAGTATTTATTTTTTTAACGTGCAAAAATTTTGGGCGAAAATTTCAGACTCAGTGTGGAATAACCTTAAAGCCTCAAAATACACACAGTTCCAGAGTATTTTTCACATAAATATTAATAAATATTATAATAAATATGCATGCAGTACTGAGCTGAACTTATCTAGAGAATGATAAAAATACAGTTTTTGGTGTTGATTTATTGGTGCTACATTAGAGACTGTTTAAACCGAATGTGAGATGGCGTGCAACAGACCTGGATTTAGATTGGGGGATTAAAAAAAAAAAAACAAAGAACAACTTTAAACTCAACAGCATCTTATAATCACTAAGACGTCATATACATTATACACAGATGAAAAATTAGGGGGGAAAAAAGAACAGGATAACTACTCACTGTCCCTTTTTTGCACATTATAAGTGAAATAAATGAACACCTCCCTCAGAATAGGTTTGGAGTGCGCACATTGGTATTGTGGACATAACTCTGGTTCAGATGACGTTCCGAAAGTACAAACTCTTCTTTCAGTATTTTGAAGTAGTTATTGAAGTTCTTCACCGGAACCCATGGTGTAAATTTAACAAGCAATGTTACTTGTTACTTGAAATATGTAACGCACTTCACTGGAAGTGTTTGGTTCCATCAAAACAGAAACATCCAGCACCAAAGCACCAAACTTTGATCAGAGCTCAGCTTTTTGGGATTTTTACATTGCACCACTTTCTAAGCTTCTTTGAAAGGTTTGAAAATGTTCCTCGGTAATTGCTGTGGATATGGCTTGTCAGATAGACCCACTTTCACAAAACCCAATTTTCCACGTACAATACCTTTCATCTGCGCAACGGCTCTCTGTGCCTAGCTCTCAGCTCTGGACAAAAATAAATGAATTATCATAAATATATGACAGAGAAAGCTTTTTAATTGCCCTGTGTAAGAAAAAAAGTTACATTTTTATAACGATCCACCCCTTCTATAAAGTGATAGGCAGACTTGCTCGAAGAGAAGCGACATTTCTGTTGTTTTCCTTTTTTCCTGCCTTTCACTCTCCCTTCCACATCTCTTTCTTTAAATGCCACAAATGTCATTGGCAGAAAGGGACAGCATCATTATTGTTATCCTAACGACATCCTTGCTCTCTTTTATTAAGCTAGAAGAGAGCTTTCTCCTCCTCCTCTTCCTGACAAAAGTGTGTTCATTATAGACTGTCTGCCTCCTTTCCCAATGTGAAGCTCAGAACAGTCTCAGAACAAGGAGCCCCTATCTAATACTCCTACACCTGGCTAGACAACCCCACACATCTTCAAATCTCCTGGGTCGATAGGAATTTCGAAGTATTGAGGGTGTTGACCGGAGTGGAAAGCAGTAAAAATCTCTTATAAGGCCATCTGTCCATCAAAAAAATGTTATATAATTGATTACAGGCCATGCTTATCAGTTAATTGCATTTATTAAAACTGTTTGAGAAAAGCACCCAAAATAAAATTTGGTAACATAAGCCTATATATGTAACACATTATAAAAGTATTATTAATGCATTAATTATGCCTTGCAATGCACCTTATTATACATTGTATGCTTGATATGAATACTTATCCCCTCATTGTTACACCTTTAGAAAGTATAATGAATTAAAACAAGGAATCTGCATATATTATAATGCATTTTAACTTATGATTACAATTATTTATGAAAATATATAATGCATTATAACACATTTATACACATATAATGCATCATACAAGGCTTCAAGTAAAGTGGAACTAATAATGCAAACACATTTATGTCAAGTGAGACTTGTAGTAGTAGGTAGACTTTATCTTTAGTTTTATTCCATTATTCTTTAAAAAAATACAATATTTTATATAATTAAAAAAAAAACAATTATAGGCAAATTAATGATAATATGATTGGTTCATAATGCTGTGTAGGGTCCATGCATAGGGCATGGGCGTCCCGTACAGTAGTGTGTGAGTGGGTGAGAAACAGGTAGTTTACAGTAGTAAAGATGGACTCTTTGGACTGAAGAGGAGGAGTGACATGATGGTGTAATGAAGTAAAGTATGTGGGTGGGTGTGTGTGTGTGATTGTGAGATAGCGATATAAACGAGTGGGTGGTTGTGCTCTGTGCTGGTGGGCTCAGGGTGAGGAGGTCAGCTCTCTATGAAGTCCGCTCACAGCAAACACACTCCTCCACAAACAGGACTCCTGGCCAATCCTGTCTCCGCTTAACTGCGATGTGTTTCCAGTTTCTGTGAGCATCTCCCTACACACCTATCGGCTGATTGTAATTTAGCCATTGAAGAGCTGAGAGATGCATTCATCCTGAGAGTTTACAATGTGTTGATGCCCATATTATAGCAATAATATGCAAAAAAAATTACCAAATTTATCAATACACTTAGTAGTTTTTCTGATTAAAGAGTTTTAAAGCATCAGTACTTAAAAAGCAGTTACACTGGTGGTTACCCAGTATGCTTTGCAGCGGGGGTCAGTGTGTTTGATCTGACTACTCTCTTGAACTATAAAAGTATGTGAAATGGGTTTAAAGAGATATTCATTGTTGGTTATAAATGTATGTTGGTTATAAATGCATTGTTGGTTATTAAACTGAATTTGTATGCTACAAAATGCTAGTTTGTGTTTTCTACTGTTGCAATGACTAAAAAGCCATTCTAATTAAAGGTGACCTATTATGCCTCTTTTTACAAGATGTAATGTAAGTCTCAGGTGTCCCCAGAATGTGTCTGTGAAGTTTCAGCTCAAAATACCCCACAGATCATTTATTATATAATTTTGAAAATGCCTATTTTGAGTATAAGCAGAAACACACTGTTTTCATGCATGGCTCTTTAAATGCAAATGAGCTGCTGCTCCCCGCCCCCTTTTAGGAATAGGGCTTTGCCTTTACAGCTCCTAACTCAAATACTCTGCCAAAAAACATCTGTTTGGTTTTGATTGTCATGTCTATCGTGCTGAAATCATGCATTTTAAAGCCATATTAGTTGGACGTTCTGATTATAGGGTTTTCTGAGCGCACACATCTGAAGCACAGAAAGCAGCTGTCACATGGCATGTGAGTACTAAACTAAGTTCTCTTTCATGTCTTATAAACTTGTGTGTATTTGACAGTTTAAGTGTAATGTTAAAAAAACAGCTGGGATTGAAATTTTGCGAAAAAACTAAATTGTGGCAGCATGGGTGGAAACGTGCCGATTAATAGGCGGTATTATTACAATAAGACCCCCTTCCTACGTCACGGGGGGAGCAAAATCTAAGCTGCTCATTTTTTCACATGCTTGCAGAGAAAGGCTTGCCAAAATAAAGTTACTGCACTGTAAAAAAAAAACAAAAAACAAAAAAAAACAACTTGAGTCAACTTAAAATAATTTGTTACCTGGCTGCCTTAAAATTTTAAGTTCAGTCAACTTAAAGTTTATTACTAAGTGACAACTTATTTGAGTTGATTCAACTTAAAATTTTAAGGCAGCCTAGTAACAAGCTTAGCTTTTAAGTTTAACAAACCAAATTTTTTTATTTTTTCAAATATGTAAGTTTTCACTTAGTACAACTTAACATTTCATGTTGACTGAACTTTAATTTAAAGCAGCAGGGTAACAAATTATTTTAAGTTGACTCAACAAATTGTGTGGGGGTTTTTTTTTGTTTGTTTGTTTTGGTTTTTTTTTTTTGTTTGTTTTTTACAGTGTGGGTTGTCCTTTTTCATGTTTTCTCGGTTGGTGGATGCACCGGTGATCCGTTTATAGCGTTTAAACATGGAAAAAGGCAGATTTTCATGATATGTCCCCTACATAGTTAGATGTGGTGTTAGATGTTACAATATGTGTAAAATGCTAAATATCACTTTGATATGAAATGACAACTTAAATCATATTCATGGAGCAGGAAAATGCCATTTTAGGATCAGATGACGAGCCAAATACTGCTTGCTTATATCTGTGTTTTACCCAAAAATTTACCCAATTATTTAAGTGCAACTAGCAATTCTTCATTCTTTTCCCATCTAACCTAGCTGCGATGACCATATTTAATGACTAATTATGTATGAATGGTATCTTGGGGTGCATTAATTAGCATTTATACATGGAAATAAGGTTATTCATTCAGGATTATCAAAAGTAACAAGCTGATTTAACTTACCTGTTAATAAAAAAAGCAGGAATAATTATCTAATAAAAATGTCATCCTTATCTCCTAACTGCTACATAATAATTCTCTTAATTGCAGAGACAAGGCTTGCAGGTGATGAGGGTCCAGATAAAGGGCATCATGGAAGTGCCAGTTTTAAACACTATGTTAAAACAAAGCTAAATTCTCTCTCTCTCTCTCTCTCTCTCTCTCTCTATTTTGTTGCTGTCATATAAATCAAATAAAAGATAAAAGGTTCTTTAATTTCACCTTGAGACTGTGTTTACAGTGAAGATGTTGATGTAGAATGCTAAAAGTTTTGGTCTCTATATATAATCAGTACAAGACCTTCCTTAATCTGATATTCTGCATGTCACACATGACCTCTAAGAGAGGAGGAAAGTACGATAATGCCACACAATGATAGATGGCCAATAAGTCAACATGAAATCAAGATTGATTTAATAGAAATCTTTTTTTTTTTTTTTAACCTTTACATTTACTTGAGGTACAGAGGACACAGAAAAAGACCACTTAAATATTCACGTCTGCTTTTCTAGTGACTGATTTTTGTTTTTCTGTTTTGTCCATTTAGTTCTCACCTACTTATTTTCTTTATACTTAAATATTGTTTTATAAATAAATATGTGTGGTCTTTTGGAAGCGAGAAACTAGTGAATTTAGATATTTTTGCTGCTGGCCTCGACCAGATGGCAGAATCACCTCCCCTCCCACACACAGCTACACACACCCTCAGCAGAGATGCTCGCTTACACACACCTACACACAGCAGACGCGCTCATGCACCATAATTGGTCCTATCAGTGGTCCTATCGATGTACAACCTACTGGCCCACAGCATGTATCAGTAAAAAGACACAATCTAGCCACAGACATGAATCAAAGGTCTTACACATTGTGTCATTGTCCCTCTCTCCAAAGTCAAAGATCAGTGCGGCTAATTAACATGACTATTTATATACAGAATTATACAAGCAACAGAGCAATTTATGAGTTTAACTACAACTTGTTGTTATTGAGTGTTGTGTAAGAAGTTTTGAGGTTAAGACTGTTGGAAGTTGGTTGTCAGGGACGGTCATCAGATATACAGATTGTATTCATCTAAAACTATTTGACCATCAGAATAGCGTATTTTAGAGAGCTGTACAGATTCTTTTCATTAAGTTTGAAATTCTATTCCGAGTTTTATACATAACTTCAGTAATTGAGGTCAGTATGAGTGATGTTTGGTTGATTTTTGTCATTATACTGAAGTACTAGTGTGTTTAGGGAACGTGACTATGGAGATTTGATTGACAAATGAGGGCTTTATATTTAATGAAATTCAGATGAGTTTGATTGAGGTGATGCCAGTGATTGTACAGGTCCTTTTCATTTTTTCCATTTGCAGAGGTTTAGTCCCACTTCTACCCTGCTGAAATTATTTGAACCACTTCAGTGTGACCTCAAAATGTTGGAGCATGTTTGGAAATTCCAGCTAATATTTTCTGCAATTTTGAACATATGAATTTGACACTACATTAACACTGTTTTTAGTCTGTTGAGTGGTTTGGTTTGATTTAATTTTCATTTTGGGCTCAAGTTATTTTATCCAGAATTTTTTGTGGAGGCATTCATTACTAGTCTTGCATGTGCATGTTTGCATGAATGTTTAATTTGTTGTTTAGCTAAAGTCTAGCATGGTTGTTTATGCGTTAAGGGTTGTTAGTAATAGTGTGTTATCATAAGTGTAGTAGGGTACAACAGGTCTGAAGGCAGCTTTGATATTATTTTCCTCTAAGACACTAGATGGCAGAAAAATGTGGCATAGCACTTTCCAAAACATCCGCTTTTCAAGATACTCGTGCAAATTTGGCCGATCCTTGACGCGATCATGGGCAGCAGCGCAAAGTCGATTCTGTGCTTACTTGACCTAATATTTGATGTTTTTAAAAATGTAGATTTAAGTAGCAAACGAGAATCACTAAAATTCTTGAATATATAGACAAAGGTCTACAGCAGTTTTTAAATAATGAAAGAGTATGTAAAAGTATGGCATTTGGGGTAAAAAGTGCCCCTGCTGTTGGGGCTAAAAGGCACAATTATTAACATAATGATTAACAGAAGGCTGCCATTTGTTGACATTTAAGATTCAGATGGAAAATATCATATATTATGTTGGGTGTCCATCTTGGAGATAATCACCATGTTTATAATGAAACCATCATATTTATATGATATTAATCATATCATATAATAAAATATCATTTGTTGTTACTACTGTAAATCTATATTAAATTATTATGGGATCTCCTATGGGATCTCCTTTAATACTTTCAGAATCTTTACATTTTAAAATGATTTTGTTTCTGTATTTTAAAATATGTTTTATATACATATTTTAATGGCAGTATATTTATTGAACAAAAAAAAAATATTTATCAAAATAAGCAGAAAATAGTACAAACTTTGCTAAAGTGATTGTTCTGAACATTATTAAAAAACATTATTTTACCAAAAGCATTTGTATCAATACTGTGGGCCTTTTACCCTGTGTGTGGGGTAAAAGGCCCCCCCTGCCACCTCATTCATGTATAAGATTTTTAAATGAAATAAACGACTTGTATGATTTATTTTCACACAAAATCTGTTGCTCCATAACGTATATAAACATATATAATTTTCTGCAGTCATACACCTTGGGCGCGGTAAAAAGCACACGTTTTCTTAGGGTGTGCCTTTCGCCCCGTTGTACCCTACTGTTTATCCTCAGAGATAAACTAGCATCTGTTGCTTCAAGAACTGGCTTTCTTTTGGAGTACTGGACAGGTTTTGTCCAGATTGACTGTCGATGTCCACTCTACTGCTCTTGCACGGACTGGCCATGCTGCCTTCCTTCTGCGAGGGACAGCAGAACCAGGTCATCCACGCAGAACAAACACTTGATTTCAGTGCCATATAGAGTGAGACCTCTCTGTCTGTCACACTGGATAGATCAGAAAGTCCTTTTTAAAACACCCTGTTATTTAAGAAAATTACTTGATGATTGCCATTTCCTTTTGTCTGGAAGATATCTTCACTTAGGGTCACCTTGTTCCATTTTACTGTAAGTCTGTAATTTAGTGTTTGGGTGGCAAACACTCTTCCAGAGCAAAGCTAACAGCTGCCCAGGTAGATAGTAGTAATCATAACACATGTCCTTGTGCCCATATCTGACCACAGCATGAGGAGATGGACGCTTGTTATCTGGTTTGACTGGACTGGTGTCGCACACGTGAACACAAACAGACCGCCGACTCCCTCTGTCCACCAGCCCCCTTCTGCCTCAAATCCTCTCAGATCACTCTACCCAGCAAGTCTCCTGTTTGGACAGCAGCATGAGCCCTGTCCCCGGTCCAAAGCCACGGCTTCCTCCCCTCTTCCCACCTGTCAGGTGCTCTTGGCCGTTTTAATGGGGGAGGAAAGGGAGGAGAGGGGGGGACAGCAGCCAGCCTGCCGGATCCAGCGCCTGCCTGCCTGCCTCTCCGTGCCAACCTTTACGGCTGTCTCTCAGCTCCGCTCCACTTCCTCTAAGCCAAGACTCCCAGCAGGTGTCCCCACAGAATGGAGATCTGTCCGAGTCGCCGCGGAGGTCCAGCTCGTCTCGTCTTCTCTGGCTGTTGTGAGAGACAGAGAGGTCACACATTTCCACGCACATTCACGGGGCTTTTTTTCCTCAGTCGTGCAGAAAGAGTCACAGGAGCATTTCTTTGCTGAATGTGTGACTTATTAACATTCATAAAATCGCATAGCTTGTCAGTTCTGTCGAAATTACTTTGTGAAAGATGAGAATCTCATTACCATGATTACATAAAGCATTGTTGTGCCATTGTTATTTCACACCATGTGTGGTGAAAAAATGGGAAATGCAATTTGTTGTGCTTGCAAAGTGTTAATGAGGCTAGCAAGCCTTTAGCGAAATGTGCAACCACTACACTGCATGAAACTGTCGGGAGACTGAACAATTACACAAACACCACCGCTTTTGAGAAGAACAGGCGTCTGTATATCATTATAAGATAGATTCATTATGAGTCTCATAACAAGTATCAGTTTTAAACATTAGTGCAACAGTTTATATTCTGTTTCACTAATGGATTGTGTACATTTTTAGGCTTTGTCTCATCTCTTTTACAATAAACAGCAGTAAAAGTATGATAATAATAAGGGCCATTCACACCAAGGACAATAACTGTAACTATAAAGATTCAACCATTCTAATTCTATGAGAAGAGGAAGGTCACACCACAGGTATAACAATAACGTTACAGAGAAATTATATAGTTGAAATCACTTTCAGAACTTTTTTTTTCAGTCTGAAGGATAAAAACGAAATCTGTTTTTTTTTTTTTTTGTTGTTGTTTTCCAGATTTCCTTTTTTCCGTTAAAATTTTTCTAGACTCTGTTTTAATGGTTAAATTGAAAAATATTAAACAAAAGCATGTCTAATTAACTGAAATCATGAAACTTACACATTTTAACAATAGTTTAACAAAAGCCCTATGAAATAGTTTTTTTTAATTCTTAAATTTAGTCTTTCTTTTACCAAATGCTGTGTGTTCCATTATTTTCTGGATTCATTTTTAATGGTTTCATTAAATTTAAATAATTAATAAAAAGCATTTCTAATTAAGGTTTTTTTTTTAAATTAATTAATGTTATTTTTTTTTATTTATAAAATTATTTTTTATTTTATTTTATAAAATATATATATATTTTTTTTTAATTTAATTTCTGGTAAATATTCCTTAAAATTTTTATATATTTTTAGTAGTAGTAGTAACTATCATTACATTTAGTAATATTTTTTTTTCTGTCGTCATGTCTTCAAGCTAAACCGAACTTTTATTTTGACCTAGACCTTTAAGTTTTTGTTTGTTTATGATATGAAGATATGAAAAGAAATGGTAAAATGCTGAAGAAATGACTCTCTAAGCAGTTTTAGAATTTTTTTACGTTCATGTACTAACATATTGAGGCGGCAAAGGCTGAAAACACTTCAGTATGTGTGTAGTAAATGAAACCGTGCAGCTGTGGTATTCATTCACAGAGACACGTGGAACATGCAGGATTCATATTTAAATAGTATTTTTGCAGCTTATATTCACAGACAGTGTTGAATATCAAGCTTTGATTTAAGTGTATTGACCTACTTTTGATTTATTTCCATAGATAAGTATAGATGCCTCAATCAACCGCTCCAAGCATGTAGATGTGTCCGCCATCTTGGAACGGTCAACTTGACGAAATTCACTATACTATAGGTTCACAGACCATCGGCTGTGTTGGATTGTGGCATCTTCTAATATATTCAGTGGTATACAGTAAATCCATTGTAATGACTGGATTTTGGATCAGTCTGCGTTTTCTACATTGCGGAAATCATAGGGCCCTATATAAACAGAATGTTAACATGACTCTTATATATTTATTGTTCCTAGTGTGCGCGGACTTTAAAATCAGTATTATTCAAGGCAACGTTCATACAGCAGTAGAACCCATAACCTCAGATTTTCAGGATTCACAACCTCATTTTTGGTGAGCCTCTGCTGTGTGAATGAAATCATACTGGATGACTGTGTCACGTCACTGCACCAGTTTCGATAACTTACAGAGACGGAGATTGCACTATTGAGCTCACGTCGCGTCAGCTGTTATAAAGCACAGTGGTATGGATGACGCCATTTTTATGTTTACTTTATGATTAGAGATGGTATTCATGGCTAGCACAAAGTAGACTATAGAGAGAACTGACAGCAGTAGCGACTTGAATCAGTTTTAATTAAGAAAATATGCTTCTTTTTTGCTTCTGGGGAAAAAAGTTTAGGTCAGTTTGCAGGTTCGTTGTAGTTCATTAATCTGGTCCCGAGCTGATTCAGTCAGTTGGTCAGACACTGGGAAATGAGCTATGCATCATTTTGGGAGGTTCTAGACCAGTTTAAATCTGGTTTAAGCTTTTTTTCAGCTCAGATCAAGGCAGATCCAGATTAGTAATATCATAAACAGAAAATCTCATTCTGCCAGTCTCTTAAATCTCACCTTCTCTCTGGCTGTCCCCAACCATCCTGTGAACACCGTTACCAGGGCAACATCCCTGGTGGCCAGCAGATGCAGAGAACAATGATTGTCCAAAGCAGAGAGAGCAGAGGGACCTCTTCAGAATCGGCAATGTCAAGACAGGTGCCAGATGTTCTATTTAACACTTTTTTTTTCAATCAGTTAATGCATTATCAGATGGATAGATGGACAGATAGATAGATAGACAGATAGCAAAAGTTTAAATCAGTGTTATAAGGTTGTCTTGCACCGTACAAATTCAGACCCTGCTGCAAGCAGTCTCATCAGATTTATGTGCTTTTACAGAAATGTGTTCAGTTCCTTGATTTCTGTAATGTGTTCCTCGGCTGAGGAACAAAAGGCTTAGCAATGTAATTCAGTGAGAGCAGAAAAGATGTCTAGAGCTGAGCTCTGTGCTACATGCATTAAACATGACATGTAGGGCTATGTGTATGGCAGTAGCCAGGACTTAAAATGAAAATGTTCTTCACAGGTGAAGACAGGCTGTATTCTGTGCTGAGCCGCACATCACCGAGGAGATTTAAACTTTCATTTAATCTGTGACAAGAAGAATGGGGCTGAAAAACACTGTGCCTTATGGTAAGAAACACCAATGTATGAGGGCTAAAACAAGACAGAATATACTACTTAATTATATAGATTATAATTTAAATGGTTGACTTTTCTGTTACAACTATTTAAAAAAATAATCACTTAAAACCATCTTGTTGAATAATTTTAGCCATACTCTTTTAAAAAGTGACATTTAACTAGATGAACTAAATAGTTGAAATAAAGCATTCTGCTCTCACATGAATTCCCATTTCCTTTGCACTCTTTATATTTCATGACTTCTATTATGTTATAAATATTAATCAACAATAGGCTGCTTAGAGAGATGCTGAAGATCAGAATGCATCATTCTGAGGGGAAGGGGGCTGGCACTTTAATCAAAGAGGTCTTAGCATATTCTAGTAGGTGCTGCGCATGGTGGCTGCAGCCAATCACGGCTCTCGAGAGTGCTTATTGGTTGGGCTGTGGGGGATGTCTGGCTTCCATCGGTAGGGGGTTACTCTCTCCGCTCCATCCGTCCATTCAGCCCCCACAGTCAGCAAAACACACGTCAGAGCGCAGGTCCACGGCAAGCGAATCCTGCAGAGCTCCGTGTATGTGTGTTGATGTGTGTGTGTGTCAGTGTCAGGAGGAGAGAGAGAGAGACAGCGTGGACTAGCTGCTTCTGAACCACTGCAGGAGCATTAAATCTGGGACTATCACAGATACTGAAGGAGAGAGAGAAGACATTCAAAAAAGGACGGTTATCTAGCGGCACAGTTATGGAGACTCATCTCTGCTGTCCACCAGCGGATCAAACTAGAAGCAAAGGACAGAAAAGTCAGCTGCCGAATTGACTTTAATCTTCTGGCGGAGGAAGGAGATTATATTCCCTGACAGTTTGCTCTCAGAAGGTGAAGATTAGAAGTGGATTTTTCTTTTCTTTCTTTCCTTTTTTCTTCTGTGTTTCAGTTAATTGCTCTGCTTCTGGGGGCTCCTCACCCTCTCCACAAGTCGTCACCTCTCTCAGATCCTTCCTTTCCTTCCCAACATCTTCTCTGCATGCTTTTCCACTGCTCTGCAGGTGAACACACTCATGGTGGATGCCAAGGGAAGGAACATGAAATGTCTGACGTTCTTATTGATGCTTCCAGAGTCAGTTAAGAGCAAGTCCAGTAAAGGCTCCAAAAAGGGGAGTCCCAGCAGCTCATCCAAGCTGCCCCCTGTGTGCTATGAGATCATCACCTTGAAAACCAAGAAGAAGAAGAAGATGGCAGCGGAGATCTTCCCCACGAAGAAGCCGGCGTCGGCGACCACCGTGCAGCAGTACCAGCAGCAGAACTTGAACAACAACAACACTATCCAATGCTGCAACTGGCAGGGTCTGTACTCCACGATCAGGGAGAGGTAGGTCAACCTCAAATGTGTTTGGAGAGGGAGACGAGAGAGTGGTACGGTTAAAAGCTACGCAGAGCATTTTTACTGAGATATCTGATACAGTGGAGTGCAAAAGTCTAAGAGCACATTTAAACCTGAAAGTAAGAAATTTTAGGTTTTTGAAAATTTAATTGAAGAAATATTCTACACTATTAAGCACATTTGTGACATTTACAGTATCATGTGAATTTTCAGACGGTCACACTCTCAAATTATGCTGAAAAACTTGTATAAACTAAAAAAAAAAAAAATTAAAAACATTATCAGTAATAAATGTATTAATTATTTAAAAAAAAATAAGTTAAACTTTTTTAACTGGAGCATTTTCACTAATGGATTCAGACTTTTAAAACTTACTAAATATTTGTAAGAAAATGTGCATACACAGGTAAACTTAGTTTTTTCTTCTCAGGGTTCAGCAGGTTCAGGTTTGGCCGTTGGATGTCACTGCTGGAATGTTATTAAACATCTCTGAGACTGTTTGAGAATATTCTGAAATGTTAAAACGTCCATTTGCGTAGTTGTCGTCTCTGTTCCGCCCAGTATGCATTGTCCCAGACGAGGCAAAAGAAATGAACAAGTTTTGTTTTATATGCATGGCTTTGCTCTCTGTCAAAGGGTAATATTTACTTTGTCGTCATGGGAAAGCCCCATGCCGGCCAAAACAAATGTGCGCTCTCAGACCTGGCTTTGTAGTCACTCCGGAACAGTGTTCCTTGTTTACCTACTGCTCCTATGTGGCCTGGACCCCAATAATACATGAGGAAGATACCATTGTGGACTCTCATTGACAGCAGCCAGGGATTTTCCTGAGAAAGAAGTGTGTAATTATTCTGTACGTGAAGTGCTGCTAAAGTACGAATTCTGTTGAATTACTGCTTTCAGAATTAACAAGATGTAGCTTTTCTGTCTCCAAATAAAAGAGTTGATAGCATCTCATTATTTCAAATTACATGATCATTTCTTTAGGTCTGATAGAAAGTCCAGGATTCAACATTTCTATACATTCAAGGAATGTTTCTCAGTCTAAAATCATTCTCTGCAATCTTCTCTGCAGAAATGCTGTGATGTTCAATAACGAACTGATGGCTGATGTTCACTTTGTTGTCGGTCAGTCCGGAGGAACTCAGAGGCTCCCGGGACACAAGGTAAGACCTCCTGATCTGCACTATCCAGAAGTACCAGACAACAGCTTTAGGTTTTTTAGAATAGACGTGCTTCACTGCTGTCGCTAATGACAGCTAAATTCTTTCTCTTGTTTTCAGTCTAGCCACCCATGTGCCTTTCTGAGACGCTCCTCAATTATTGATGAAAATCAGGCAGAAGGCAGTGGGGAGATGTCTGTCTTTTGCTTAGTTTCATGCTGGGTTTGTGCTGTATTAATTAATCAAAGCATGTGGTCGAAGAACTGTACAAAAGCATTTATGAACATGTGACCCCGGACAACAAAAGCAGTCTTAAGTCGCTGGGGTATATTTGTAGCAATAGCCAAAAATACATTGTTTGGGTGAAAGTTAGGATATTCATTAGGATACTAAGTAAAGATCATGTTCCATGAAGACATTTTGTAAATTTCCTACCGTAAATATATCAGAACTTAATTTCTGATTAGTAATATGCATTGCCAAGAACTTCATTTGGACAACTTTAAAGGTGATTTTCTCAATAATCTGATTTTTTTTGCACGCTCAGATTCCAGATTTTCAAATAGTTGTATCTCGGCCAAATATTGTCCTGTCCTAACAAGCTTATTTATTCATATATAACTCAATTTCACAAAACTGACCCTTATGACTGGTTTTGTTGTCCAGGGTCACATATGTGACTAAATTTGTGATATTTGTACACACAGTGGATATAGGTTTTTCCTCAGTAAACTGCTTAATTGGTTCTTGGTCAAGTGAAACATCATCAGACTTGGACCACACAAAATCATCTAATTTTTCAAATAAAATTTTCAGCTTCTCCTTTTGTAATATTGGTTACATATTTAGTCATCTATCTGGTTTTCAAATAGAGGCAGCAAAGTGTTCTAGGTCAATAAAAAATAAATAAATAAATAAATAACATAATTAATTAAAACTAAATGTATACATTTAGCCTGTTTACATTTTTATATTTGCATTTAACATTATTAAATGATAAATCGTGAAAGTAATCATGACTATTTTTTTAATATTGAGAGAGAGAAAAAAACATTTGATCTGACAAATCGCTATGCAAATGCATTAAAAATTTGAAGTGAATTAAATGTTCTTCACATAATAAGTTTGAAAACCCCTGATCTAACTGATCTCCACTAAGTAAAAACCTTTAGAGATCTTCCACTGTGTCCATTTCAAAACTAGCAGCTTTCCAAACAATTGCTTAAAATTTTCATGGGGACCATTAGATTGGCATTATTATTATTTTTTAACCTCTGGCCAATTTTAACTGCACCAAAACCCCATTTAAACCCGTTCTCGTTTGACTCTCAGACTTTATTTTAAAAGACAGGGCTAATCTGGTGCCTACAATTCAGGCATGACTCATCTTTTATCCATTTAAGAGGGCAGAATTGAAAGCTGTGTTCGGCTGATATGTGACGCTTTATAAAGCACACTTAAGCAAGGGCATTGTATTGCTTTGCTGCATGGCCACAGCCAATATTGCAATGGGCCATGAAGAGTTATTACAGAGCACCTTTTTTATGATGTCCATTTGGCTGGCGTTCAGATATGCATTATCATTTTTATTTGAGAAGGTTATGTTTGCTTCTAGGAAAGGCTTCCTTTGCAAAATTGCTCTCGGCATTTATTTGATGTTCCTTTTAGTTACAGTATATTTGTTATGGGCTTTTCACATGACGGCTCCTGAAGGAGAAAAACACACCTTTCCTTAAAAGTCCAAAATTAAGTTTGCTAAATGGAAATGATTCATCAGTGTGAGAGTGAATTGTAAATATTCACTTCTGCTCATGTTATATAATGCATCTGCAATGCTGTGTTGGCCTCTGATTTCATCATTAACTACGTGCGCCCATTAGCATCAGCGAGATAACTTTTAGCTCCAGCAGCCACTGTCACACCATTGTGAAACACTCTTTGCTTCGGAGGGAAAAGCAAATGCCATTCACATGAATGGCACTCACGTGTCTTGTAAACCCAAGGGGAAATTACAGCCGTAATTAAGCATCGGCCTTTGTGGGTGAAATTTTGCGTGTGCTTCACGCTCAAATGACTCCAGGGGAATGGGATCAAGCCGAAATTTAAAACAGCCAAGCGTTACCTTTACAATGCAATCGACTCAGAAGAAAGAAAACCTGAAGGGCAACTTGTGAGAAATTAAAGATTGCTAGCTGTGCCTTTCTGATTCGGGTTTGTACGTAAGAATGTGTCATTGTATGGGTTGTATGTAATTTAGAGGCGATTATATGAAACCATCACCTGCCACCTGGAAAGTTCTTTTGAGAAGTGTGAAAGTAATAATCAGGGTTTTTTGTTAAAGCGAGGAGAGACATAAAACGACTTTAGTGTCAGGTCATAAAAAATAGGTCACTTTGGAAAAGTAGAGACTGAACAATTGCTAAAACCTTTTCAATCTACACCACAGGTGTCCTTCAGTACAAAGCTGATTTTTTAGGTTTTGCACTTAAACTTGGTATTAACGTGGTAATTATTTAAAAGAAAGTAATGTAAACTGTTTATCCTTATGATATTTGACTAACACTAATTTTCTCATTAGTATGTCCTTGCTGTGGGAAGCTCGGTTTTCCATGCCATGTTCTATGGAGAGTTGGCAGAGGACAAGGATGAGATCCGTATCCCTGATGTGGAACCTCCTGCCTTTCTGGCTATGCTGAAGTAAGTCTCCTTATATAATTGTACCTTGTCCATCAGGCCTGTGCTGCTGACCCTTTTCTCATCTGTCTAGTTAAACCATTATTATCTTTCTGTAGAGATTATTTAGTTATTATTGTTTTCAATTAAGCGCAGGAGTGAAGAAAATTGCTCTCTCTGATCTAAATACTCCTCTTTGGACTTCTTCCAGAGGGTTAATCGACTACACCGACATACAGCCAACAGTTCAAGACCATTAAAAGCGATATGGCCTTTGGAATAAGTCTTTTCTGATTGAAATCGACTGTGCAATTAGCTTCATTTGAATACACTGAAGATATCAAATAGTTTCATTTGACTTCTTAAATGTCATTTTGAATAGAGTACTTAATTCAGATAATTTAAGTTTAAAAAAAACTCCCCAGCATGACTTAATAGGGCAGTTGCATCACCTATAGCACAAAAACCTGCATTTAATTTCTTAACCGCACACAATTCAGTTTAATCAGGTGCTAATGCACAGAGCATTTGCCCTGTTAACCTGAATCAGATGCTAAATGTGCACAAAGCACGTGGCAATAAACAGTATCACTGGGCACAATTTATTCTTAGTTAACTTCCCCTTATCTCAAACCTAAGCTGGTTTAAAGGACTAGTTCACTTTGAGAATAAAAATTTCCTGATAATTTATTCACCCACCTGTCATTCAAGATGTTTATGCCTTTCTTTCTTCACTCGAAAATAAAGTAAGGTTTTGGAGGAAAACATTCCAGGATTTTTCTCCATATAGTGGACTTCAATGGAACATGTTGAAGATCCAAACTGCAGTTTCAGTGCTGCTTCAAAAGGCTCTATCTGATTTCATTCCAGGAATAACGGCCTTATCTAGCGAAACAATCTGTCTTTTCCAAAAAAGATACAAATTTCTGTCATTTTTAATCACAAATGCTCATCTTGCACCAGCTCGACTTCACGCATTATGTAGTCACGTTGGAAAGGTCACGTGTGACGTAGGCAGAAGTACTGACCCAGTGTATACAAAGTGAACGTGCAAAGGAAGTCAACTGCCCTTTACAAAAAAAGGTAAGACAACATTGTCTGGTGATTTTAAAGTTGGAGGAAAAAATAAGATGAGAGTTTTTCACCCTATCCTACCTTTTTGATCCAGAGTACACAGAACAAACCACACGTGACTTTTCCAAAGTTACTATGTAATGCAAAGTCACAGAAGCGCATTGCAGAGCTAGTGCAAGACAAGCATTTGTGGTTAAAAAGTGTATAATTATTATTTTTTATTTTTACTTATTTATTTTTTTAGAAAATGACTGATTGTTTCACTAGATATGATTCTTATTCCTCAGGTGGGATCATTGAGAGCCCATTGAAGCTGCATTGAAACTGCAATTTGGACTTTGGACAATCCACTATACACACAAAAATCCTGGAATGTTTTCCTCAAAAATTAAAAGAAGTTCACTTCCAGAACAAACATTTACAGATAATTTACTCACCCCCTTGTCATCCAAGATGTTCATGTCTGTCTTTCTTCAGTTGTGAAGAAATTGTTTTTTGAGGAAAACATTTCAGGATTTCTCTCCATATAGTGGACTTCAATGGTGCCCCAGAGTCTGAACTTTCAAAATGCAGTTTAAATGCAGCTTCAAAGGGCTCTAAACTATCCCAGCCAAGGAAAAAGGGTCTTATCTATCGAAATAATTACAATTTATATACTTTTTAACCTCAAATGCTCGTCTTGTCTAGCTCTGTGTATTCCGGTTCATGACAGTTAGGGTATGTTGAAATACTCCCATCTCATTTTCTTGTCCAACTTCAAAATTGTCCTACATCGCCATCTTATTTATTTATTTTTTTTTGTAAAAAGCCTTTGATTTTCTTTGAAAATTCACTTAAACACTGGGTCGGTACTTCTGCCCCTATCTTGCTAAGGCGATTTTGAAGATGAAGGAGAAAATGAGATGGGACTTTTTCACAGAGCTAGACAAGACTAGCATTTAAGGTTAAAAAGCATATAACTTGTCAATATTTTAAGAAAATAATCAATGGTTACACTAGATAAGTTTTTGCTAGGGATCATTTAGAGCCCTTTGAAGCGGCACTGAAACTGCATTTTGGAAGTTCAAACTCGGGGGCACCATAGAAGTCCACTATATGGAGAGAAATCCTGAAATGTTTTCCTCAAACTATTTCTTTATGACTACAGAAAGATAGACATGAACATCTTGGATGACATGGGGGTAAGTAAATCATCAGGAAATTTTTATTCTGGAAGGGAACTAATCCTTTGCTTTAGCAAATGCATTTTTTTAAACCATGTTTGCTTATGTTAGTGTAGCTTTAGTATAGGCAGTACATTATTTTCAAATGCAGTAGAGCACTAACCTTTTAGTGCCACTCATTGGACATTTTATTTCTGAACTGCCGCGATATGTACAACAACCATCATAATAAAACGTTGCCAGATTTCAGATTTATCCGTTACAGATAAACCCAAATATGCTTTTAGTGCCACTCACAGGAGTCACAGAGTGTCGCAAAGTGGGTTGGTGCTATATCTCCAAAACTGCTGTGGCTCATTCCCAAAGTCTTTTATATGTATCAGGGTGAACTCTGCACACTAATGGCACTAGATGCTTAAATGTTGAATAGAACTCCAGCTTAAACAAGAAGAAAATAAATAATGAAGTGAGCTTAGCATGTCCGCCTCTCAGAGGGGCTTAGGACCATGACAGAAGATCTGATAGATCTTAACTCATGCTTACCCATCTCTCTTGAGAGTCCTTCTGTGTTCTCCACTTTCTCTCTCTCCTCTGGTGCTAGCTCATCTCTCTCTCGTTCCATCTCGGGAGAGATTTTTGTTCTCTCTCCCAGCGCGTCTTTCATCCATCCTCCCCCACTCTCCTAAAGAAGTGTAAATTTTATACATGTTGTTTCTGTTTGCAGAAAACACATTGAACATTGTGTGCATTATGCTGCTTCTGTATAGGTTATGACTTCCAGTCCAAAATGCATTACAGGACACAGTATTAGATTTGCAGTATGCATCATCAATTCAGCCAAACGTCTGTTTGTCTCAAAGACACAATCAAAGTTATACAGAATAGTACAGAATAGTACTTTTTGTTATGAAGTGGTGTTGCAAAAGATAGTATTTCCAGTACATCTTTGACCAAAAACACATTGTGATTCATGCTGGTAGCACATCATAAAATAGTAGCTTCTCGCTGGGCCAGTAATAGCAGGTGACAATGCATCCTAAAGGACTACATCTATTTTGAATGACTGCGGCAGATGATGTACGACACAGCTAACCTTGTTTCTTTTCTGTTACTCAGGTACATTTACTGTGACGAAATAGACTTGAGTGCCGACACCGTATTGGCAACGTTATACGCAGCCAAAAAGTACATAGTCCCGCACCTGGCACGGGCTTGTGTCAACTTCTTGGAAACAAGTTTGAGTGCGAAGAATGCATGCATTCTTCTATCTCAGAGCTGTCTGTTTGAAGAGCCAGACCTAACGCAACGCTGCTGGGAAGTCATTGACGCTCAAGCTGAGCTGGCACTTAAATCCGAGGGCTTTTGTGACATTGACGCTCAGACCTTGGAGAGCATCCTCCGACGGGAGACTCTGAACGCTAAGGAGATTGTAGTGTTTGAAGCGGCACTAAGCTGGGCGGAGGCCGAATGTCAGCGGAGGGAGATGAGCACAAGTATCGACAACAAACGCAAGGTACTTGGGCAAGCCGTCTACCTGATCCGTATCCCAACCATGGGTCTTGATGATTTCGCGAACGGCGCTGCGCAATCAGGAGTGTTAACGCTAAACGAGACCAATGACATTTTTTTATGGTACACAGCGGCTAAGAAACCCGAGCTGCAGTTTGCCTGCCAACCTCGTAAGGGATTGACGCCACAGAAGTGCCATCGCTTCCAGTCGTGCGCCTACCGCAGCAACCAATGGCGTTATCGCGGACGCTGCGACAGCATTCAGTTTGCTGTCGACAAGCGAGTGTTTATCGCTGGTTTCGGGCTCTATGGATCGAGTTGCGGATCTGCTGAGTACACCGCCAAGATTGAGCTCAAACGACAGGGAGTGGTTCTGGGAACCAATCTTAGCAAGTACTTCTCTGATGGATCGAGCAACACCTTCCCAGTTTGGTTCGAGTACCCGGTTCAGATCGAGCCTGACACTTTCTATACGGCAAGCGTGGTTCTGGACGGAAACGAATTGAGTTATTTTGGACAAGAGGGTATGACGGAAGTTCAGTGTGGGAAGGTGACCTTCCAGTTTCAGTGTTCTTCAGACAGTACAAATGGCACAGGAGTGCAAGGCGGCCAAATTCCAGAGCTCATTTTCTATGCCTAAGCTTTTCTTGGGAAAACAAAAAAAACAACCCACCTTACCAGTGTGAAATAGCTTTACATTATGTAGAATATCTGTTTTTGTATTACAAGGCAGGATTCAACTTCTCCAGTGCTGCCAGCTCAAGCAAACCGAGGCATAACAGGCATTACAATTGCCTTGTTTTGAGCTCTTAGTACTTTTTCGGCGGCTGTCAAAGCGTGAACAGTTACACTGTATTTCCTCCTTGTCTTAAAAGTGAATTAAATATTTTATTTTGTGCTCTGCATAAAGCTGCACCTGTTTACAAATGAAAATCTCATTTCAGTGAGATGGAAGTGGTTGTCTAAGCCAGTGGTTTTCAATCCTGGTCCTGGGGACCCACTGCTCTGTACATTGTCTCTCTTATCTGACACATGCAGTTCAGTAGATGGATCTCTCACCTAATGCTAAATAACGGAGACACACAAAAGCAGTGGGAGCCCAGGACCAGGATTGAAAACCACTGAACTAAGCCCAATTGGGTGCCACAGCCTAGCTGTTGCTCTTTATCGCAATTGATTTTAAGAGTTTTGATTCGTTTAATTTGAGAGGGGACATTGTGCTTTGTACAGTATATATTTAAATGTGTGAATTAAATTATAAATATATATAAATATACTATATTATCACTTCATGGCTGTATCTACTGTTTACAATGACTATGCCATGTTAGTGAATGCTTGCACATGTATATTGTAGCAATAGTGAGCAAAATATCCAAACTTATCCAAACTCACAGTCTAACTTCAGTATTTCTCCACATCACGATTCAAGGCAATCAAGATACCTAACACCAAAGTTACCGTCACTAAAACTATTTTTTGATTAAAAGTACTATCGAGCACATATCATCTTGGACAGAAACGTTCATTCTTTTCATCAATCATAATGTTTTGAGCATAAACACATGTAGAGTTTGCACTGGAATAAACACTTTTCATATCAGGGTCTTTGACCCTGCAGTAACCTTAGTCAAGATAGACATCATTTTTAATGTGTTTTTTTTTTTTTTTCATATAAATGAAAACAAGGCTTTGAGAGACAGATGTACAGTTCAATGGGTTTTACTGTTTTTGTATAAATGACTCACAAGAAAAAAAAAAGTTTAACTAGACATGACATAGGACCTTAAAATAATACATGCTATTGGACTGTACATCTGCCTCAAACATTTTTCATTTTTGAAAGATTAATATGACTAAGGTCAGTGGAATTAAATGTACAGTGCTTCATGTTGTATTATATTCAGCAGGATGAACATCCTAAATATTTCTTACAATAAAATGTCTCTGTTTTCAATGGATTCTAGGAAACATAAGTTCACCACCAATATGTTGAAGTCACTTTCACGTCAGTTTTATAAGAAACTAACTGAACAATCACATACACCTCTGTTAATTCAGCCGAAATAACAGGTTACTTATTCACAAACACCAATATCACACAATGTGACGTTTTGGGATATTGTGTCATCATTTCCACCTCTATAAGTGTTGTGTTCATGCCTAATTAGCAGCATAATTAGCTGTCACCCAACAAACCCGTCTTCACGCTACTAAATGGGATGTTGTCAACTAACATTATATCACATATTTGTAAAGACAAGACATTTCAAGCATTTTATTTGGTCTGCATTGGGCTGTAATTACCAGGATTGTTGTTTTCCCCCTCTTATTTTCATCAAGCTGTCAAAAGCAGCAAGCACGCTAATTCTATTCCCTGCTGAACTTTTAGTGACAGACATAATAGCGATGAGCAGAAAACAAATAATTGCTCTTTAAACTGTTCAAGGAATGACCAGTCACATTTTACTGACACAATCTAATACAGCTTTTATTTTTTCCCTTTACACAGTGAGCAGGAGCGCAGAATATTTGTTCACTGAAGTCAAAACACTAGGGTTATATGCTGTACATTACCAACAAGGTGCACTTAATGTGCTTGAACATTGCTTATACATTCAAATTAACTTTTGTGTGTTGAGATTTTAACATTTTTTGTCTTCATCACATGAGCTACTTTAATCTTTGTGCATTACTTAGAAGAGGTCATTGATGGAGCTTGCTGTATGTCTATGATGAACACTTCTGTGAATGTGTGTAAAGCATATGTTTGTGTGTTACAGTACAGAGAGACTTATGAATGTGTATGATAGTCGAACATGCAAATAAACTGAACAAGCGGTTCTATTATGACACTGAGTGATTTTTTTTTTTTTTTTTTGGTTTTTGATGAATATTTTATCAATTGTTTTCACATAATTAAAATGTATATCCCTTTTGGAAACACAGCCTGCATATTTATCCTTTAGGTGTCTGCATAATAAAAGATTTGATCCATTAGATATGGATGTAGAAATAAAGCTCATCATAAATAGTTACAAAAAAGGTATTCAAAGAGGATTTACCTAAGTTCTAGAAACATACTTCTATATTCAGCATAAAGTTATAAGTAATAAGTAGCACGCAAGACACCAGAATCAGAGAATGTCAAACAAAAATATTTTTTAAAAAAGCAAAAAATACTGTGACATAGTATTGGAAACATTTAAAGTGATAGTGCACCCAAAAAATTGATTTTGCTGAAAATTTACTCACCTTCAGGAGAAAACTATTGTAATTTAGCTAGGAGCAACAGTTAAAAACGTCTGTTAAAAAATTGGTTTGTTACAAGAATGTAGGTTTTCACTACATAGGAACTTAGTGATAAACAGAAAAACAGTCGCCATAATCCAAAAGTACAGTCGTACGACTTATGGTGACTGTTTTTCTGTTTAGACACTTATTCTGACGGCACCCATTTACCGCAGAGGATCCATTGGTGAAGAAACAAACTAAACTACATCTTTGATGGCTTTAGGGCAAGTACATTTTCAGCTTATTACTACTACACTGTAAAAAATAAAAAAACACAATTTGTTGAGCTTAAAATAACTTGTTACCCTGCTGCCTTAAAATTTTAAGTTCAGTCAACTAAAATATGTTTAGTCAACTTGAAATGTTGTACTAAGTAACAACTTAGATATTTGTGTTTGCTAAACTTAACAGATGGGTAACCCAGCTGCCTTAAAATTTTAAGTTGATTCAAATCAAATATCTAAGTTGTCACTTAGTATAATTTAACATTTCAACTTGAATAAACTTTTTTTGAGTTGATTGAACTTAAAATTAAGGCAGCCAGGTTACAAATTATTTTAAGTTGACTCAACAAATCGTTTACATTGTACTACAAATGTAGCTGTTTTCCAGTAGCATTCAGTACTAGCAGTCTGACATGATCACTAAGAATAGGAACTTAGTGATAAATTCCACACTGTATGTTTTGGGACCAAACATTTCAGAGTGATTCTTTATTACCCTGTTGCTAATATGCGCATGCAATATTTTTAATTGCCCACAAAGGAGGCGAAAGATTCACCTCTGTATGGGGCCTGGCGTGCTGGGTTTACACACTGTCAAAGCCATCCCCGGCAAATGCAGATGATATATTGAGCTCAAAATTACAGTTCAGTCAGCTAGCAGAGGAAAAATAGAAAAGAAATCTGGAATAGAGGATGGAAGGAATAGACAAAGCATGTGGCTCTTCGCAGCAGCATTTATCTTTATAACTACACTGGATGTTATCAGTTACAGTGGAAACCATGGGATATTTGTAGAATCACTTTACCGTGTATGATAAAACTAACCCTGGTGTCCCAGACCACTATTCATCATGGTTGAATATAAGTGTGCTCCTCTACACTGTGCATTTGGATGGCTGCCATCATGCCTTTACAAAACCTTCGACTTGTCATTTTATGAATAACTGGCATGATCAGTAAAAATGTACACCAGCTGCTTTTGTTGGTAAAAATATCTGAACATTATTAAATCAATATGCATTTACCTAAGAAGCAAAGCAACATTTTAATAAAGTCTTATTTTAAATAAAAAAAAAAGAAAGAAAGAAAGAAAGAAAAAGAAAATTAGGTTTCTGCGTTAAACAAGAAACTATGGAAGCCCATTTCTGACACATTATAAAAACAGAAAAGACACAAACTCGCAATTCTGAGATATGAAGTCAGAATCACGCGATATAAACTCACAATTGTGAGTTATAAAGTCAAAATTGCTTGAGAATTTTGAGTTTATATTTTGCAATTGACTTTTTTCCCTCAGAATTGCGAGATTATATCTTGCAATTCTGACTTCAGAACACGCAGTTGGAAGTTAAGTAAGAATTGTGAGATATAAACTGGCAATTTTGAGAACATAGTCTTTTTATCCTCTCGAAATTGGACTTTATAACTCGCAATTGCGAATTCTGAGAAGAAAAAAGTCAGAATTGTGAGATATAAACTCACAATTGTGAGAAAAAATAATCTGAATTGCAAGATACAAACATTTGCAGAAAAAAAGTCTGAACTGCAAAGTTTTTATCTTGCAATTCTATCAAATTACTTTTGTGCCAATAAAAATGAATGTAATTTTACAAGAAACTTACGAAAATATAAACAAACTGAATAACATGTAATTTTATTGAGTTTCAGTTTATATTTTTGTAAGTTTCTTGTAAAATTACGTTCATTTTTATTGGCACAAAAGTAATATGATACAATTCTTTCTTTATTTCTCACAACTGTGAGTTTATATCATGCAATTCTGAGAAAAAAAGTCAGAATTGCAGAAAAAAAATCTAAATTGCGAGATACAAACTTGCTTTGCAATTCTGAGAAAAAACTCAGGATTATGAGATACAAAGTTGCATTTGTGAGAAAAAGGCAGTATTTAAATGTTTTCATCTTTCAATTCTGACTTTATTCCTCATAAATTGTGAGTTAATATCATGCAATTCTGAGAAAAAAAATTTCAGGATTGCAAGAACAAAGTCACAATTGCAAGATATAAACTCGCAATTGTGAGGAAAAAAAATCTGAATTGCAAGAAAAAAAAATTATACCAAGCAATTCTGAAATGCAGAATTGTGAGACAAAAAGTCACAATAACCTTTTCTACTTTTTATTCAGTGGCAGAAATGGGCTTCCATCAATATGCCAATAGGGAAAAAAATCTTGTTTTCCCTTTGAAGTTTATTTTTCTTACCCCATTGGCTCATCTTTTTCCAGTTTTAAGCAAAAACTTGAAATAATGAATAAAGAATATGCATGAGGTGTGCTATTGCATTTTAATTTTTTTAAGGTCTTGTAAACTAAGTCATCATACTCAATAATTATTCATTAATTATTTAATAATTATAGTAGTTTTATTATATGTATGTATATGTATTATCAGCCCGATCTCACTGCAATTTGTACATATTTTATGAGGTGGCTAATTCGTACGAATTTGTATTATTCGCAATTTACAAGGTGCACAATACGTATGAATTTGTACGAACAACCTACATCTAACTCCGCCCCCAAACCTACCCATCACTGAAATCGTACAAATTCGTACAAGGTGAATTAGCCACCTCGTAAAATATGTAAGAATTGATCGTGAGATAGCGTTGGTATTATACAACTGCAGGTTTTTACTCTGATATACTAGAAGCAAGTGTGGTCCAACTGTTTAATGAATTCTTAACTTTTTCATTACGTCTCAGCATGTCATTAACCCAGCATCTAAACTTAGCATCTGTCTCATTTTAATCTGCACCCTTACATATTGCCTTTTCATCTAGCAGATCATATTTCTCATGAAGGTCTGTGCAGCCAAGCTTTTATTAATGCTAACCACGCTTTCATCAAGCCTCTTGTTTTGCCATGTACCGTTTAACAGAAAGCCGCTTTCCCCCGAGCGGGCCATCAACATGAAGAGGTGTGCTCAGAGCCATCTTGTCAGAGCCTCCATTTACCTCCAGCGATCAATACTCTGTCCGTAGATTTCTTTTGTAAGAACTCTCAAAAGCACAGTAACCAGCCTCAGTGGATCGAGAAAATGGAGCGAGTAATTTGGTGAGCTTTGATTGTTGGGGCTACATGGCGTTTTTGATTACCTCTGAATAGGTTCTCAGATGAGTTCAGGATTGTTAAATGGCCGCATATAAACAGATCAATAGGATGCCATGTCAATCAGCAGACATTCATTTAGAATTAGTCTCAAGAACTAATTCTTGCCGCTAACTTTGACAGGCTCGTTCTGAGAAAGTGCGCTAAGTGGCGTACAGGTCACGTATTTTAAACGTTTTCCATTGGTGTCTTTGAAGCGATTCATGCACCTTATATAGATTTTAAGATGATGGTGGTGACACATTTTTAATACTAGAAAAAGCACAACTCAGCTGCCAAATGCATATATGCCTTTGGTTGCATACATGAAAGCACCTAACCTCAATAAAAAGTCTATAAAATACCCTCTCATCTCATTTAGGGGGGAGTTTATCCTCATTTAATGCAACAAAGTTATAGCCGTAGTAATTGTTCTGCACTGGGTCAATTTAGATGATCTTTTGAACCATATATTTCATAAAGCATCATTAAAAATTCATTACACTGCCTCTGCAAACAGCAGACAGTATTAATGCTCATTTTTATCCAATGTGACAATGTATTATGAACCACAGCATAATACATAGTGCATTTATTTCACGCATACAGATTTCGACTGCACAAGGCTAGAGATTACTTTCTGACAAGAGCTACTCAAAATGCACTAGAAGGCTGGAGAAATCCCTAGAAAGGGCTTTTTTCTAGAGGCATGTCCACACTGGCTTGTTCTTTGTCATGAAATGTCTAGTAGCCCAGCTAAAGAATCTGGTGTGGATTGACCTTTTCAGTACATAATGCAGACACAGTAATAACCACTTGAGTATCTGCTTCAACCAACTTGGATAGTTGTAAATCCCACAAACCAGGATGGGAGTGCTCTCAGAATCCTGCCCTCATGATGAAAGGACACACACTTTGAAAATACCCTATTTCATGGGTAATCACATAGTGGAAATTTTACATAAACAATTTCCATTCAAGTAGGCTACACTTTAGATACTTTGTTTAAAAAAAATTTGCTGTGCAAGTGTTTCCACCCATTTTTCCCTAAAAATAAATAAATAAATAAAAATTCTATGAACTTTGTGTGCACAAAAAATGCTTGTTTGTTCAGGAACGAAACAAGTGAACGTATTTATTGTCATTGAATCATTAACTCAACTGATTCATTCAAACATTCAAGAAAGTGACCGTCTTTATCAAATGATTTGCTGAATAAATGATTTAGTGACTCATTCATAACACTATTTTCATTCAAGGACATGTTTGGAAGTATATGTAAGTTACTGAATGTTAACTTCTTGTGTAAAGGAGCATTATGTAAAAATATCATAACGAGAAAGTGTGTCATGGCTATGTATCATGTCAATCAGCAAACATTTGAATACTATCAATTTTTTACTATGATTTTTACTATCAATTTTTTACTCAATTTTTATCAGTCATCCTTGGTAAATAAAAGTATTCATTTCTTTCTTATGTATATGCCTGGTAACAACACTTGCGATACATTTTTTAATGTTTTTTTAAAGAATTCTCTTATGCTCATCAAGACTGCATTTACTTTATCAAAAATACAGAAACAAACAGGCATATTCTGAAATATTATTACAATTTGAAGTAATGTTTTTCTATTTTTTAAAATATTTTTAAAATATAATTTATTCCTGTGATGCAAAGCTGAATTTTCATCAGCCATTACTCCAGTCTTCAGTGTCACATGATCTTTCAGAAATTCTTCTAATATGCTGATTTATTACTTTTATTATCAATTTTAAAAACAATTGTGCTGCTTAATATTTATTTTTTGGGACCTGTAGTACATTTTTCAAGATTCTTTGATGGGTAAAAAGTGAAATAGTAAAAACTTTATTTTGAATAAACGCTGTTCTATCAATTTTTAGCAGTCATCCTTGGTGAATAAAATTATTAATTTCTTTCAAAAAAAAAGAAAAAAAAAAAAAGAAAGAATAAACATTTACTGACCACAAATCCTGAAAAAAAGTATCACAGGTTCCAACAAAATATTAAGCAGCACAACTGTTTCAACATTGATAATAAATCAGCATATTAAAATTATTTCTGAAGGATCATGTGATATTGAAGACTGGAGTAATAATGCTGAAAATCCATCTTTGCATCACAGGAATAAATTACATTTTAAATTATATTCTCGTAGAAAACAGTTATTTTACATTGAAATAATATTTCACAATATTACTGTTTTTGTTTCTGGATTTTTAATCAAATAAATGCAGCCTTGATGAGTATAAGAAACTTCTTTAAAAAAAACAAACAAACCTATAGTGTATATAGTATATAGTGTATATAGTAAGTAGAATTTATTTTTTCTTCAGGAGAGCATGAGACCAGTTAGACAGACTATTTTTTTCCATTTATAATCCAGCTATTTTTTCCCCTGTCTCGTTAGCGACGGTAAAAGACCATGCTAAAGGGCAAAACTGTTGAAACACTGTAGGTGCTGACAAGATAAATGTTTCATGTTCTCAATTAGAAGAACACACACTTGTTTTTTCACATGCGGTGAAGAAAATCATTTATCTTTCACAGCCAATTTTGGTCACATGCCAGAAACAAGCATGTAAGATACATTTTAGATCTCGGATGAAGTCGTTGTGCTGAAATCTGTCAGTCAAGGTCATTTTTCATTTAGGCTGGTGGAGCAATTGCAGGTAGCAGATTTGACTTTGTCATCATTTTTTTCTGTATGCGCATTTCCATTCTGAAACAACTTATTCATGCTGCTACCAGGGGTGTACCTTATTTGAATATAAAGTAGATAACATTCTGTCTTTAAAATCTCTCTAATCTGAAATAGCAAATGTAGCTTAAGCCCAATATTTTGTGGCACTTTTCTGCAGAAAAGAAGAATAATTTTATTATAACCCTTACAAATCTCACATCAGTATTTTAAAGCATGTGTCTCTGTATGCTGTCGTTCTTGGTGCATTTGGTTATCCTTCCAAAATTTTTTTTTTTTAAGAAATATAGAAATGCCTTAAACGAGAAGTCCACTTCCAAAACAAAGATTCACATGTAATGCACTCACCCCCTTTTCATCCAAGATGTTCATGTGTTTCTTTCTTCAGAAGTAAAGAAATTGTTTTTTGAGGAAAACATTTCTGCATTTTTCTCCATATAATGGACTGCTATGGTGCCCCGATTTTGAACTTCCAAAAGGCAGTTTAAATGCGGCTTCAAACGATCCCAAATGCAGTTGTAAACGATCCCAGCCGAGGAAGAAGGGTCTTATCTAGCGAAACGATCAGTTATTTTCATTTAAAAAATACAATTTAAATACTTTTTAATCTCAAACGCTCGTCTTGCCTTTCTCTCCTTGAACTCTGTGTATTCTGACTCAAGACAGTTAGGGTATGTCGAAAAACTCCAATCGTATTTTCTCCCTCAACTTCAAAAATCATTTCAAAATCATCCTACATTGCTGCAGAAATACCGACCCAGTCTTTGCAAAGTGAACATGCAAAGATCATCAAACGCACTTAACAAAAAAGGTAAAACAGTGATATAGGACGATTTCAAAGTTTAGGGAGAACATGAGATGGGAGTTTTTCGACATACCCTAACTGTCATGAACTGGAAAAAAACAGTCCAGGCAGAGTAAGACAAGATGAGCGTTTGGCATTAAAAAGTATTTAAATTGTATAATATTTTTTAAAATAACCGATCGTTACGCTAGATAAGGCCCTTCTTTCTCAGCTGGGATCGTTAACAACCACATTTGGGATCGTTTGAAGCCGCGTTTAAACTGCATTTTGAAAGTTCAAAATCGGGACAGCATATCAGTCCATTATATGGAGAAAAATGCAGAAATGTTTTCCTCAAAAAACAATTTCTTTACGACTGAAGAAAGAAAGACATGAACATCTTGGATGACAAGGGGGCGAGTACATTATATGTGAATCTTTGTTTTGGAAGTGGACTTCTCCTTTAACCACAGAAACAAGAACAGGTCATTTCTATTCCTCCAACAATTATCTCCTCCTTACTCAAACCAAAGCATTAATTTCCTCATTATAAGAAATAAAATCTACCTAATCTCTCTCTCGCATTATCTTGCAGACACATTAGTCTGCTATCAACTGACCCTATGAAGCCTAACATTGACTAACACATGATAAATGAAAACAATCAGTCAAACAAACACACCTAAAACATATCGCCTTTAGATGTTAACTCGGAGACCATAGATTTGTCTGATCATGTTTAGAAGAGAGAATACCAAGCTTGAGAAACAGTGGACTAATTCAAATGATCGCCAAGCTAATGCTCTTAAAGATCAATGGATCTAAGAAGCAATTACACTAATGCAGCACACTGGAAGCTGAAATCCCCTGTTACCTGTGCATGACATCTGATCTAGAATCTTCTATTTGGTCTCTTAGATTCAATGACGTAAATCAATATTTAACTGTCCATTATACTGCATAATCAAAAAATTGGGTTAATATTCCTTTTTGTTTCATTTATATCTGTAACATACTGAAAAATCGAGCTTAAAATGGTAAACTGTGTTGGTAGAAGGTTGTAGAGCAACTAGAAACCAGCTACTAATGTATAACATAAAATTCGGCTAAAACAGCCATTGTGTTATCCATCTATTGAGATTATTTTGTATTTATAGATGTGCCAGTTTCTCTTAAACCCATCAGGATGGAGTGAAAAAAAACTTACGCTTTGTCATGTAATGCATAATGAAAAAACTGGTGTGTGTCTGAGGTGAATGTAAGGGTGAAATTGCTTTATCCACTATTGAATGAGTGTAGGTTTTACTCACAGATTGTGCTGCCTCTGAGACACGTTTCTAATGACTAATTTAGAGGGTTTGTGGTTTTGAAATGGGGGTTGGAAATGTTAATTTGCTAATATTGATCAGAGGTAAAGAGAAAGACTTAGATAAAAACTGAGAGCGAGAGAGAAGCCAGGGCTTTTACGGATGCTAGCGGCGTCGATACTGAAACCTTTCTCACAGTCTCTTTATGCACAGTTTCCCTTAATAGCACAGAAATGTCAGGTTTAGTCATACATGAAACATAAGTATGGCTATTTGGAGATGTATATAGATATCTGAGATATGATTCATTATCTAAAAAGACAAATCGGAAATAGGGTGATTGTTGTATTCAACAAGAACTTGAGACAGATTAAATATTCCATGAAACTGCTTTAAAATGACAGTCCTTGTTCCTTGGTTGATGTATTTCCCCTTGAAACAAGAGGTTCAGGCATATAGAAATACATATCTATCTATCTGTCTGTCTATCTATCTATCCATCTATCTGTCTGTCTGTCTCTGTCTATCTATCCATCTATCTTATATTTTAATTATATATTCTAATATATTATATACACAGTTGAGGTCATAAGTTTACATCCCCCTTTCAGAATCATTAAAATTTTTTTAATTATTTTACCAAAAGAGGGGTCATACAAAATGCATGTTATTGTGTATTTAGTACTGACCTGAATAAGACATTTCACATAAAAGATATTTATAGTCCACAAGAGAAAATAATAGCTGAATTTATAAAAATGACCTAGTTCAAAAGTTTGCATCCCCTTGATTCTTAATACTGTGTTGTTACCTGAATGATCCACAGCTGTGTTTTTGTGTTTAGTGATAGTTGTTCATGAATCCATTGTTTGTCCTGAATAGTTAAACTGCCTGCTGTTCTTCAGAAAAATCTTTCAGGTCCCACAAATTCTTTGGTTTTTCAGCATTTTTGTGTATTTGCACCATTCCAACAATGACTGTATGATTTTGAGATCCATCTTTTCACACTGAGGACAACTGAGGGACTCATATGTACAGTAACTATTAAAGAAGGTTCAAACACTCACTGATGCTCCAGAAGAAAACACGATGCATTAAGAGCCATGGGGTGAAAAATTATTGAATATGAAGATCAGGGTAAATGTAACTTATTTTGTCTTCTGGGAAACATGTAAGTATCTTCTGTAGCCTCTGAAGGGCATTACTAAATGAAAAAATGATATTTGAAAATTATGATCTCAAAATCATACAGTAATTTTTCAAAAGGTTCAAATGCACAAAAATGCTGGAAAACCAAAGAATTTGTGGGACCTGAAGGATTTTTCTGAAGAACAGCAGGCAGTTTAACTCTCACTAAACAAAAAAAAAAACACAGCTATGGATCATTTAGGTAAGAACACAGTATTAAAAATCAAGGGGATGTAAACTTTTGAACCGGGTCATTTTTTATAAATTCAACTATTATTTTCTCTTGTGGACTATATGTAAACATCTTTCATGTGAAATATCTTAGGTCAGTACTAAATAAACAATAACATGTATTTTGTATCCCTCTTATTTTGGTAAAATAATTAACATTTTTAATGATTCTAAAAGAGGGGATGTAAACTTTTGACCTCAACTGTATATTGTTACAGTCAGAATTATTAGCTTCCTTGGTAAATAGCAGTAAAGAAGGCTGTGAAAATAAATCTGTACTGTTTGTCCTTTTGATCTTTTGTTCAAAAAATTTCTAAAAAATCTATCCTTTCATTAAAGTTAATTAAAACGGGGGGTCACTTTATGAACTAAAAGATTTAGAGCTGTTATCCTGACAAATGGAGGTTGCAAAAATTATCATTATTAATTTTTTTAATGTAAAAAAAAAAAAAAAAAGTTGCATTTGACATTGGTTAATCAACAGTTGCGATCGCTCACAAGTTTTAAACACAAGGTGTTTGGACTAAATGTCACATTACACTTACAGGCCCATCAATTCAAATGAAATTTTCAGCACGGCTTCTTATGCCAGGCTTGTCACCTCTATTGCACAATTAAGGCCCACATAGAATGAAATCTGAGATTCTATCTCTTTTCACTGTTTATTTATTCATTGTGAGCGGGCGGTGGTAAATCGTCTCGAGAGGCAGTGGGCGGACACGCAACCTGGCTTTATGTAAGATTATCTTTGCTATTACCAAGCACGACAGTTTCAAATAGATCAATATGACAGGGATTTCTGAGGAGGAAAACATCCCAGGCTGAGAGAAAATTAGGATTTCAGTTTGGATATATTTCTTGTAACATAGTTGCTATGACCCTCGATGTCACAGTAGATTATCTCTAACAGTCATGCATAGGTTTCTCTCAGACTGCCAAACAGCATATCTGTCATGTTCAGACTATCATTACACTGTCTGCCTCGATATTTTCACTCACAATAAGTATCATGTTTACCAACTCTGCCTGTTTGCTATCAATAGCTTCAATATATGCTTAGGATATTATCTTGTGTATTGCAAGGGGAATCGCTGTTTACTTCCCAAGCTGAGAGATGAATCTGTAGGTGATGCACTATGCTAATCTGCATTCTCTTGGAAAGCTTGCCTCCATATACCTGTCATATTTTGCCATAATGGTGAGACGTGATCAAAACCTTGGATGCTGGCAACAACACACACAGAAAGAAAGGCTGAGCAGAGCACTTTTTTTTAAAGCCAAGGCTCTTTAAATCAGCCGTGCAAGCCTGCTCTGAGTCCTTAAAGTCAGCCCAGAGCCATGAAAGCAGCGAATCAGAGGCGCCGTGTCCCAAGGGCCCCGTATAAAGATGCTAAGCTAACTAAACACGATCTGGGAGCCGCTAAAAAAAAAGACATAAAGACCAAGAAAACACTAATGCCTGACACACAAAACACAATCCAAGCTGCTCTCTGTCTCTCGGCCTCCGTATTGCGAGTTGTTACTGTGCGTGTATTCATGCAAAGACGCTGCTTTAGAACATCATGTAGTTTGTAGACAATTTTGCATCATCTGAATTTAAGAATGACTTCAGAAATCTGAATTTAAGAATGAGCTCCTTTCTAGTTAATAAATTGGACCGAGTTTAGAATATGAATGATGGGAAGTGGAATTTACTGAATAGCATTTAAAAAAATTCAGCCGTCACAAAAAAATCTCCTTTGTGTGTCAAAACATGAATGAGTTAAATCATTAGTTAATTATACAATTCACTTTGACTAACTGTGCAATTCTCAACTTACAAGACAAATTTCTCAACTGAATTAAGAGTACAGTTCACCCAATAAAGAACATTTTCTGCCAATAAGGCAGATTTTTGCTTCACAAGATATTAATAGAGTCATGTCGCTTACTTGTGGAATATTGTGATGTTTTAATCAGCTGTTTGGACTCTCATTCTGACGGCACCCATTCACTGCAGAGGATCTATTGGTGAGCCAGTGTAATGCTGAATTTCTCCAAATCTGTTCCGATGAATAAACAAACTCATCTACATCTTGGATGGCCTGGGGATGAGATTCAGCAAATTTTCAGGAAATTTTTGAAACTATTCCTTTAAATACTGTCAAAATTCTCCAAGTGAGCCAACAGAACAGATTTTAACCTTGTCATTCCACAAAATGTTTATAAATTAACATAAAATTGATATAAATGTAAAATATAACTAAAAATAATGTATATACACAACTTATACAAAATATATACAAAGACAATATTTCTACTTCATTAAATTCAAACTATAAATCCACATCCTGCTACATCAGTTCAAATTCAGGAAATGGATTCTAATTTAAAAAGGCATTCTGGAATCAATTCTGCAGCCTCAGCCACTCGAGCTTTGTAATATGACAGTCAAGCACAAAAACAAATCCAATGAATATGATGCTCCTTTGTGATGACATGCAGTGTGAATAACTGACCTCAATTATTTGAGCCTCGACAGAGAGCAAATGTAGAATCCAGCACATGCTGAAGCTCAACAACACTTTTACCCAGGCTAAAGATGGCATAAGCTCTGGAAAATACCAAGACCTAATTAGAGTTAATGGAAAATACACTTTATTGCCCTGTGCTGATGGAGATGAATGGCGTACCACACAGCGAGATTATTCAAACTGATTGCCTTTCGCTTTCGCATTCAGCACAATTTGAATGGGTTGGCACAAAAACACACACTGACAGGTGAATGCTTTTACTTATTGTATGTTTATCAGGCATATTCATCTTATTGTTTGGCACCAGGCTGCTTAGTCTCAGGAAAACATCATCTCTCCGAAAGCCATTCTTTTGTGTCTGAGAGAGAGGTTGAAGAAATGAACGTCACTTAGAATAGGAGTCAGCACAATTTCACAACACCGGCATAATGTGTTTTTTGGCCCCTCCACCTACACACAACGTGCACAGAATTTCAAGCAACTCAGTCCATGTTTTCTCCCTTTAACTGTCCAGGATGATACTTAGGATATTCGCCTGGTTATGGAAACATGTTAAGATTAAGGTAAGAAAATATATATAAAAAAAACACTTTAAAGGAATAGTTCAGTGAAAAATTAGCTTTCTTTCTTCATTGGAACACAAAAGGAGCTGTAAATCAGACATTCACATGTTATATTACAAGTATTCAAATGCAATACAATAGCTTTATGTGACAAATGCTACTGTTACAAAAACTGCTACTGTTTTAATAAAACATTTCAAGTTTAGATTATAGTAATTGTTTTAAAAACAGTGAAGTACTTAAAGGAGAACCCCACTTCCGGAACAACAATTTACAAATAATTTACCCACCCCCTTGTCATCCAAGATGTTTATGTCTTTCTGTCTTCAGTCGTAAAGAAATTATGGTTTTTGAGGAAAACACTTCAGGATTTTTCTTCATATAATGGACTTCAATTGTGCCCCCGATATTGAACTTCCAAAATGTAGTTTAAATGCAGTTTTAGAAGGCTCTAAACGATCTCAGCCGAGGAAGAAGGGTCTTATCTAGCGAAACGATCGGTCATTTTTTTTTCAAAAAATAAAAATGTGTATACTTTTTAAGAACAAAAGCTCGTGTAGCACAGGTTCTGGGATGCACATTCACGTACTATTGAATCATGTCGAAAGGTCACGCCGAACGTAGGCGGAACTACAGACCCAGTGTTTACAATACGAACACGCAAAGACTAATAAAGTCAAATGCTGTTTACAAACAAAAAGGTATAACGATGTCAGATGATTCTGAAGTTGTAGGAGAAAATGAGATGAGTGAGAGTTTTTCGCCATTGATGAACAAATGATGAACTTAGAAGTGATTTGTAGTAGTGATGGGAAGTTCGGATCATTTTACCGACTCGGACCTTTGAGTCTCGTTCAGCAAAATGAACGACTCTTTTTGAGTCATTTCGTTCATTTTAGCAAAATATAATTAAAATGTTACGTGTTACTTCCCTAACACATCTATTGCTTACACAAACATTGATCACACTACAAACAAGACAAAACTGTAATGTTATAAGAAACAGAAAAGATTAATTCATTGTTTACCTGGATCTTTAGTCTATGATTAGTTCACCTCACCTCTTATCTGACAAGTTTTCGGGTTTGAGTCGTTCGTTCATCACGTGACACCCCCATAAGATGAACGAACGACTCGAACAACTCAAAGACTCGAAACAGGTGAACTAATTCCAGTAAAGAACCTAATAAGATGTTGCGCATGCGCGACTAAACGAATCTCTCCTCGAGACGACTCGTTCTTCCCGAAACACATTAAAGATCCGTTCAAAATGAACGAATTATTTAAAAAACGCGCATCCCAACTACGAGCTTTTGTGCTTAAAAAGTATACACATTTTTATTTTTCGGAAAAAAAAAATTACCGATCATTTCGCTAGATAAGACCCTAATTTCTTTACGACTGAAGACAGAAAGACATGAACATCTTGGATGACAAGGGGGTGAATAAATTATTTGTAAATTGTTGTTCTGAAAGTGGAGTTCTTCTTTAAGGACTGTGTTAAATTGTGAACAGTCAAGGCTGAGGGGGTTTCATTTTAAGATTCACAATATAGGCAAGCCACATTTTTGCACAGCGGGACTGTCTCTAGTTTTCTGCTATGTTTGTCATCCTTTCCCAGAGGATACAGAGTGGTGAAAACAAGCTCTTCAGTTTTATGTTTCCCTAATGTCTGTGCTGAAGGAATCCAAATTTAGTTACTCTACAAGCTTTTTGCAAGGTATCACATTGTTGCCTCAACAAGTGCAAATGCAAATGTATGTTTTGCATTTCATTTTGCCACCTTGATACTTCAAAGAGGCAGATGACTTCTCGTTTGAATAATGAAGTGCATTTCTTTCCCACGCAGATTTAAAAAGTGAATTAAAGTTTAAGCAGTGTTATAGGATGAGTATGATAACCAATTTACCCTGTAAAGCAAAGGTCAACATAATATACTGGATGTATAGTTTGTCCCACAGTAACTAGATCTATCTCTCTATCTTTTTTTTTTTGGCTACATACTGTATATTAGATTTGAGTTTTACTGACATTTCAATATCTCTTTGGCACTGACTGAGATGTGCACGACTGACAGACTCCAAATCAAAGCATGCATTTTGGATGTACTGCTCTTTTGAGTTCTATATTTAGATCCTAATGTTTACAGTGTGCATTGAAAAGTACTGACTGTAGCATTAGTGCCAGTGATTTAAAAATGCATTACATGAATGTGATAATTATCTTAAGTGAATGATTTTAATGAATTCCCAGCTGTTTATTTTTTGAGATGTCAATTTCAGTTTTCCACGTGCTGAACCTGCACAGTTTTGTGGCAAATTGAACCTCTTGTACAGAACACGTTATGCCAATTTTATTTGGCTGTCAGGAGAAAAAGCACAAATTATGCTGTGTATTTCCACTCCGACACACTCCATCACTCACCCGAGATGGAATCTAAACAAATAAATGAAATGCTTAACTAATGCCCCTGTGTTTTTCCATGTAATTTGTTCAGAAATATTCTCAGAAGCACCATTTGATTTTGCTCATGGCAAACCTACACAAAGTGTCTGAATTAGAATAATATTTATTGATAGATTTATTTAGCCTGTTTTACTGAACTATTTTTGATGGAACAATGAAAACAGAATTAGCTCACCTGATTACATCTGAACACACAGTCTTATTACTAAAAGTGCCTTGCGAAAGTATTCAAACCCCTTTATTTTCTTTTCACGTTTTATATTATCTTATTCTGTAAATAATCAATTCTTAACCTTTTTTCAGCAGCTCTTGTACTGTAACTATAAGTTCAGTGAATCTAGCTTTATCCCATCTTTGACATAATTAAAAATAATGATTTACAATATTGAACAGCCAGTGAGCTCAACTCATAAAATATAGACACATGAGATGATGTTGCATGAAGGTTGCCATCCTCAGTTTTAAATGCAGAGCAGAAATAGCAGATTAATTTGGACGGTGCATTAGAAAAGCCTTCGTTTAATGGTGCCATTGGGGAAAACTGCATTTCCTTTGATCTTCCTCTAATGTTCATTCATGGCTCTTTCTGCAGGGGTACATTCCGAATAAGAGCAGCTCAGTTAGCGACTGTATCATCAATAACTGTCAAGAATAGCAGCCTCACCCTCCATCCATCAATAGGCCCATATGACAGGCAGCTAAAGGACCAACTAAACAATGACCAAACGCAGAGCGAAGCACTTACCTTGTATTGGCTCTCCATCCTGCATGCACTTACCTAAGTGGATAAAAGGAGGGAACAAACAGAACAGTATCGTTAGATGAGAATAATCAAATGAATGAAGTCTACTCAGGAAAATGGGATGCTTCCCTCTAGTACTAAAAAAGAAGTTTGTTTGAAAAGTTGAAGAGTTTTTGATGAAAAATAGATTTGATATTCATCTAAAGTTCACCCAAAAATCATTATTCTCCATCTCTTGTCGATCCAAATCCATATGCTGTTGTGCTGAAAGCTTCTTTCTGTCCTTTTCCCTTCAATAACAGTTCAAAGCACCAATAAAGCTCAAAAAAGGACATAAAAACTACATAAAAACACAAAAATAATCGATATGACTTGTCCCCTGCCTTTGGATGTCGAATGAAATCAAAAAACAGTTTTTAACTAATAACCTGTGAACTTTTAATTCATGAACTAGATTAGCAAATAAATATTCATACAAAATGCATGTTATTTTTTATTTAGTACTGACCTGAATAAGATATTTCACATAAAAGATGTTTACATATAGTCCACAAGAGAAAATAATAGTTGGATTTATAAAAATGTTCAATAGTTTCCCCATACAAAAGTTTACATACGATTGATCCACAGCTGTTTTTTTTTGTTTTGTTTTGTTCATGAGTCCCTTGTTTGTCCTGAACAGTTAAACTGCCCGCTGTTCTTCAGAAAAATCCTTCAGGATATATATATATATTTTTTTTTTTTGCTTCAGAAGGAAACACAATGCATTAAGAGGCAGGGGTGTGAACACAGAATGAAGATGTGTACATTTTTCTTTATAAAAAAATAAAAATAAAATAAAAAAACTTTTTTTCATTTAGTACTGCCCTTCAGAACTTGCAGAAGATACTTACATGTTTCCCAGAAGACAAAAAATTTTCACCCCCACCTCTTAATGCATTGTGTTTCCTTCTGAAGCATCAGTGAGTGCTTGAACCTTCTGTAATAGTTGCATACGAGTCCCTCAATTGTCCTTAGTGTGAAAAAAATCATACAGAATCATAGAGTCTTTGTTGGAAAGGGTTCAAACACTCAAAAATGCTGAAAAACCAAAGAATTTGTGGGATCTGAAAGATTTTTCTGAAGAACAGCAGGCAAAATAAGGGACTCATGAACAACCATCACTAAACAACAACATCGGGAAAAAAACAAAAAAAAACAGCTGCGGATCATTCAGGTAATAACACAGTATTAAGGATCAAGCATACTGTATGTAAACTTTTAAACAGGGTAATTTTTATAAATTCAACTATTATTTTCTTTTGTAGACGTCTTTAATGTGAAATATCTTATTCAGGTCAATACTAAATAAAAAAATAACATGCATTTTGCATGATCACTCTTATTTTGTTATTTTGGTAAAATAATTAACATTTTGCAGATTCTGCAAGGTGTATGTAAACATTTGACCTCAACCGCATATTATTTGCGTTCTCATTTGCCCTGATAGCAAAAGAAAAATCTAAGTTATGAATTCTATGGCTTTCAAAAAAAAGGGGAAAATAGAGAGATTGATTACATTGGTCAAAAAAGAGAAAGATGTCAATTTTCCATCATTTCACTCATGCAGCAGCATTAACTCCTTTTATGTAATTGTAATGCCAAGGTAAGAAAACACAAAGCATAGTGTTATAAATGTGCATTAAAAAAAAGAAAAAGATTTACAATTTACAAGGGTGCATGAGTTTGTTTTTTTCATATGACTTAATAAAACTTGGAATATGGTGCACAATGCATATAGACTACTTTTATGATGCTCTTTTGTTATTTTTGGAACTTGACAGATAGGGTCACTATGACCTGTCATTATATGGAAAAGAGTGTGTGAAGATGACATGAGGGTGAGTAAATAAAGGAATTCTTTTGAGATGTATTTCAGAACACAAAAACTGGCTGAAATTCATACGGTCTTCTGCGACTATATAGTTTTTGTTTTGTTTTGTTTTTGTATTTTGTTTTTTGTTTTTTTTTACATCGCATTAGTTTGGATGTCTTTGTAAAAGCTGCACAATGTCACAGCCTGTCAGAGAGATGAATATCACAATGCGTCTAAATGAGTCAGTCAGACAAAGCAGCACACCGCTGAAAAAACACGTACTCACACAAACATACTTATTCTCTGACGCTGATCACTTACTATGCGCTCAAACATTCGCTGAAACTGTGGCAGCCCTTTTCATTATTTAATACTACCTTAAGGCCTCGCTCCCCCTCTGTCTATCTTTGCCTGTTGGAGACAAAGACAGGAACAGGAACAGGAAAGAGGATCCCTAAACCCACCCTTCAGTCAGACCACAAACTGCGGCTTTGCAAATGAAAGGGAGCAAACTTAGCAGGAGACTTCTGTGAAATTAAAACCAATCCATACTTTGTAAAATATCAATTATTAAATGAGCACTCTGAAACTTATTAGCATACGCTGTTTATGTTTCTTTTTGATTCTCATAAGAGGGCTGACTTCTTCAATATTTCATGCTTAGAGCAAGTCCCTCTGACGACACATCGCCGCATGATGGGAATCAAAGGAAGTTGCTCTGGTTAAAACTGGAATGGACCTTCAACCATACTGTGACGGCAGTGCTCTGCAATTTCATTTGTGGAGAAGAACTAAAAGACCCCCCCGTGGAGAAAACGTGTCTGTCAAGGCAAAACAAGTCCAAATAATGCTTTTATTTGTTGTAGCATGAACCTTATAAAGAGCTAAAGATGTTTGTTTCTGGGCTGACCTATTTACTTCTGAGGGGAATCAAAGTCTACAGCACTGTATGTGTCGAATTCAGACACCAAACCCTTATGACCCTTTTTCTTGTGAAACACACAGTTCATTAAACTAGCTGAGTGTAAAATTATGTATTTTATTGGCTTCTTTCATTGTACAATTCAAATAATGAAAGAGCAGGTTAAGCCACTTCTTTTATACTAGAGCCATTATCTATTCAAAGATGCTTTCAAATTCTGAACTGTTTCTTTTATTATTTATTTTAAAAGCTGTTCAGACTGACACTGAATATTGTGTAATTGTGCAGTGGAGAATTAATGTTTGCCTCATTTTGAATATTAGCTAAAAGATTAGCTCTGGAAATAATAACTACTAATTTAGTTATTAAACTACAATGTAAAATTAGTTGAGAGTGACATTTGCCGAAGGTGAAAATTGCTAGACAGATTTTTATGCTTTGGCAGAAATTCACAGGACTCAGTTTTGCACTGTTTGTCTTATACTTACTTATCTAAATAAAATAATAAATGCACATACTCTTACATGAAATGTAAAATTCCATTTGACTTTCACATACACATTTTAAATACACAAATTCTAAAAATTTTAGGTGTGCTTAAAAGAATTCAATGCAAAATTCAAATTAAACATATTGATTTTAATATCCTGTCTCTTGCAGAATTATACATTTTTATGTTAGTAGTTTTCTTGCACCAAACAGTAATAATTTAGATTTTCACTTCCTCTCTGAATGAAACACGTCGTATGCTATCACCTCTATGTAAATGACCTGTTATCACCAGCTCACCTTTCACCATGCAGAATGAGTCACAATGCTTACAGGTTTCGGGTCTAATCAAGGGATCAGGGTGTGGGGCACAAGCCAAGCAGCTGCCTTTGAGATGAATGAGAATGTTATCGGATAACTTTCTCCAGGTGTTTTAGATCTTCTTGGGACCAATACAGTTGCTGCTGCTCCATCCATCAATAACAGCCTCTTGGCAAAGCCTGCATTACACTGTGACAGGTTCACAAAACATATGAAATGGGCCACACAAACTGTGAAGGTCGGATTGAAATGATCAGGGACCTCTGTGAAAATAAACTTACAAACAGCCAAAAGTCTAATATTGGGATCCTTCCAAACATTACACAGAGCCGCAGGTGCAAACCAACTGTGGTCACCTTAAAGCTCTTGGCCCAGTTACAACAAACCGCTTATGTGAGTAAGACCTGGAAACTAGTTAGGTTTAGTTTTTATTTTAATGGATTTAAATGCTTGGTGGTTCTTAACAAATGTTTGTTGCAATCTAACACAGGACCGGGTTTAGGGTGATCGGGGTTATTTCAGTATTATTTATACTTTTGAAGTATTTATTCATACACCCCAAAAAAAAAGGTTAAATATCTAAAATATCGGTTAAATATTTAACCCAACCTTCCAGGTAATTTTATTTAACTCAACTATCGTTTAAAACTTACTATATGGCTGGCTTAAAATGAACATGTAAGCACATATGAAAAAAGACATCACATATTATTTAGCAAATCTGTAACTAGCAAAAATCAATGATTAAAAAACATTTTTATAAAATCCAGGTAATATACCATAGAAATATGATGGTTTTTTTTTTTTAATGTTTTTTAATGTTTAATGCTAGCACCAGCTGTGGTGCGGTCTCCCTAAAACTTTGCATTCTTGTTTAAAATCACCTGTCACTTGTGCTCAGCAGGTTGTGTGAAGATTTGAGTCTTACTTGAGGCTTTTGGGTAAATTTAGACAGCCCCTTTTTCTAAATGATCCCGTTATAGCTTCCCAAACGGTAAATTTCAACTTTTTTTTTTTGGATAATTATTGACCTAATTATTATTTTTTTTTTTATATATTCTAAATCATTAAAATCATTACAAATTATTATTTATTATTATTATTTTATTTTATTTTTAATCATTTATCATTTGATTGACATCATTGGTTCTAGAAGCAGGGATGTTTGGAATGAAGAGGTCTATCATATGATACGAATATCGCATGTATGTGTGAAAAACCACACAATATGCAGTCGTTTACGCACTTGAGTCAAACAGGCCCACCAAGTTTTGTTCAGATTGACCTCTGTTAACCTTGTCTAATAGGTGCTTAAAGTTCATCAGCCTATGGTGGCCATGTTTTTTCACGCAAATGGCACTTGTGATACTTTGGACCAAGACCGTGTGTCCCGATTTTCATGTTGACAGGACAAACGGTTGCATAGTTTTTTATTTTTTATTTCAGATTCAGCTCTTACATACATGTTATGAGGTTGATGAAGATATCTCATTCGGTTCAAAAGTTACAGCCATTTTAGTAAAGGCAGCTCTGCCCTTTCAAAAGTTTTGGCGTCGCTTTGCAATGGAGGGTCAAAAGTTCAACTTTGTTTATGATAATTATTGATTTTCACTCACCAGTGACTCTTCCTGCACTGATTAAAAATTTTGCAAAGGTGAGCCAAGAATTCCAATGACAAGACACTTGAGCCTGCAATGAATGCTTTAGTAGTCATGAATGATTTCATACTTTTGATCGCTGTAGCACCCCCGTCAGGCCAACTGGGGTGAGCCTTGGTGACGTTGTAGAGGGTGTGAGTACTACCATCCTTCAAGTGTCAAATCTCTACGACTTACAGTTTGGTCTGCACAATCTGTTTTACATGGAGATTGCTGATCCTTGGCCATTCTAACAATTACAATATAATAAATGATAAATAATAAAACTACCGAAGAAGGTTGGGTTAAACACCCGCTGGGTCAAAACAACCCAATTGATGGGTTTGTCCATATTTTACCCATGGGTTGTATTTACCCAGCAATTTTAGAGTGTATTTTGTACTACCTTTCATTTTTAGAATTTAAATTTTCATTAAAAGTTAAAAGTTTTTTAGATTTTTATTTCAGTTCGTCATTTTAGTATTTCAGTTTAGTATTTCCAAAAGTTTTTCATCTAAAATTAATATTTTATTTCAGCTTCATTTCAATAAACAAATACAATTTAATTTTTTAATAGTTTAAGTTGCTGTGTTTTTGAGCTGGACACCCTCACTTTGTTCCAAACCTGTATGACTTTCTTGCTTTTGTAATAATACCACAGTATCTCATCTGTAATAATACATATAGCCTACTGATTTCTTGATCATCTAAAATTAAATCTGTTAAAAAGTCAATTTTACATGTGCTTTACCTGTATTTTGAACTAATAAGCATTGTGTTGTGTTTTAGGGTTAATGGAAATGTCTGTAAAATTATTGGATAATGTCCCGATAATGAGCTGCCAGTACTTTTTCTTACAGTGTTGTTACACACTTCTATAAGCATGACATGCGTTAGTTTTTTAAATTAATACCTTAAGAACACAGGTTGGTTTGTAGTCCCTGCATGTTGAACCTGTCAGCCACTGCAGCTAAATAAATATATTTAATAGCTCCCGAAATCTGTGAGCACTTGCCGGAATGAACCTCAACACACGCATCTACTGCATTACATAAATTACACTTAAGCAGCACGTCTGGTTCCTTCAGATATTCAATACGGCACTTCCAGCAGCAACACAAGATTTGCAGGATTAGAAACAGTAAGCTGGATGTGAGATCAATACATTGATTCCTCAACCCTTCCCACCACTGGTTACAAGACGCATTTAATTTCCCAACAATTAGCAGGTATGTGTGCGTGTTTTTTTTTTCCTCAAAGAACTTCTTTTCAATTTGCAAACAGTTCTCACTTAGCGTCTGGAAAAGACGCAACGGGACTTCGCATCTGGTGGGAGAGTGTGCCGGCAACTATGATGGATGTTGGTTCAATATCTGCAGGGCATTTAGAAGCTCCCTGAAGGCTTGTGTGCTGGCGGTTAGCAGCACCCATCAGCCTTCATTATACACCCACTAGGGCAGAAGACATCTCTAAAATGCACCAGAAAAGCGTCCTTCAGGGTTTTGACCCGCAAATGGAGTTCACCTGTAATTTAACAAGGTCTCTTATTAGATTTGGTCACAAAGGTGTTTGAAACCACATTTCATTAGGACGTTTGCTTCAATTTGCTGCTCGGTTTATGGGTTGTATGCTTTTAGCAAAGGGTAATGTCTTCATGAGACAAGATTGGTAAATGTCTGCTGTGTTTTTTTTACGGATACAAAACAAATAGTTGGCAGGTGACTAATATTGTGGATATAAGCCTCCTGTAATTGAGCCCTGTTCATGCATTGGGAGCAGGGCCATGTATCTAATGGCATGATGTGCGGATGTCACGACGCTGTGGGAGTTGGTGAGACGGGCATTATGGCGGTGTATTAAAACGAGCTGGAGGTGATGGAAGAGGAAATGCACCATGATGAGAGTACTGAACAGCACAGCACATAACCCACATAACCCAATGAGTCGTCAGCCATGACCACCCATTACCCACCCCACGCTACAGGACTACAGACAGAGAGAAATATATTAGAAATATATTAGAGAGGTGTTGTGTGGTCCACTGGGGACTGAAAGAAAGGAAGAACACAAGAGGAAGAAATATTAGTTTTAGTAAAAGCAAAACAACATGTTCGAGAGGCTAGAGGGCCGTTTGAACAAGGCCACATTTGGAGAACAGTCATGATGGCTCTGAAACCCTAATGGATCTGCCTACATGGTCAGGTATATGCATTGAAGTGTCATCTTCTCCCACACTGAATATGACACTTCACTCTAAAAACAGACCCTGCCTTTCATAGATTTCCAAATGTCTCTTGTTTTTGTTCTGAGAATGACGGATAGATAAGTAGATATTATAGGGAAGCTAGTACATCGAGAATAAAATACTTTCTGGTGTTGTTTGCTCAATAAATGCCCAAAAATGGTCAAATTGATACAAAGGATGTAGCTGGACGTACACTAAAAGTAAAGATCAAAATAAACGTCTAATGTATTTCTACCAGTTAGGTCTTCATCAAGCACCCAAAAATTTTAATTCTGTCATTAATTACTCACCCTCATGTTGTTCCAAACCCATACAACTTTATCTTCAGAACACAAATTAAGATATTTTAGATGAAATTCAAGAGCTTTCTGACCCTGAAAAGACACACCATGACTACCATGATTAAGGCCGAGCAAGGTAGTTAGAACCAGTGTTGGGGAAAGTTACTTTTAAAAGTAATCCATTACAATTTTGCATTACTCCCTAAAAAAAAGCAACTAATTGCATTACTTTTTATGGAAGGTAATGCGCTACGCTACTTTTGCGTTACTTTCTAAATCTGGGCAGGGCGTGCTTGTTTGTTTTAATATAAAAAGTTCTATTTTTGACAAATGTAAAACCCCTTTCACACCAAAAGTCTCAGACTGAAGGAAAAGTAAATTTACGTTTGTACAGTAGAATGCAGAAGACGAAAGTTCAACACTTTTCAGCAATAAAAAAAGATGATGTTAGTTTATCTTGAGTAATTTTTGCTTAATAATATGGTTGAATTGGATCATCGAAGGTTAGTGGCAAAGACACTGGTTAAAAAAAACAGGATTAAATACATACAAGATATTACTTGTATTATTTAACATTTAATTAATGCAAGTTTGCAACATATTCAGAGCTGCATTTAACGGTTTATTAATTTTGAGGAAAATAATTTTTTTTTTTGTAAGTGAGATGAATTAAGGCATGTTTACATTTATTCTAGAACTACAGTAACAATAAAGTAACGTCTTACTCCCGATTTCTCTCAACATCGGGACAGGAGAGCTTTCAATCAATAAATAGTGGGAAAAAAACCTTGCGTTACTTATTTTAAAACGTAGCTTTGATATTTTCTTGTAAATTAAAATGTAACGTGTTACTTTACTGGTTACTTGAAAAAAAAAAAGTAATCTGATTACTTAACTCATGTTACCCCCAACACTGGTTAGGACATCGATAAAATAGTCCATGTGAAATCAGTGGTTAAACTGTAATTTTATGAAGCTATGAGAATACTTTTTGTGTGCAAAGAAAACACAAAGTCATTATTTTTGACATTAGTCATTTTTAAAATGACTAATATTTGTGTGCAAATGTGGTAGCTGCGTTGCTGTGTCTTAATTTGTGTTCCAAAGACAAACAAAGGCCTTACAAATTTGGAACAACACGAGGGTGAGTAATTAATAACAGAATTTTCATTTTTGGGTGAACTATCTCTTTAATTAATCCAGATGCCTGGTGAAGACTTAACATTTCATTTCCATATCAGCTGTAAAATTACAACACTGGCATTATGAATTTCTGGACAAATCTTTTGCTCAAAACTTGCAAAGAAAACAATTTTTTAGACTAAAACATACATATTCTAGTGTTAAAATGACATATCAATTAAAATGCTATAACTTCCAATGAAAGGTGGTACTTCCAGTCCAACAACTACAAAACTGTCAGTGGGAAATGCTACAAATCATATATTTATGTCATGACGCCTATACATACTTCTCCATTTTCTTGCCTCTCATGCTTTAAAAGCATGTCTTTTTAAGGTCTGAGAGAGCAAATCAAGAATTAGTGTCAACTGCCACAAGGTTCCAGAATGCAAACAACTTCATCTTAATCACTGCCAACTGCAAATCATTATGGAGAATGTCTCTCTATATTAGTCTAACTGACACACATTTGTCTACATTTCTGTGTCAGAGGACTCAAGACTGCAGTTGATGGTACGCTTCACCCTGTGAAGGTTAATGTTCATCAGAAAAACACCTTTCACCTGTACTGCCCAGTCTGGGTGAAAGCCAAGAATATGCAACATAGTGAAATTGTGGCCTGAACTGCTGAATGCAAAGAAATATAGGAAGTTGTGTATCATCCAGGGGATAAAAATAAGCATTTTGAACATATAAACTCAAAAGATTTGAGCAAACGAATGACCGTCAGCACTAGGAAAATGAAAGTCAAAGTGGAAAAATGACTAAGAGTGGAACAGACACGTCCTCATTCATTATAATTGATTATGGCTCTCTTATTTTAAACGCTTTTAGCAAAAGCATTTCTCTCAGCAGTATCTCTATAACAGCGGAGTGAAGGTCACATACGCAATATAATGCAATGCTGGGATCCAAACGCATTTTAGGGAAAAATTGCTATCCAAAAGACTAAGTATATATTAAATTATTCATGTAATTTAATTTTATTCATTTTTTTCTTTCTTTCCAGTCCTGTTCCTTCCCTCTGGTAGTGGCCAGGGGTTTTGCTGTGGTAATTGCAGAGCTTCAGAAACATGCAGATGAACCTCTGAAGTGAGAAAGGAAATGAAAGAGGAAGAGGAAGAGGGGGGATGGACTCATCCTGACTGCAAAAACCTGATCAATATAATATTTAATAAAAGTCTTAATATGAATATTTTAAAGAGGCTTTTTGCATTTGCCATTGCTTAGCATCATTTTCGAGCCTAGACATGTGTGAACTATTCAGCTCTTTCTGAGACGCTGGCTCCTTCTACTAGTCTTCTCACTGTGTTGCTGATGATGCAGCAGGAGGATGTGGTGAAATTTCACACTTTATTCCATCTCCTAAACACATGCCTTCTCAGCCGGAGACCCAGTTTCCCTGAAATGATGGGTGGAAAACCTCACCAGAATGTTTGGCCCTGGGTTAAACCAAAGCCAATGGAGGCTCTCTTTCTCCGGTTCGTTCTTTGTGAGCAAGCCAGTCCTCCTTATCGCCGGGCCGAGGGTAATAGGATTGCCTTTCACACCAAAGGTCTCCTGCAAAAGAACAGGGAAGGAAGGAAACCAAGGCTGGGCACACACTCACACTCTCTCAGACAGATGCACAAGAGAGCCCGTCACACATGGCAAGCAGTAAAGCAGTGTTTTTTCAGAGCTTGGCTCAACTACGGAGAGTGACGGGTCACCTCAGTAGAAGCTTAGCTGGGATATTTGAAGGCCAGATATTCCAAAATGAAAACTGCGAACAGTGCAGCCGTTGAAAAAAAATCTGTTTTCAGAAGAGGAAAAAAGGATAGTCGGCAGCTACAAGCTCAGAGGTTTTCCTTTCTCACTGATTCTTATTTATTTATTTGCTTGTTTTTTGAGAAAGATAGGTGATAGTGTGAATTCCTTAATACTCTCCTGGAAGCTTTAGCTTTGTACTCGAAGGTGAAACATAAAACAGCTCGGGATTGTGGGAAAACCTCTACCTTGACCAAGATTTCACCTTGCATTCACAGATTAAATATTGATTTCCCATCATTAGGAAATTGATTCACAATCAGTTTCACATTGATTGGAGGTGTCAGCCTTGAAGGTGATGGAATGAAAATATGGTTTGATGTTACCCTCAACTACCCTCATTATCATAAATGCAATCTGTTTTACAGGCAACATGCGTCAACTAGTGTCGAGCGGTCACCTTGAGGAAGGAAACAAGGAAAGAGAGGCGGATTAATTGATGAAACTGGCAGAATAAGCAGGTGATGATTGAGTTGACAAGCCCTGCTTTTAAAGGGATAGTTCACCCAAAAATAAAATTTCTGTTGTTAATTACTCACTCTAATGTCGTTCCAAACCCCTAAGACCTTCAATCATATTCGGAACACAAATTAAGATATTTTTGTTGAAATGTGAGAGCTTTCTGACCCTGTATAGACAGCAATGTAATTACAATGTTCAAGGCCCAGAAAGGTAGTAAGGACATCATTAAAATAGTCCACGTGGTTCAACAATACTGTTATAAAGAATTTCATCAAAAATAACTTAATTTGTTTTCCAAAGATAAATGAAGGTCTTACAGGTTTGAAACAACATGAGGGTGAGTAATTAATGATAGAATTTTCATTTTTGGGTGAACTATCCCTTTAACAAAAAATAAATACAGTACAATTCTTAAAAGAGAAGTCCACTTCCACAACAAAAATGTACAGATAATTTACTCACCCCCATGTCATCCAAGATGTTCATGTCTTTCTTTCTTTAGTCAATAAGAAATTATGTTTCTTGAGGAAAACATTTCAAGAATTTTCTCTATATAGTGGACTTCAATGGTGCCCCCAAGTTTGAACTTCCAAAATGTAGTTTAAATGCAGCTTCATAGGGCTCTAAACGATCCTAGCCGAGAAAGAAGGGCCTTACCTAGCGAAACGATCTGTCATTTTCAAAACAAATTGACAATTTATATACTTTTTAACCTAAAAAGCTTGTCTTGTCTCGTCTCTGCAATGCGCATGCGTAGTCTGTGTAATCCAGGTCAACACAGTTAGAGTATGTCCAAAACTACCGACTTGTTTTCTTCTTCAACGTCAAAATCACCCTACATCGCTGTTTTACCATTTTTTTTTTTTTTGTAAAGGGTGTTTGATCTTCTTGGCATGTTTACTTTGTAAACACTGGGTCTGCAGCAATGTAAAATGATTGTAGAATGATTTTGAAGTTGGGGAAGAAAACGAGATGGGAATATTGTTCATACAGACCTAGACAAGACAAGCATTTGAGGTTAGAAAGTATATAATTATACATTTTCAATTTGTTTCAAAAATGACGTTTTGCTAGATAAGACTCTTCCTCGGCTGGGATCATTTAGAGCCATTTGAAGCTGCATTTAATCTGCATTTAAACTGCATTTTGGAACTTAAAACTTGGGGGCACTATTGAAGTCCATTATATGGACATAATTCCTGATTTTTTTGTCCTCAAGAAACATAATTTCTTATCGACTGAAGAAAGAAAGACACAAACATCTTGGATGACAAGGGGGTGAGTAAATTATCTGTACATTTTTGTTCTGGAAGTGAACTTCTCCTTTAAAATAACATTACATGCTGTTCCTATTCCTAAACTGCATGGAAAAAGAGCAGCTTGGACATTCTGCTAAATGTCTTTCTTTGTCCTCCACAGAGAAAAGAAAGTCATACAGGGTTGGAATGTCATGGGGGAAAGTAAATGAATTATTGGTTGGAGTATCCCTTTAAATCTAGAAATATAAGGAGCCTAAGGCATAAGGCAGAGCGACAGAGTTCTCTATTAGGTCTCACTGATAGCTGTCTTGCTCTTTCAAAGTCACGGGGCGGAAAAAACCTGCAGGTTAAACAGATGTGTCTGATAACAGTACCTTATCACGTCCCATCGCTTTCTTTCCAAGGTTGATAACTTCATGTGGAAACCTCGAGGCCAAGTAAACTGGATGTGATAAACTACAATGATAAATATCTTAAATAAATCAAGTCCTTTTGAAACAGTGTGTGCCTACAGTTTGTCTAAAAATATAGAGCTCATAAATTTAATCTTCAAAGATGTAGAACAACAAAGGAGAATGTGGACTGTGAACAAAAACAAATTTTTATGCATTCAAGTGTGCATTTCAATTGGTGAATGTATTTCTGGTTTGTATGCGCTGTACATCACATGTACGCAAAAAAAGATCTTTCTCTGTTCAAAAATATACACAGTACTTATTTATCACAAAAATCTCAAAAATGTTAGTTTTCGGCATTGAACAGAAATTGACCAGACCTATTTGTACAAAACTTTATCAATACAACAATAAAAAACAATTGATATAACTGGCCAAATAAGTGTTACACTAATAAGACTAGTAATAATCGTACACGAATTTGCACCACATTAAAGGAGAACTCAACTTCCAGAACAACAATTCACAAATAATTTACTCACCCCCTTGTCATCCAAGAAGTTCATGTCTTTCTGTCTTCAGTGATGAAGAAATTATGCTTTTTGAGGAAAGCATTTCATATAATGGACTTCATATAATGCCCCGATTTTGAACTTCCAAAATGTAGCTTAAATTCAGCTTCAAAGGGCTCTAAATGATCCCAGCCAAGGAAGAAGGGTCTTATCTAGCAGCGATCAGTCATTTTTTTCAGAAAATACACATTTTTATACTTTTTAAGCACAAAAGCTTGTGTACCACAGGCTCTGGGATGCGCCTCCACAATGCTACGTACTATTGAATCACGTCGAAAGGTCACGCGGAACTACAGACCCAGTGTTTACAAAGCAAACGTGCAAAGACTAAGAACGCTGTTTACAAACAAAAAGATACAACGATGTCCTCCTCTCAAGTTGTAGGAGAAAATAAGCTGGAGTTTTTCGCCATACTCGGTACATAGATGATGAACTTACACGTGATCCGTAGTGGTGATGGGAATTTCAGATCATTTTACAGACTCAGACCTTTGAGTCTTGTTCAGCAAAATGAATCAATATTTTTTCGAGTCATTTTGTTCATTTTAACAAAATATAATTAAAATGTTATGTGTTACTTCCCTAACACATCTACTGCTGACACAAACATTGATCACACTACAAACAAGACAAAACTATAATGCTAAAAGAAACAGAAAAGATTCATTCATTGTTTACCTGGGTCTTTAGTCTATGGTTAGTTCACCTCACCTCTTATCTGACAAGTTTTCAGGTTTGAGTCGTTCGTTCATCACGTGACAGCCCCATAAGTTGAATGAACAACTCAATAAACCTGAAGACTCGAAACAGGTGAACTAATTCCAGTACAGAACTTAATAGGATGTTGCGCATGCGTGACTGAACGAATCTCCCCGAGACGACTCGTTCCTGCCGAGTCACATTAAAGATTCGTTCAAAAAGAAAGAACCGTTCATAAATGACCCATTACTAATTCGTAGCATCGTGGACATGCATCCCAGAGCCTGTGCTACACAAGCTTTTGTTCTTAAAAAGTATACAAATTTTATTTTTCAAAAAAAAATTTCGCTAGATAAGACCCTTCTTCCTCGGCTGGGATTGTTTAGAGCCATCTGAAGCTGCATTTAAACTGCGTTTTGGAAGTTCAGGGCACCAATGAAGTCCATTATATGGAGAAAAATCCTGAAATGTTTTCCTCAAAATCCATAATTTCTTTATGACTGAAGACAGAAAGACATCTTGGATGACAAGGGGGTGAGTAAATTACTTGTAAATTGCTGTTCTCCTTTAACGGGCACCTATTTCGCCCCTGTTTACAAGAAGTTTCAGCACAAAATACCCCGTAGATCATTTACGATTCATTTTTAAAAATGCATATTTTGAGTGGAAGCAGAAACACGCTGTTTTCATGCATGTTTCTTTAAATGCAAATGAGCTGCTGCTCCCCGCCCCCTTTTCAAGAACAGGGCTGTGCCTTTACAGCACGTACCTTAGATACTCTGCTAAAAAAAAAAACAAAAAAAAAATCTGCTTGGTTTTGATTTTATATTTATCGTGCTGAAAGCATGCACACAGAAAACGGCTGTAACACGGCATGTGAGTGCTAAACTAAGTTCTCTTTCATGTCTTACTGCGCTTAAACTGTCAAATACACACAAGTTCATGTTAAAAACATACGAGTTACAAAAACACAATCAGTTATGTCTGTGAAGGAAAACGGTCGGGAAAGAAATCGCAAAAACACAATAGTTGCACCGTCGGTGGAAATGTGCAGATTATTATAATAAGATCTCCTTCCTACGTCACTAGAGGAGCGAAATCTGAGCGGCTCATTATTTATTTTTTTTTTTTTCTCCACATGCTTGCAGAGAAATGCTTACCAAAATAAAGTTACTGGGTTGTCTTTTTTCATATTTTCTGGGCTGGTAGATGCACTGGGGACCTGATTAAAGCGGTTCAACATGGAAGTTCAGTCATATTAAAAGTAATTTTAAAATGAATTTAGCAGTGTTGCAATGTTAAGTTAGCTTTTCTCCATCACTGATTTCCATATGTGTGTGCACACTGTACCTCTACGCCTCTCTTCATTCCCCCACGTATTCTAATTGATTTCCTGACAAGCAAGGCCCAGATAAGAGCTGGACAGGGATAATGGAGAAAAGCCAAGGCGCAAACACTTTCGCTCTCTCAATCCTTCTGCTCCCGGTGCTTATCGGAGACTCTGATCTCAGGAGTCTCGTGACCCATTGTTGAGCATGAATCCCATTCAAGGACTGAATACAGCAGAAACACAAAGCCTGACCCGTTACGAACACTATTGCTGTCCTACCTGTCTCTCGCACTAGACCTGAATGAATGAAACAGAGATAGAGAGAGAGAGAAACCAATTAATAAATCTGCCCAAGAGACATCATGGCAGCTGGAGCCTTTGTGTGGTTTCTTTAAATATCTAAAGTATCAACAAAATGCCTCTGCCTATCATTTGTACCTGCATTATTAAAAAGGTTCACCTGATGTTTTGCAATTATTTACTCACTCTCATCTTGTTCCAATCCTGTATGCAGTTATAGCGTTGAACAAAGAGAAATTATTAAAAAATGATATTAAATTATTAATTAAGATTAATACCAATATTAATTTTATTTATACATGTTTTATTACCAAGATTAATTTTATTTATTCCAATCAAGAATTCACTAATATTAATATTGATTTATTGATTAGAATAATATTTTTAAATCATTTTTATTTGTCCTCTTTCAGCACATTAGTTTTTGAACAATAAGATTTTTAATGTTTTTAAAGAAGTCTCTTCTGCTTACCAAGCCAGGATTTATTTTATCCAAAATATATCAAAAGCAGTAATATTGTAAAATATTTGTTCTATTTAACTGCTTTCTATTTGAGTATATTTTAAAATGTTATTTATTCCTGTGATCAAAGCTAAATTTTCAACAGCATTACACATCAGTCTTCAGTGTCACATGATCCTTCAGAAATAATTCTGCTGTTTGCTGTTTAAGAAATATTTAAAACAGCTGAGTACATTTTGAGTACATTTTACAACTCAAGCTTTTCTCAACATAATAATAATAAAAAAAATTGAGAGCAAAAAATCTGAATATTAGAACATTTCTGAAGGATTGTGACTGTAGTAATGATGCTAAAAATTCAGCTTTGAAATCACAGAAATAAACCACATTTTAAAAAAATATTCTAATAGAAAACATAAATAGTAAAAATATTTTAAAATGTTGCCATTTTTGCTGTTTTTTGGATCAAATAAATGCAGGCTTAGTGAGCAGATACGACTCAAAAAACTTCTGACTGGTAGTGTATCTTAACATATGTCTTCATAGACATTATAGGAAGATGCTTTTAATTTTTAAGTTTCAGTTTTAGTTAACTATGATAACCCACTTTCCCTATTTTCTATATTAAAAGATTACAGAACGCATAAAATGCAGCATTTTTAAACATCTAGACCAGGGGTGCTCAACCCTGGTCCTGGAGATTGACTTTCCTGCAGTGTTCAGCTCCAACCCTGACCAAACACACCTGAACCAGCTAATTAGGATCTCGAGGAGCACTTGATAATTACAGATAGGTGTGTTTGATTAGGGCTGGAACTAAACTCTGCAGGAAAGTCGATCTCCAGGAACAGGGTTGGGCACCCCTGATCTAGACCATGGATTAAGGCCAAAATTAAGTTGATTTTTATCTTTTAAAATTTCTAAAAAGATTAATCACAAATCATGTTATATATATACGAAATGCAGATAGATGAAGAAAAAAAGCCTATATATCTTATCTGCCTTCAACAGTTGTGTATCATTTACTGTGACATATTACAGTAAAAACATATTGGTAACACCACTGAGTGCCAATCTCTAACAATTAAATTCACATCATCTGTGCATTTCCCCCGCTTCCCATAACTCCTCTGACCTGAGTTCAGGTTTGTATTATGCACACCAGGATGTATTTCCATTAGATTAGGATGCGTTATCCCGGCATTTCATTTCTAAACGTGAAATCTTGTGACATCAAAGCCCACCTCTGCCCTCTGAATTCCCTGTACTGAGCCTCACCCTGTTTAATGGCTGAGTGAGCCATTCTCAGATCCTTCCAGAACAATCCACTTCGCTGCTATGCTTTGAACTGGTGAGTTGCTTCCACGCCTTTGATTTACGTGGCGAAGGCGCAGTGAAACCCCATGTGAGACATGCTCAATTGGGTGGCTTAGTGTGGGTGATCTCATGCATACATACCAATATGCAGGGCCTAACGCATAAAGAAAGGCGAGCACATGGACATAATGTCCACATATGGCAGGACAGACACTCTTACGCTTCAGGACACACAATCCTCTTCATGCTGACAGAGTCTGTCTGTGCCTGCTCATCATCGCAGGCCCATATAACGCTGCATATTATGAATATATGGATTTGTTCTTTATCTAACTGCTTGTTCAGTGGAAGATCCATATGAGATCATCATAAAATACTGGGTTGAACGGAAGCGTATCAACCATGTGCCCTTCTCCCACTATATATTAGAATTACGTATGTGATTAACAATAATCAAGGCTAAAAATACGACTAGCACTTATTTTCCAACATCTGGCTGTTAAGCAAATCAGGTAGAACTAATGAATGAACCTCACCTAATTAATATTCATAAGCTCAAGTCTAATAACGTTAATTCCAATTTTCAGATTATTCTCAACATCACAAAATTGTACAAATCTAATTTGTCTTGGGATAAATAGAGTACATTAACACAGTGTACCTTAACATACACTATAATGTAATATTTTTGACAAATTTGTTCAGCATGTCACTTCGCTTATGTCAGTTCATTATATATGAATGGGAAAATGTGCAAAAGTCATTAGCGCAAAATAAACCCAGACAGGGTGATCAGGTCCTGTATCACCCCGAAGGGGTTTAATTTGTGATAATGACTGAATGTAATAATTTTGTGATAATGACTGTACATTATCCTGGTTAAAACTGGAATACCTGAGAAAAAAATCAGCATGGAACATTTATTTGAGTGAAATCAAAAGATAAAAGCATGAAACAATAATGTCTAGGAAATAGCACAGCTGGTCAGTTATACAGTTCAACGTCATTAAACAGAAATGTCTAACCACTTTATGCTGTGATTCATTAGTAAGAAGTATTTTAGAAAGCGGTGTAAAATATAAAAAGAATTAAAAAAAAAAAAAAAAAAAAAAGAAACCTACATATAGGGGATTTTGTGGTCAATTTGCCTTCACATTTTAGTCTAAGGCATCATAAATTCATTTTAAATGACATTGCATCAGTTATGATGTATTAATGGGGAACTATTATGCAAAAATCACTTTTATAAGGTGTTTGAACACAGTTGTGTGACCACAATGTGTGAAAACAACCAGCCTATAATGGTAAAAACCCACCCACTAATTATTTTAAATTCCCAATAAACCATAAACAGTCTTTTTGAGCACGCCATTCTAGATTTCTCCCTACAATGACGCTGACAGAGGAAAAAAGTCCTGTCCATTTTTAATGACTGGGATCACAATTTGCAATTTGGGATGCATCAACGAACATGGGAGCCTTCATAGACTCCTCCATAAACAGCTGAGGACATTGGTTAAATTTCATTTTCAAAAGAAATGTCCCGGAAAAAAATTGGTAAAGTCCCCAATACAGTGGCATGCAAAAGTTTGGGAACCCCTTGCAGAATCAGTTTTTTTTTTGTTTGTGTTGTGATTGTTGTTCATGAGTCCCTTGTTTGTTCTGAACAGTTAAACTGAGCATTGTTCTTCAGAAAAATCCTCCAGGTCCTGCAGATTCCTGCATTAAGTCCTGCATTAAGAGCCAGGGGAGAAAACATTTTGAATTTGAAAATCAAGGTAAATTGTAATTTGTCTTTCAGGAAACAGGCAAGTATATTCTGTTGCTTCCAAAGGGCAGTACTAAATGGAAAATAATGATATATTAACAAAATCAAAAAAACTTGGACGGCATTATCCTATTCAAAAGCTTTCACCCCTGACTCTTAATGCATCATATTTCCTTCCGGAAATGTTTGAACCTTGTGAATGGTGAACAGTGAATGTTTGAACCTTTTCTAATAGTTGTGTTTGAGTCCCTCAATTATCCTCAGTGTGAAAAGATGAATCTCAAAATCATACAGTCACTGCTGGAAAGGGTTCAGATATGCAAAAGATGCTGGAAAACTGAAGAATCTGCAGGACCTGGAGGATTTTTCTGAAGAACAGTCCTCAACTTTAGAACAAACAAAAGACTCATGAACAACCATCACAAAACAAAAACAAAAAAACAGTTGTAGATCATCCAGGTAACCACATACCGTATGAAGAACCAAGGGGTCCCCAAACTTTTGAAGGGAGTTATTTGAATAATCTGAGGATTTTTTTTGTCTTGTGGACTATATGTAAACATCTTTGATGTAATGCATTTTGTATGAACTCTCTTATTTTTGTTAAAATTATTCACATTTTTACAGATTCTGCAAGTGGTTCCCAAACTTTCGCATACCATTGTATGTTTAGGGATCAATACCAATGCTTTGTGTGTAAATGTCAACTCCAGACAAAGTATAACATGTTTGTTTTCCAAATTGGCTTTCTGAAAGGACTTCATGGCACTCTGTAAGGCTAATTTTGCTGAAGCTACCATTGTCTCTGCCTGTTTTCACTGATGCTGCCTTCACGTAGTACCAGAATGATCAAAAATAATAATGTGGCAGTTAAAAACTGCACATGAAAGCAGTGTGAAGTCGACCGTTTGAATTTGTTAAGATCATAATCTCAAGTGCTAGCACGCGATGACACCATGAGACCAGCTATGCTGTTATTTTTATTGTGCTGTGCTCCCCGTCTGTGTAATTGATAGACGTGCATTTATTATGCACAGTACAATCAGATGACTGACTTTTAAACCGATTTCAGTTTGAACATATAGAGCTGAACACCGCTACCAAGAGTTTGACATTTTCAGTTGTCCTGTTTTGTTTTGCCGGCTTTTGAAGCTCCACCCTCTTCTGAAAAGGGGGCTGCGAACACCAGCTCATTTGCATTTAAAGGGACAAACACACAAATTGCACGTTTTGGTTCATACCCTAAGAGTGTCAATTTCAATAAGCTATAAAAAATTATCTGACAGGTATTTTGAGCTAAAACTTCACATACACACTCTGGGGACATCAGAGACTTATTTTACATCTTGTAAAAAAAGGGCATAATAGGTCACCTTTAAAATATAAGACTTCGTCTTATCTTTGAAAATAAGGTTTTCTAAAGTCAGACTAACAAGTAAAGTAAGAAGCACAGTGCATACATCCTCAATTCTCTACATTTACATCTCTACATTTGTGGAGACCAACAGTTCCAATAAACATGCCAAATAATATCTTAATGAAAATCTAAAAATGTAGGGGTTAGGGGACAGAAAATATCATTAGCTCAGAATAAAAACCACAGAAGTCAGCGCAGAGGGCCCAGAATGACAGAAAAACAATTGCGTGTGTGGATGTGCTGAAAGTGATGCCTGCTCTGGCTCATCCATCACAGATAAATGGCAGATGGCTGGGACAGGACGTGCGCTAACATCATCACGACGGAAATGCAGTGAGAGCTTTACCTGCTGCTAATCCACTTAGTCAAAGACAAAGCTGTTTTAATCCATCCTTCCCTCCTTCACTCTCTCCCTCTGCTCTGTGATGGACAGAGTAAAGCCTCCCAGTAGGACAAAGATGAAGGCAGAAAGAGCTTACTCTGCATATTTCTGTTACTGACACAAGCTTAGGCAGATCTCTCTCTCCCTCCTTCATACCGGTTTTAATAAGCAGCAGCAGCAGAAAGTATTGATTTTAGAGGATTATTAGGGTTCAGGGTTATCCCTTTATACACATTGTGTTTTTCTTCGTAGAAAGAGATAACTTGATGTGTTAAAATAGTAGGAGTAAGACTATTAAAGCCTGAGAAGTTTGTTTGTGGGCAGGTTATGCAGTTGCATAGTTAGTTACATCATAGGATGTTATAGAAGAGCTGTGGGAAGACAAGAATATTGCCTATTCATGCTTAGCTTTTGGTCATTTGTATTACATGAGCATGTTCCCCTGAGTCTCCATTAGGAGAAAAGGCTCTTAAAATCAGGGTTTCTGTAAATTGAACCAGGCATTGTTTTTATTAGACCAATGTCTTCAAGGACTTTATGTTGAAAACAAACATAACATTCAATAAAAAGCGAAGGACATACTTTACTCTGTCATCTGCAGTGTTTACCTCAATGAAATAAAGGCAGTGTAATAAATGATTTCCCCGTTGTAAATAAGCTGGTGGCAGGTCAATGCTTCATCCAGCTGTCTCTGGGGGTAAACCCTCTCATGAGCTTAGCCTAGTTTTATACTGACTAATTTTCACAGTTTGTTTAATGTTTTAAAGGCACAATACTTACATAATCCCAAATTTTTCCAAGAATGTTTAAATCCAGAAAAATAAGCCATTTTAAATTGCCTTTCAATGATGTCATAAACCCTTGATTTCCCTTGTTTTATTTTGTGGAAAACATGAAAACACCAAAAACGCTTTAATACATAGTGACATTATAACAACTTTCAACTAGTGATTGGCCCTTTCAAAGCACTGCTTTGTGAAGCTTCAAAACTTAAAAAGCGTTTGTTTCTAAACAGTGGTTTAGAGCATGTATCAAACTTACCAAAGTAACGTGATTTCAGTAAACAAGGCTTTGCTAGGTCACAGCTTTTCCGAAACATTTCAAAATTTCAATGGTTTGCCATTGGGGGGTGACCTTTATGAACCTATGAATCATGCAAGCTCACTGACATCACCACCCAGTGGCAAAATATTGACCCAGCGTCTATACATTTTAATGAAACATTTGTGTTTTTAAAAGGAAGTTTAGTTAATAGTCTCGTATTGGCTGGTTTAGACAAGCTCTCCATAAAACAAACAAAACAAGCCCTGCAAATTAACAAAAAAAACATCATACAGACACAGCACGTAATGGTATTTGCTGATTTTAATTGCAGTTAATGCATTATACTTTCAATAAAACTTTTGCAATAGGTTTGTAAAAGCTGTTTTTATGCATGTTTTTGTTGCATTTACACAATTTGATTAGTAGGCATCACTAGCATATGGTGTTTTAAGCGCTTTAAAACAGTGCATCATTTTGTGAAGCAAATGGTTCAATTGATTCGAAGCTTCAAAAAGCTTTGTTTCTCCCATCACTGCTTTCAACATACTCAAATGTATCCAGTATGATAAAAACCAAAGCCACTAGAAGGCAAGCCTGCAACCATTAGCCAAAAAAAATGTTAACAGCTAATGCTAACGCTGCCGCACATGGCCGTTTTTTTTAATGGATGTCAATGGAAGAGAGGCTTCACTACACTGAACAAACAAGCTTTCTTTTTGGAAACAGCCAATCATTTAATGAATCGACAGCCTATCGGCTAATCTTCAACATGTTTTACACTATACTAGTTTTTGATTGAACTATTTTTAGAGTTCACTACTGAAAAATATCGTTTTTATAAGAGAATTCACAGACTTTTTGCAACAAGAGCGATTTAGCTTACGGTACTTCCCATTTATGCCTAAGGTATCCGTAAATGGCGACTGAGTGTCATACAACTCTGACTGAAGTTCAATGACGTCAAAGCTATAATGTGATTTGTTATCAAGGAACATGTGATCCAAGTTGCCCGTTACGCTTTCTCCAATAGTAAGTAATACAGAACCTCTCATCTCCCAATAGCAAGACAATCTCTGATAAAACAGTGCTGCTTTACCCCACATACGAATGACCGGAAGGAGCGGAAGCGGACGACTGTGGCATAATAAAAGCTCCACTGCTTTCAAGCCATGTGTTGCACTCATCTCTAATCAGCAACTGCTCCAACGGGTTCTTTTCGCTTCTACGGCTTTCACTACTTACTATTACAGCAACGTTAATAAATATAATACTTTAGCTCATCCATGAACATGATTTCTACCAGAGTCTCGTTTGATTGCATCAGCTGTGGGAATGAAGACAACAACTCCCATGATTCCACACTCAATCACAGCATCATCAAACTACTCCTTTGTTTTGAATATGTGCCCTCGCGCAGCAAAAAATTACAAACTGTCCTGTTTAAGGGGTCATGACATGAGAAACCAAATTTCCCTTGATCTTTTGACATAGAAGAGGTTTTTGTATGCCTAATACATCCTGCAAGTTTGACTGTTAGCTTGGCATTGAAAATGGTCAACATGTGAACGAAATATTCGCCTTGTTTTTTTCAGCAAATTGTACACATTGCTTTCATCTTTTCAACTTTTTGATTTTTGAGAGTGCGCAGACTATTTTTTTTGTTTTTTAATATTTTGTGTTTGATAACCTAAAATGTCCTCATCATCAATAAAAAAGCATTTATGTAATAACCCTCAGAAAACGTCTTGTTTGGACGTCACCCGGGAGCAATCATTTTGCATAAACACTGCCTCCAGAGCAAGACATCGACAAATAGTCTTCTTGTCACTATAAGACCCACCCACTAGTGTGGGCTGACACTTGATTACACTGAATGTGAGTGTTGCTTCACGTCAAAAGCAAATAGAAATTACAGTCACTGCTGCTATCTTGTTTACACAGGATACAGTATACAGATGTGCGTTCACTTTCTGACACGGTCCACATGCTTGAGTCTGTCGTCAACAGGACAAATGGAGTGAAAGAATGTTAGCTGTGACATGTTTGGTTTAAACAACTCGTTCACATCTTTGTACAGATATCAGAAGGATCCTAGCGTAAGTAACAAGTGGGTAGTTCATTTTTAATAGCATCTCGTCTGAGGATTTTGTTTTGTAAACAAGGCACAGTGTCATGGAGAGTTCACAAAGAAAAATTTGTTAAAAGATAAAGTGCTACTAGATCTGATTGCAGCTGCATCACAAACTGAAAGTAAATGATTTTATAAACTGTAATTTGTCTTGTTTTATTTTTTTTTTGAGGGGGCACTGATACTGTTTCCTACGCAATGGCATTAGCTAATCATAATAGTGGCTGATTTAGCAGGAGGTTAGCAGGAGTGTCTGTAGCTTTAACAGTCAAACTGTTTTGAATTTAAGAACAACAGTCTTTATGATTATGACCGCATACACAAAGAATGGCAAGTGGGTGAAAACTGAAAGTGAATGACAGAAACACTAAGGAGGACTGTGTCCAAATAACCCAGAACTACTGCAGCAAGTGACATCAATATTCACCTCGAAGACCCTTAAAACTGACCACAGAGGACTTCACAAAGTCAACAACCATGAAAGTGCTGCAACTGCTGAAACTTTAAATCACAGGCACCAATGCTAAAATGTGAATGTGAGTCATGATCACAAAACCTGGAGAGTTGGAGCATCAAGATGAACTTCAACATCTGCCCTGGCCAGACAAATCACCTAACTTGAATATTATCCATCCACTGTGGACAGTTTAGGAGAGAACAGTGAGAAGGCGATTCCCTCGTCTATCATCTGAACCGCCAGATGTTTTTATAGACAACGCTCACCTGGAGACTATTCAAAAGTTACACAAATCTATTCTAAGAATTACAGGCAAATGTTGCTAAAACACATTAATAATGAAATACTGCCTATTTACCAGGTGTACCATTATTTTCTCCAACTCCTGTATTTAAGACTAATTATAACTGAACTTCACACATACTAATCAGGATTTGATCTCTTGAACGCTACACAAAGACTGTATATAACAAGCCACTTAAGAGACCAGCCTACTTCATCACTTAATTGGAGTTTATTTCATATTGTTTGCTAGCACAATCAGTTTGTGGCTTTACAGAAATATTAGGTTATTATTTATAAACTCTGTGCTGCATTCACCTAAGCCAGTGGCTCTTGCTCAGCGGCCAGGAAGCAGTGTTCTGTTGCTAGGCAGCCTTCAGAGAATTGATCATGAAATCACGGGGGAGTGAGAAGACTGATCTATCTATCAGAGATCTTGGCCTCCATTAGGGGCTCTGAATTAATGAGCATCAGATGAAGCTCATCCAGTCCGAGATAAACCACAATACTTGTTCAAAAAGTTGGGTATTGGGAGAACCGTCTCTCTGATTAAAGAGCCACTAAACTTTGGATTTCACATCTAATTAAGAGGAAAGATTAAATGGATAGTCCACCCAAAAATAAAAATGCCAATTTATGTCTCACTTTTACATAATTCAAAACCTGACAAACTAAAATTATTTCATTAAATAACAGTTTACTTTTTGATGTGTTTTTCACAAAATCCCTTGACTGATGAGAAGCTTTCGTAATTTTTCCTCTTTTGTGTTTCACAGAAGAAAGCAAAATCGTACCACTTTGGAATGACATGTAATAATGACAGCAGTGACAACATTTCCATTTTAGGTGAATTATTCTTTTAAAGCAATCGTGAACAGCAATTAAAAAATGCTAATAGTATGTCCTCTGGAAACAGTGGACCTCAGCACACTGTCCTTGTGAGCTCCGAGGGGAAGCAGGTGTGACTGCCTCACTCTTCCAGAGCTCTTGACAGCGGAGGAGAGAGAGAGGAAGAGATCATTTAGCCCTAGATACGCACACTGCATACTGAGTCGCAGCGGAAGAATCGGCTATTCTGCTTGTGGATGCTGAGGTGCCCTTTCGAGTTGAGGGGATCTGCCAAGTGAAATGCACTGCCAATGTGTCAGGAGAGGCAGTGAATACTGAGACAGGAAATCAGGTCTAGAAGATGGGTAGCGACCTTGATTACAGAATGCTCTGACAAGTAGCACCTACATTTTACAACATGGCTTGTAATATCACTTTACAGCCCTTTGAAACTTTCTTGGGGGGTGTATTAGGTGCTTTGTTCATAAGTTTTTTTCAATCAATCAGAAAAAACATATATATATACTCATTTATATGTTACTGATAAGCAAGCTCATATAGAATCCTCATTTTTTATGCCAATATCGGGAGGACAATAGACTTAAATATGGTTAAACATTATTCAGCACACTAAAACTCAAACAAATTAGCAATAACGTCATTCAAATGGTAGTGGCTATATAGAATGATGGACGTTTGTATTCTGCAGAAATTTTCTGAGCTTTCTATGAGAATCAAGTCTTTGTGGGCCTGCTGATAAGGTAGCTTTTACAGTACTTAATTTTAAAGATGGCTTTACAATTGACATAATTGAAAAAATAAGGCGGCACACTGATGCATAAGTATCTCATATATACATACATAGCTCAAAAACAAATTATTATAAGAATTATGATGGCCAACTCAATAACTCATGAGTCTTAAATAAGGGGAAACTATATGGTTTAGATGTCTGAGAATCTTTAACCCTAAAAAGCCTAAAATATCATATTTGTTCCATGAATTTCTAATGCCAGTCTTCACTGTATTGCACTGCAATATACACTGCCATTCAAAAGTTTGGGATCAGTAAGATTATTGTTTTTTTTTTTTTAAAAAAAAACAAGTGTCTTATGCTTATCAAGGCTGCATTTATTTGATAAAAAATCCAGAAAAAAATGTAAGATATGTAAAATAACTGTTTTCTATGTGAATATATTTTAAAATGTAATTTATTCCTGTGATGCAAAGCTGAATTTTCAGCATTATTACTTGTTTTCAGTATCACATGATCCTTCAGAAATCATTCTAATATGCTGATTTATTATCAATGTTGAAAACAGTTGTGCTGCTTAATATTTTGCTGGAACCTGTGATACGTTAATAAATAAAAAATTAAAAAGAACAGCATTTATTCATTGAAATATTTTGTCACAATATAAACTACTATTTTTTTCTTTTCTTCTTTTCTTTTTTTTTTTTTGAAAGAAATCAATACTTCTATTCACCAAGGATGTGTTTTATTGATAAAAATTATAGCAAAGACTTACATTGTTAGAAAAGATTTCAATACCGCATAAATGCTGTTCTTTAGAACTTTTTATTCATCAAAGAATCCTGAAAAAGAATCACAGGTTCCAAAACATTTTAAACAGCACAACTATTTCCAACATTGATAATCAGTAAATCAGCATATTAGAATGATTTCTGAAGGATCATGTGACACTGAAGCCTGAAGTAAGGGCTGATTAAAAATTCAGCTTTGCATCACATGAATAAATTATATTTTTAAATATATTAAAATAGAAAACCATTATTTTAAACTGCAATAATATTTCACAATATTACTGTTTTTTTCTTAAATGTTTGATCAATTAATTACAGCCTTGATGAGCATTAGGAGAATTTTTTTTAAAAACATCAAAAATCTTACAGATCCCAAACTTTTGAAAGGCATTGTATGTTTATCTTATTTCGTTAATTATTTTTAAAATATTTAATGTCTTTACAAGGTTAAAAGACATGACAAAAGACATTACTCAGTTTTAAAACAATTTTTGCCACAGTATCAGATATATACAGCCAAACAGATGCTTGGTCCACCTCCTAACTACCAGGTAACACATATTACCTGGGTAAGGGCAGAGTAAAGATTTTCAGAAATTCTTCTTACCGCCACTTTTTGCTGGTTCAGCTGATATTTTCTCTGCATTGCTGCCTGGTGTTTTGGAAAATCTTGGATCTCAGAGTCTCTGCCCACACCATCTGCAGTTCACAGCAAATGCTTCAAGTATGAAGCTGATGTGTTCCAGATGATGTCCTTTACTAAAAAAGAAAATTTATACATTAGAACACAAAAAAACAAAAATACAATACATATAACACATTCTACACTTATACAAAATCTTCAATTGGTGGAAGTATTGGAAGGTATTATTTGGTCCCAAAACAATCACCCATGCATTTGGGTCTAGTCTCCTTTATTTTTCTTTCAAAATGTTACCATTAGTGTCATCTGACATAACCAGTGGCATCAAATGCCGTCTCTGTTGTATTAGCTCTTGAGAAGCAGGTGCGTTTTCTCCTTTTTCTTTTCCAGACATCAGTCTCTTGACCCCCTCAACCTCATCTCTCGACTGGGTCACTCATTCCCCTTCATCACAGCGTTTGTATTGATGTGTGATGTGAAGTGTCAAGCTATTCATTTCATGTTTCTTACACTGAGGAGTGATGTGTCTCAGCTTTACACGTCAGCGTGCGGCAAAGCGGGGGAAAAAACCCGGCACAAGGCGTGACAGGCTATGATCTAATATTCCCATCATTTTAATGAGATGGTGATAACAGAGGAAAGCAGATCCATCCTGTCTCCTACATTCCTGTAATTGAGCACCGCGGATCCCTGTCCCTGCTTTCGCAGGACTCCGGTACAGCCGTATTATAATAATGACCCGGAGGCAACACAGATTTAATGGCGTTTGAGAACATTGTGTAATCTGGTTACGGAAGACAGAGATATATGTCATGATTTTATATTCTGAAGTCTGAGTCATTATATAAATGTTAGAATGCATCTCGTAGAACAATCCAGAATTCTACAGGATACATTTGACAAAGCACAGGGCAATACAAAGGCTGAGGTTGACAGTAAAACACAAGGAAGGCAAGCCTTTGAAAACTCTGAGAAGGCCAAATTAGATTTCACTCTCAATGTTTGTATTGTGTTGATTGGTACGAGGCAAAAAAAAGTTTCCTCATTCAGCATAATTATTCATCTCGGTTACTGGATAGATTATGGAGACATTCCGGTATGAAACTGGGTCACTCTATATGCTGTTCTATACATACAAATGAAGGAGTCAAACTTGATTCTAAATCTGTTCTTCAGCAGGTACTTGCACGCATCATCGACAAGACTGTGGCATTTTCTTTTTTAACATGATATTTTTCCACTACCACTGGCCTACTTAAATTTCAGAGCTTTAATGCAATTGCATAAACTCAAAACTCCACATCATAGGGTTACGCATGGATCTGAACCGTGGGAAATCACACCAGTGAAATAAGTTTTGGCTTGTATTTGTAAATCAAACTCTCCTCAACTTGGAAAGAAGCTGTGCTAGTGCATTCAGTGTGCTCTACAATTACTAACAGCAGAGATATTGTTCAGAATGATCAATAACAGCCATATCTTTTTTTTACCCAGCTGTCTAAAATTGTACCCAACCACATGAATTCACACTGGACAGCAGCATTATCTGTGCTCCAAACCAATGTTTCAGGCAGTTCATTGGTGCAGAGTAATTACAGGAGGACACTTTTTTGTGCATGCAGTATTTCAATGCAAAAACCTGCATCTTATTCAATAACCATCCAATAAGCCAGTTCAACTAGCTGCTAAATGTGCTGAAACAGTGCTGTGCAATTAATGTTGTGGAATTAGTGGCCACAGAAAGCGGTTAAGAAAATTATATTAAGAAGAGATGTGTGTGTACATTTTTATTGGCCATGGAAGCAGTAATTCATCAAATTAGAATAGATGGTGAAATATTACTAAAACTAATCCAGTCATATATCCAGGCGTGTGGCGCATTTGTAAACCATAAAGTGTGACTGATTGCAGTAGTCCACAGATTTCAAAATTCATATTGGTCTCATCAGAAGGGAAACAGACGGTTAACATGCTTTCGTCAGGGCGAACGACATACAGGAACAGGACAAAAAGGAACACTCCACTTTAAAAAAAAAGGGCTCATTGTCCAACTCCCCTAGAGTTAAGCAGTTGAGTTTTACCGTTTTCGAATCCATTCAGCCGATCTCCGGGTCTGGCGATAGCACTTTTAGCATAGCTTAGCATAGATAATTGAATCTGATTAGACCAATAGCATCTCGCTCAAAAATGACCATATATAATGACAATATTTTTCCTAGGTAAAACTTGACTCTTCTGTAGTTACATCGTGTACTAAGACTGACGGAAAATGAGAGGTTGTGACTTTCTAGGCTGACATGGCTAGGAACTATACTCTCATTCCGGCGTAATAATCAAGGAACTTTGCTGCCATACCATAGGTGCAGCAGGCGCAATGATATTACGCAACGTCTGAAAGTGACCTGCACTAAATTTGTGTAGATGCAAGAATTGCAGCCGGCAGAGTTGACGGCTGCGTAATATCATTGCGCCTGTTGCACCCATGGTACGGCAGCAAAGTTCATTGGTTATTACGCCGGAATGAGAGTATAGTTCCTAGCCATATCGACCTAGAAAATCGCAACTTTTCATTTTTCGTCCGTCTTTGTACACGATGTAACTACAGAAGAGTTTTTAAATAGGAAAAATATCGAAACTGTTTGGTCATTTTTGAGCGAGATCCGAACGATCTAATCTAGTGTTTCTAAACGGGGGCGTTCGGACAGCATCGGGGTGCGCTGGAAGCAATATTTTTTAAAGGGGGGCGTTGAGCTGTTCTTGGGGGGCGTTTGGTCAAGACGAGTTTACACCAGAGATGTATGAGCTGAAACTTAGAAAAGAAAATGGTCTGCCACATCCTAACGCTGTCTCTACACTGGATACATCAAAACGCACTTTCTACATCTATTTTCCAACTTGTCGGTAGCGCAGGCGCGTGGAATCCCGCAGACAGAAATAGAACGCGGCTTCCGTTTACTGTAGCCCTCGCGCTCAGTTGTTACTGAACGACTGATTATAACGGGATCTATGTGCTTTAACACAACATGTCGCGCTGTTCGCGGTCAGTGTAGTAGTGGTGTTAACTGCTAGTTTGCACCAATACTCCCGCTCCTAGACTTGACAGTGTATCATTTCCTTACCAACGACTTAAGTACTTTAGTGTTTGCTTGACTTTCTGTAGCGCAGCTGCTGCGTCAAAACAATAGCAAGCATTTAGACACGATAAAGCAAGAGATGTTTTTTCTTATTTAGAAAAATTAATATCAATACTTTTTGTTTGCTGATTGGCTGCGGTTGGTTTGAATGCCAAATTTCTAAAGTGTTTATTCAAAGCTCACAAATATAGCCTTATTTATATCCACATGGCTTTTTTGCTCCTTGTTTTCTGATTCATAAAAAAGGTTGCATTTGGAAAAAAAAACCTTTCTATTTGAATATATTTTAAAATGTGTTTCCTTCTCATGCTAAGCTACAGTATATTACTACAACTTTCACTGTCACATGATCCTTCAGAGATTATGCTGATTGTTGCTTAAGAAACATTTCTTCTTATTATTATAGCTGGCACAACACACTGACAAAAAAGCAAGATTTGAAATTTAATTGACTATAACAAATGTATAAATCAGGACAGCACTAAAATAGTCACTATTTTGAAAATGAGGAGCATGTTTCCCATCTTTCTAAAACTCCAATTAAAAGTTGGGGTGTTTTGTGAGATGCCATAAAATTAAGAATATGTCATTTGGTCTCTTTAGCCTTTATATAATTGACTTAAGTACAAAGAAAAAAAAACAATGTTTTCACTGGCCAACTTAGTTTTATTTTGTTAATATAAACAAATTTTGAGCCATGATCCAGCTTTGCTTGCGAAGACTGAGAAGCTCCATTTATAGCCAAACATGATACCCTCACCTATTACCAATTCACCTGCTTGCTGTTTCAAAACAGTTTATTTGGTTATTCTATAACCTTTTCACTTTTATTTTTCCTCTGTCCCAACTTTTTTGGAGTGGAATGCATACTTCAAATAAATAAATAAATAAATATTTTATAAATAAATATGTTTCTATTTACAAAATACATTTAAGTTGGTCAGTGAAAACTTGTCAATGAAATAAAAGTTAAATAGAATGAACAAATCACAGATTTGAGAATTCATTTTACTAAATGTCCCAACTTTTCTAGAATTAGGGTTGTACTTAGTTTTTTTAAGTAAACTTTGAAATATTCTCACAAAATCTATGAAACATAGTAAAGTAGGGTTTACATTTCTTCCATTTGAATGTGTAAATGTGGTATTTACTCACCAAAATAACAATGTCCACTATGTCATTTTTATTTAGTCTTTTTAAATTTGGTGCAACAAGATATATCTGCATCTCAACAACACTGAAGCTGTAGCAATGAAAACCACCAACATGCTTAAAAACTCTGTAAATTAATGTTATTACACTTATTTTAAAAGAATTTACTGTAAAAAAAAGTACTTCACTGTCTTTTTTGATCAGTTCAATGCATCCTTGAAATAAAGTAATTTCCTAAAAATCATAATGACCCCATACATTTGAATTACTGTAAATATAATAACAGTCCTCATTATAAACACAAAATAATAATAATCAACTTTAATATTCAGTGAGGACAATTAGACTACGATTTATTTGATGAGGGGCAGTGAGGGACCTGGATAATGGGTAGGGGGGCGCTGGCCCAAAAAAGGTTGAGAACCACTGGTCTAATCGAATTCAATGATCTATACTAAGCTATGCTAAAAGTGCTACCACCAGACCGGGAGATCGGCTGGATGGATTAGAAAACGGTAGAACTCCAAATGTTTAACTCTAGGGGAGTTGGAAAATGAGCCTATTTTCAAAAAAAGTGAAGTGTTTCTTTAATATATTGCAAATTAAGGTGTGAGGGATAAGCATACAGTCTCATTAATAGTTTGTACAGTTGTATACTTTCACTCTCAGAAAAAAAAAGGTCCAAAAGATGGCACTGGGACAGTACCCTGAGCTGCATACCGCTTTTAACCGCATTTAACCCTAAAGGGTGAATATTAGTACCTGAAACGTACCTGTTATTACCTAAAGAGCAAATTTTAGTACGTACAGTTGAGGTCAAAAGTTTTCATACACCTTGGAGAATCTGCAAAATGTTAAGGGAAGACACTGAAGGCAAAAACGCTGTTTTTGCTTGATTATATACAACATTTTAATCCTTACAAAATTGTGAAAACATATTGTTTTCTGTCTGTTCTAAGTATTTTCTGAATTATGGAGTGACAAAAATGAGATACAGAAAATATTCCCTTTGTAAAAACATTTGACTCCAACATGTCAAAAAAATTAAACAAGGATTTTGAAACTGACTTCATCCAGAGTTCAGATTTTTGTACTAGAAGTGTAATGCCTCATTTGCATATTTAAACTTAACATTTAACTGCCTGCTTTCCATTAGTATTAATGGCGCTGTGTAAACTATATTATCGCCAAGCCCTAATCTGTGACTATAAGGCAAATTATAAAGATCAACCTCAAGGTTTTCCGTAAAGCTAGTTTAAAACAATGTGTACTGGGAAAAGTGGTATATGACTTTCTGACTAAGCAATGATAACTGAGCACTGCTGTTGTCTCTCAGAAAAACATGCAACTGTCATTTTCCATAAAGCTGTAAAACCCAGTGGAACTGTAGAGTTTCCTCATTATCTGTCTTGAGTAGACATAAATGCCATGCAGTCTTTTCTCAATAGGCTCAATCTTTAAAAAACTTGCAGAACTACTTAACTGGCCTCCATTACACCTATTTTTACCTTCATGGCTTCCTGATCTACTGAGGGGTAAAAAGACTGATACATTCCCCAAGTCTTCATTTCTCTTAATATGAAGTAAATGACCTAGTTTAAAAGCATTTAGTTAGAAATGATGATGCTAATTATCTCAATTACCTCTTGCTAGACACTAATGGAATTTTGAAAGCCACCTTTGAAACTTTTATAACTAGCTTTTATGACTTTTTCTTTCCACTTCTGAGTCTTTACCCTACCTTCAGAATAGCTGTCTGATTGGACATGGTTTTTAATATAATGTTATAATTCATTCCACACTTCTCTTCAAATAAACGGCCTGCCTTGAATGGCCTTGCTGCTGAGTTGATCTATTTGTCCGGATTGAGCAGAGACTGTTGACGCTCGCTCTTCCGTGAGTTGTCGTTCATATTGATTGGCAGTGGGTTCTCTGTACTAAATTCACCGCTCTCACTCGCAGTGGCTTTTAAGTTCAGTAAATGCGTCTCTGTGACGACGGGCCTTCTGAAGTGTGCGTCAAGTGCTGTTTGTTTCTCAGTGCATATTTACTTCCCTCACAGTCAATTTCCACAGTTCATTGACTGACCTGAAAATACACTGAGAAAGACTCAGGCTTGTTCAGAGGGTACAGTGGTGCTTCAGAATGTATCCAAACAGTCAGTGCTCCTTCAGCGGGCGACTCCAGAGAAAGTGGACACACTTCAGACACACACAGGCAAATTAACATATTCATAATGTTGAAAGCTAAATTCTAGCGCCAAATTAACCGACTATAGTCTATAGTCTTATTCTTTCAGAATGTATTAAATTCAGTGTTCTGACACTTTCTAAAAAAATACTGGATTTAAAAAATATATGGCTACAGTGCCTGCCTGTGCCAATACAAAATGATACAATATCAATCTATTAAATGTTAATAAATACACATTACTGTCTCTGCAGACATACGAAAATGCATTTGCGCTAGAACCACACTTTATGTATGAATACCTTCAAATGTCAATGAGATGACATTGAGTTTACAGAACAGGGCCCAAGTCTCTTTACCTGCTGCATACCACTGATGGACGCTTAAACTTGACTTTCGATATGATTTGAGTCAAATGAACATTCATTTCAGGGCTCCATACCTCAGGCCTCCCGCTGCACTCCGGCTGCTCAAAGTGTAATTACGTTACTGTATCAAGCGATGTAATAGCACAGACTCTCCTCTCTCAAGGCGGTAGGTTTCTGCCAAATTCTCTAATAAATGGATCGCAGGTTTGATGCTTTTGGACTCAGGTACATGCAGGGTTCTACTTCTGCTCTCTGAGCTGCAAAATGAGATTGATCTTCATGGCTGCAAGGAGCAAAAAAAAAAAGTTTTTAGCAAGATCTTTAGATCTTTAAAGAGTAAAGAAACACTACAACACATTTTCGTTCGAGTTGCTGACCGATATTTCATTTTTGCACATAATAGGAAACTTTGGCATTCTTTATTTTATGGCAGCGGCTATTTCCACTAAGTGCAAATAGCAATAGACGCTATTTACACTAACTGTAAACAGCAATTTAATGCATTTTATTAAGTGAAAACAGCATATTTTCTTAACGATAGATGCTGTTTACACTAAGTACAAACTGCAATGGATTATATTTACACTACGAGAAAATAGCAGTATTTTTTAACGATGGATGGATTCCATTTACACTATGTTAAAATAGCAGGATTTTCTGATACTGTACTACTTATTGCAAACAGTTGCAATTATCTGCACCTCAGTATTGTAGTACATTATAAAACAGTATGCAATAACGTGAGTGTAAATTATAATTTTAATTCAAATTACTAAATGGATGCCACCTTATTGGGACAATATAAGCCTTCCCTACACCAACCCTAACCCTACCCGATACTTTATTTTCAACTTTTCTATTATTTTCTTTATTTTTATTGAAAATAAATGCCTTCCAAATGTGATATAAGATTTGAAAGGGGAGAAAAAAAGTTCAGCAACAAGTGGATTCGAACCCGGGTTGATTGCTTCAAAAATATACTATTGTATGCGTTTAACCATCTGCGCCACTGAAGCTGTTGTTAGATTATTGTCTTGTGTATTGTTGACTGGCCCAATCACAAGTTGGTGGGCGGAGTTAGTATAAATAGCTTCTGCCAACAAGGCGGGCTATTTGCACTTAGCGTAAATAGACACCGTTATTTTCTATGCAAAATCACATTTTCAGTGCACCCTATAGATGCAAATTTTAATGTTTATTTGCGCATTACATTACAAATATTAAATGAGCCATTTGTATTTGTGGAATATATTGATAGCTTACGGTACAAATCATTGTATAATATTTTTGTGAATTTTGTCTCATGCAATTGTGAGTAACATCCTTTGATGAACCTTTGATGTTGTTAACTCCTTCAAAGCAAAATAAAATTGACTGGATCAGACAGCTGTTGTGTGCTCTCTCTCCTTCCCGCACTCATTTTTTTTTGTGCATTTTTTGTTCTAACTCTAAATTATCACATGCCAAATTTGGTGATCTTGTTTGTGCAAGTGCCATGTATTCTCAGCTACCTATTCGTCCACTGTTATGCGTCGCCTTGCTAAGAAAGCATTAGTTAAAAAAAGATGGTGTGATTTTAAGATTTAGTTCAGCAAATGGTTAAAACAAAAACTGAGGAACAGAACATAATTTAAACTGTACTCACATTTGTGACTAATTGTTATTTGATGACAACATTTAACTCAAAAGAACAATTTGTTCACCAAAATCAAATGGGGTTAAAGGGATAGTTCACCCAAAAATGCCAATTCTGTCACATCCATTACTCACGTCATGTCATCCCAAACCCGTGAGACCTTCGTTCATCTTTATAACACAAAGTAAGATATTTTTGATAAAATATCTTAATATAAAATACCAAAATCCAGCTTTGTGGTAGTTGCGTTGCTGTCTATAGAGGGTCAGATTTAATCAAACCTATCTCAATTTGGGTTCTGAAGTTGAACAAAGGCTTACAGGTTTGGAACGAAATGAAGGTGAAAAATTAATGACAGAATTATAATTTTTAGGTGAACTTTCCCTTTAAAATATCTTGCAATATAGCATCATACAAAGCACTTCTATGATGACAGAAGAGTGAATAAATTGTTTAAAGAACTTTCATATTCGGCTGAACTATTCCTTTAAGGTCAAAAACAGAGTCTGTGGCTTAACAGCGTGCATTAACCTTATATTTTCACAGAGGACAGATCCTTAGAGACAACAAAAGAAAGATAAAGAGAGAGCGATGACTTGCTTTGAGACGTTTCGGTGTGGCACTCAGATGAGCGTTCCATCTCAGGATCAAAGCCGACAGAGAGCTCATCGTAAGCAAGATCTAAACTCACGCAGAGGAGTCAAGTGCATCTCTCTCCCTGCAGTCCAGATGCAACTGCCACTCTGGAACAGACAGAACAGACAGTAGAAAAGGCCACAGGGCAGAGAAGAAAAAACAAAACAAAAGGGCTTTCTGAATCCACACACACATTTCTATTCCTGCTAGATGAGACTTTGCACCACAGGATCACATTCCCCTGCAAATCTCATTAAACACGCAGCGACTCTGTGTTTCTGCTGATGTGGTGTGCTAGAGATGTAATCTGCATATCTGCATGTCTAATGCCAAATTATTAAAGATTGCGTTAAGCGTTAAGAGATGAGCAAAAATATATGCTCAGGTGGGTATAAGGGGGAGGGCAGCATTAGACTCAAGTCCTTGATCTTTTCCAGCTTTTAAAATGCATTCAAGAGGACACAAACGCTTTGCGTTATCCTCTTTAAATGCACAGCTGCATTCATTTGACCCAATAAAGTAAGCTGTTGATCTTTCCTTTCCATTTCAGAGAACAAAAACAGTCTTTCTACACTACCGTATGATGCTCTCATGGGACAAAGCATCTTATCACAGTAGAGACAAAACCAAGTGGGCCAGAAAAACTCTTCTGTGTAGTCCTAGTTTCTCAAGGTTATGTGTAAAGATAGCTCCATTTTGCTAGTGCACTGTTGTTGGATGTGGGTTAGTCTTGGGCTAAGTAAGCCCTGTCATTAGAGACATGCTCAAAGTAGCCGAACAGATGGGAGCATTGTTAATTTAAACCCTGGGGAGTCTAGAGAACAGGCTTCACTTTTTTATTTATTTATTTTTTTGTCCGCCCAGACTCCAGTCAGACCTCTCTGACACATTGTGTGTGTTTTTTTTGCTGGTCGGTCGTCTAGCATGTCTGCATTACTGCGCTGAAACTTAATGAGTGTTGGATACTTAATGATACTTTCAACTCATTTTTAAGAAGAAGACATCAAAAGGTGCAATGCTAGAATCGTAAAATCCTACTAAGGTTATAGTAGATATATATACACATTTCTGCTTCAGTAAAAACTGACAGTGCTCCAGATTATATATATATGCATCAGAGCACAGGCTGATCAGTTAAGCATTTATTTCTTATTTTACTATAGAATAATGATGATAGTTTTTAGCGGCATGTGGCATGGAAGAGTTCAAAAGGATAGTTCACCCAAAAATGAAAATTCTGTCACTAATTACTTACCCTCGTGTCGTTACAAATACGTATCATCTTCGTTTATCTTCAGAACACAAATTAAGATATTTTTGATGAAATCTGAGAGCGTACTGACCCTGTATAAACAGCAACGCAACTGTCAATGACATTAGTGGTTGAACCCTAATTTTATGAAGCTACGAGAATACTTTCTGTGCGCAAAGGAAACAAAAATAACACTTTTATTCAATTTATTTTCAAATTTGATATATATGTGTGTGGTGCTGCTGATGCGTAAGATCTGATTTCCTCAAAAATGGGTGTGGAACGACATGAGGGTGAGTAATTAATGACAGGACTTTCATTTTTGGGTGATCTCTTTATGGAGATGCCATGTATCACTGTACAAGAAATAGTTCACTCACAATAAACCAATCATGTACCAAAGCCATATGATTTTCTTTTACAGAACACAAATGTAAAAACTTATGAATTACAATTTGTTGGTCAGTTTTCTATGCCATTAGTACACTTACTGAGATTAAAGTTTTTATTCACTAATAATATATTCCATCAATTCAAATAGTACGATTATGAAAGAATCAGACTGATTTTGTGAACTGTACTAAACTGTTTCTAAAAATAATATAATTTTTTTTATTAAATAATTTTGTCCAGCAAAACTAGTTTCCTATAGCTGACAGTTCATTTTGAACAAAATAAATCTACTTTATGTGCAGGGTATCATTTTTATTATTATTCTTGTGGAATAATCTAACTTCATCATGTTTATTGCATATGGAACCAGCTGTGAAAATAGGTGGTGGCCAGGTGTAATGTATACATTAATATGCATTACAGTCATAAAATATCCTGCTTTCATAACATTTCCTTAACAGCCCTAACATGCGTGTATGAATGCGTTATGACATATGTCTAATGGGCTGCAGGCACACACATAAAACACAGTCTCAACCTGTGTGCTGATAGTCACATGATGTGTCTCCATCTTATGCAGCAGGACTGCAGGCAATCAGTTAGAGAAGCTTACAAGAGGGTTGGTCTCTTCATCTAGCAGCACAAGAAGTAAATCACATGGGGGCATAATATTCTTATACAGACAGCAAAATAACCTCACTATGTTGTTTATACAATGACGACACAAAATGTCAGTTTTATAATTGAAATAATCTACAATTAATTAAAGGCATAGTTCACCCAAAAATGAAAATTGTGTAATTACTTACTTACTTTCATGTCATTCCAAACCCGTAAGAACGTTCATCTTCGGAACACAAATTAAGACATTTTTAATGAATTCCGAGAGCTTTCTGATCCTGCATAGACAGCAAGGCAACTGACATTTTCAAGGCCCAGAATGCAGAAAGGACATCAATAAAATAGTCCATGTGACATCAGTGGTTCAACCTTTTTTGAAGCTACGAGAATATTTTTTGTGCGCAAAGAAAACAAAATAACGATCTTCTCCTCCATGTTAGTCTTTGACACAAATTCACACATATTCACTACCTTTCTGGGTCATGTGGAAGTACTGTTGCTGTCTATACAGGGTTAGAAAGTTCTTGGATTTTATCAAAAATATCTTAATTTGTGTTCCTAAGATGAACAAAGGTCTTTCACGTTTGGAACAACATGAGGGTGAGCAATTAATGACAGAATTTTCATTTTTGGGTGAACTATACCTTTAAAAAATGATTGTAATTAGTGGTTGACTGACATTCAGTCTAACCTTGAATAAATAAAATCTAAATATAGCTGCCAGCAGCAATTACCAGGTTCAAGCACTTTAGGTATTTAAGCACATAAGGAAAAAGACATCACATATTATTTAGCAAGCCTGTAACTACCTAAATCAATGATTAAAAAAGCATTTTTTGTCAAATCCAGGTGATTTACCATAAAAATATGATGTTTTTATAACATTTATTGACTATTATAGCACCAGATCTGGTCTGATCTCCCTGAAAGTTTGCATGCTTGTTTAGAATCAGCTGTCACATGTGCGCTGCAGGTTTTGATCCTATCTTTCTCAAAGTTTTGAATTGTCGTTTAGATTTTATAGGCTTTTGGGGGTATTTGGACAGGCCCCTTTCCCAGACTGAGCGAAAAAACCTAGGACTAGTTCGCAAAAGTAGGTTTTTCACATTTTCTCAATCATTTAAAAAACGGTTTGATTGACAGCAGTGGTTCTAGAGACAAAGTTGTTCAGAACGAGGAGGTCTATCATACAATATGAATATTGCTGTATGTGCGGAAAACCGTGCAATGTACGGAAAACCGTGCAATGTACAATCGTTTATGTCCTCCTATGTTTTTCCCCTCTTATAGCGCCACCAAGAGGCTAATCTCCGTGATTTTTTCCTGTGACCTCAGCTTGAGTTCTTACATAAGTGTGCCGAGTTTGGCAAAGATATCTCATTCCGTTTAGGGGTTCTAGGCATTTTACTAAAGGTGGCTCTGCCCCCTTCAAAAGTTTTGGCATCCCTTTGCCACAGTAAGTTGAAAGTTTTGAAACTTTTTTTTTTTTTTGATAATTATTGATATTCACTTTCCAGAGAATCTTTCTGCACTAGTTTGGTTCCAACTGGGCGAAAAACCTAGGACTAGTTTGCAAAAGTAGGTTTTGCAAAAAATGCATTATACCTCAAAAAACATACATTTTGTCCAGCATGAGCCAAGGATTCCAACGACATAAGACACCTGAGCCTGCGACTGACGGTTTAGTAGTTATGAGCGATTTCGTACTTTCAATTGCTGTAGCGCCCCCGTCAGAACAATTGGGGCGAGACTTGGTCATGTTGTAGGCGGTGTGAGTACAACCATCCCCCCAAGTTTCAAGTCTCTATGACTTGCGGTTTGGTCTGCACGATCAGTTTATTATATTGGTTATAATTTTATTGTGCCATTGGCATATGTTTTCCATGTATGAAATGAAGAATAATAGTAAGAAAAACATGTAAACTGAACGTATATATATATATATATATATATACACACACACACACACAATTTTCACTGCCTGCTAAAAGAAATTGTTTATCGGCTGACCACTAATTCTAATGGATTTAATATATTTCAGGCAGCATGACATTTACGCTCAATTAGACTGCACTGTTAAAATGAATAAGGCGTGAAGCACAAACACATAAACATTACATGAGCAATTTTGAGAATGAAAAAAGCATATTTAAGTCATATGGGTCTATTTTCTTGTTCCACTTCTGGATGAAATAGAAATACAGGCAGTCTTCTGCAGATATCTGGTGCAGCTCAATTTAACCAAGGATCAAATCCTCTGGGAGTAAGTATGGCACCTTTATCAAAAGCATCACTCTTAGCAGTCTGCAAGAGATACACCATAGACGCTTGGAGTTTGAACTGTATAGCAGCTCTAAATACAGAAAAATGACTGAAAGTGCAATGTTTTGTCAAACGTTTGGCAAACGGGAATGTCCAATTAAATACACCTAAAGATTTGATTGATTTCAAGTTGATTGTTTTATATCATTCAAACAGCCTAATAGCTCTTATTGTGCACTTCAAATGTGCCTTGATTGTGATTTTACAAATACTGGGTCTGTTCTATGTCCATTAAAACACTTATAATAGACTAGTATCAGCACAAGAGAAAAAAAGATAGTGACCTATTTTTCAGCAGGCTGCTCTATTTTCTTGCACACCTGGGATGAGAATACAAGCCGGCATAAAGTTTGTCTGTTTTTTCCCCCCCTTCTTTTTATCTGTCAGTCGCACTCTGTTATGTCCTCTTTCAGTTCATACACATATGACCCATGTTTATCTCCCCAGGTTCAGAGCAGCAGAGCTCCAGTGTTGAACCACTAAACCGAAATGTGGTTGTACAGATGTGGCCTCCGAACACAGACAAAAGAAACGAGCAGGCTTAATTGAGCTGGGTAATTGGCCATTATTTACCACAGAGATGACGCTCCCCACCGCTGGCTTTGACACATCTGTAGAGCTCATTAGTGTGAGGAACTCTCTCAAACGAGGCAGGAAAACGTGACAGGCTGCTTTGTTTCAGCTGTTATGTAACTGCAGGGTGCTCTCAGGCTCATAATTGACCTGGATGGAACACGTTTCAATCTCTGTACCTTTGTAGTTTATGGTGCTTGGGTAGGTGGGTTTACAAGATGTGGGTTCTGTACATACAGTACATGACATCCCTGATTCTTAGGTTTGACAGTAATAGCAGGCTGCACTAGCAGTAAATCTTTTAAATGATTAAATTGGACAAGGTTCAAGAAAAAGCCTTTTCCTGGCCAGCAGTTCAGATTTGTATCATTTTTACTGGCCCACACACAAGAAAAGTTTTGTCAAAGTTTTGTCAAGAAAAACAAAAAAACAAACATTTATATATATATATATATATATATATATATACACACACACACACATAGGAGTGTCATGATTCCTCAATTCAATTAAGAATACTAGATATTAGAAAATCCTCGATTGCCCGTGTCGAGTAACATGCAAAATACCGGAAGTGGTGAATTCCACACATGAAAATCCATGAAACGCATTATTAGACCATTTTATAGACCATTAAACCCGTTTAAAAATCATAATAGATCACAATGTTATTGTGAATTCACAAACGATCAATTTAGTACATATATGCGATGTAGGTTTAATATATGCGCTTAAATTATTTACACGCATGTAGGTTACGTACGTGCGTCAAGGAGCGGCTCCGTTCACAGTAAGTGCTACTCCACACGAACTGTTATCATTTACATGTGGGGAGCGTCTCAAGCTCCATCTCTGCATACTGCTGCGAGTTTGGGTTTATTATAACGTTCATCTGGGAGCGCAGTATGCACCATTTCATCAGATTTGTAAGGTAAATCATTTACAAACCTACGCAAGCACAGGAGAATACGTCATATCTTTCTCAACTTCCTAACTGCTAATCGCGATTTCAAAATAAAAGTTTGAACCCTTACCCTTACACATTTTTTACACATTTCATATTCAAGAAATTACAGTGGCTGTAGCATTTCTGTCCTAAACAAATGGCCAAATATTAGTGATTAAGTAACGTTAGACTTTTAAAATAAATGTTTAGTCAATTTTAAACAAGGATTAGATGATGCAGTAAAGTGTAAAAACAATCACTGGCGCCCTCTGCAGTCATTATTTTTATTAAAAATTATCTATTATTATTAAATTCTAAATATCCAGTTACAAGATTAATCAACAGAATAATCTACAGATTACTGGATTACCAAAATAATCGTTAGTGACAGCCCTAATAATATATTTTCTTAAAGGGAAAGTTACTTTTAAAAGTAATGCATTACAATATTGCGTTAATTCTTCAAAAAGTTACTTACTGCGTTACTTAGGTGCTTTTATGGAAAATAATGCATTATATTACTTAATGTCTTACTTTTTCTTAACTGGACTGGGCTTGCTTTTCTGTTTTTAATACAAAAAAATCTAGTTTTGGCAAATGTAAAAGCCCTTCCACACAAAAGTAAAATGAGAAAATGTAAATTGCATATGTTTTTGTTCATTTTTTTTGTGAGGAATACTGAATCTATTTTTGTGCGAGTGAGATAAGTAAATGCATCCTCACATTTAGTGTAGAACAGTAGCAATCATGCTTACATTTTCATATAAATTAAAAAACAATGCGTTATTTAACTAGTCAAAACTAATTTGATTATGTAACTTGCATTACTTGTAATGCGCTACCCCAACACTGGTTATACATGTGTGCATGATTTTTATTTAGTCCTAAAATATAGATTATATGTTATTATAACATTATATTATCATAACATTATAGTGTTGCTAAAAACAAAATGTCATATTTTGTGTGTGTGTGTGCTAAATTTAAAATAAAAAAAAAAAAACATATTTACAATTCAACTTTTGAATTGATAAAAACACTTTTGTTGGAAAACAATGCCATATGGATTAAAACATTACTGATTTGTTTATCATTTTCAACCAAATCTAACTGATGTTTCCAAGACTATCACAAGTCATCCTTGTAATTTTAGCAAAATCTGAATATGTATATCATCCAACTAGCTGAAATTACTTTGGTGATAAAAATTCACAACAATAATGCTCAATGCATCATAAAACACCAAATGTCTAAGTTTCTCAGACATGAAAACACATGTACATGATCAACAAAGTAAAATGTTATGACAATACAGACGGATGACAGATACAACAACAGACGTTCTGAGCAGATTAAAGCTCTATACACAGTAAAAACAAAACTGATCCAGAACCAATGAGTTTCGCATTGAAATTCAGCCCCTAGCCTCAGAAGGGAGTAAATGTCTTTTCCCCAGCTGCACCTGACAGCAAGTCTCAGTTCTGTTTACGTGCTTCAGCTCCCATTACAGCCCTGCACCGATTGCCATCAAAATAGATCTCCAATTTTGCAAGTGGGATTCAGACCTCCATCAAAACAATTGGCTGTCATGCGGAACAACAGTTGGCAATGTTGCATTTGATGAGGCAATCAGTCCACCGATCCCGTTGCATATTAGCAAATCCTAATGACTCTCTGCATCAAAAAGAACCATTCAGCACATTGACCACATATTCTCACCAATGGCTGGTAGAAAGACATTTTTCTTTACACAGATTGAGACATTTATATTGAAATAAAAAAAGATGTTTAAACAGCTCATTGCAATAGCCGATAAAGTGACTGCATCATATGTCTTCTTGCATAACGTAGGAAACCATTTGGAAAAAAGTAGTTACTTGCTATTTTGAAAGCAAATAAACATATAATATAAAACAATAATACTAATTTTATTATTAAAAACAACAATAACAATTTCAGTGTATAATCTTGACTGCCATTAAACAACCCCTACATGTGCCTTCAAAATCAAAGTTCAGACATTTTTGGACGTGAGAGTGAAAAACTAGTGATTTATACACTTTTTATATTTTATATTTTGTAATATTTCCATTGATTTATTTTTGTTCTACTGCCTCCCTTGTCTCCTCAGAAGAAAATGTCCTTGCTATCATGCAAATAAACCTCTAGCTGGCAAAATATTCTGGCTAGTTGAGCATAAATAGAAAAAAATATATATTTTATTTACTATAAAATTCGACTTACAAGTTTGAATTCTTCAAGCCTGGCTGTCGAAATTCCTGAAAAATTGCTGATATTTTCTGTTTCTTCCACGACTGTGGGAATCCTAACGAGAAGATTGAAAAAGAATGAATGCATGCATAGCTAAGTGAAGTACTATGCCGTGAAAATGAAAAAGAGACAGGAAGAAGCCACTGCACTGAAACATGGCCATTTAAAATTCAAAGCCTCTTTCATAGCAGAGCGACTCAACTCTGAAATTTGTTGCTTCAGTAGATCAAATAATAGAATTATGTGCATGTCGACCTCTGTCTTAATTACAGCTTTCAAAACATATTAATCAGGCAATCAGAGCAGGTCGGCCCTCTGCAAGGAACAAGTCGCGGGGAGCGAACAGCGAACTCCACATTACTCTCATTAGAAGCACTAGGATATTATTTTGCATGTGATCTACTTTAATTAAATAAAAATTCGATTTACAAAAGGGTGAAACACTGCTGAGCTGTATCGCCAAATGTGTAACATGCAGTAGTCTCACACAACCTGTGAAGACACATCATGCAATCCACAATGGGGAAAAATGATTGTAGCATCAAGTGCCTGGACAGAAGCGAATTGTTTTATGACTGTACATGTGTATCCTAGCAACCTGGCCCCTTATGTTTGCTCTACATGAGTGGCCTGTAGCTCATGTCACCATGAAAGGTTCCCGTGAACATAAAGGAAATAAGACATTTGGTGTTGTAGCAATTTTCTCAAATAAAGAGCAAAATTATTTTGAACAATGAAACACCTAGACTGTCAGCACTTAACCTACAGAGCGGTCACAGTGCTTTCTCTGACCATTTGATGCACATACATTTGATGTGATCACTCTGGATTATAGCTCGTTTCATTCCATTATTATACACAGAAAGCTACTGTGGACTAAGGACACAACACAATATATATATATATAAATTTATTTATTTATTTATTTATTTTTATCCTTTCTGTAGGTCTATATGATTTACGACGGAGAAAAAAAAAACAAAACAGAAAAGCACTAACCCAGTCGGTTAAGCACTAATCTTGGCTGGGTTGGTATAACCTCCAAAGGAAAGTATGGCTGGTCTTAGCTGACCAGTTGGCTGGTCTTAGCTGGTTTAAGCTGGTCTCCCAGCCTGGCTAGACTGGTCAGACTGGTTTTAGCTGGTCGTTCCAGCTGGTCTCCCAGCCTGACCAGCTAAGACCAGCCTGACCAGTTAAGGAAGTGGCCAAAACCCCTCTAAAACCAGCCTGCTGACCAGCTAAGACCAGGCTGGATGACCAGTTAAAACCAGCCAACCAGCTTAGGTGACATTAAATCTATGAAAGATAATCTGCAGCTCATATGGGTTTTCAAAAAAAATCTCTTTTTTGCAGTTTGTAATGTATCTATCCTTCAATGTAAACAGTCTGCAAAGTTGTTAACCAAAAAAGTACATGATAAACAAAGACATTGTCTCTCAAAAGAAAGTCGACTCTGAATCGCCTTAACGAGTCGTTATATTTTCGAATCTTCTGCCTGTTACCGATCTACGTTACTAGGGAAGTGGCCAAAACCCCTCTAAAACCAGCCTGCTGACCAGCTATGACCAGCTAAGACCAGGCTGGATGACAGGTTAAAACCAGCCAACCAGCAAGGATAAGCGCTTGTGAGAAAAAAATAAAATGACTTGATTTGCCAGGTTGGTGACATCGAATCTATGAAAGATAATCTGCGTTTTTATTTGAAGAGCAGGTCATATGGGTTTTCAAAAAATATCTTTTTTGCAGTTGCAGTATGACCTGCCCATTAAGGCACTTAAAGCATGGTTGCCAGATTGTAAAAATTAAGCAAAACACTGTGAAAATGTATCCTTTTAACAGAGAAGATCTGATTTGGAGACATGAACTCTTGATACTTGGAAACTGCACACAAAAAAAGCTTGTGTTGTAGGCATGTACAGCAGCCCGCAATGATATTTTGTCCCCCCCCCAACAAAAATAAAGAAAAAAAATAGAGATTTTTTTAAAATACATTTTAGTCTTGTCTTTCATCATTTTGTCATCATCGTCTCGTTTTAGTCATGGGAAATAAAACTGGTCAACAAATATTTTTCATCATAATTTTTGGTTAACGAAATTAACGCTAGTTCAAACAACTGACAAAATCATTACAATAATCCATAAGTAATCCACACAACTCCAGTCCATTAAGTAACATCTTATGAAGTGGCTGCATGTTTGTAAGAAATAAATCCATTAAGGCATTTTAACTTTAAGCCGTCGCTTATAGACAAAATAAGAGTCATAATACTAATAAATCAAATCAAATAAAATTAATAAATCATAATAATGCTTTCTCAAGTGAAAAGGTCTATCCCCTACAAAATGCAATATTATGTATAAAAGACTTGTGTTTCTAGCTGAGAAGAAGTTGTTTGATGTTTAAAACGTCTTAAATATGGATTGGTTTAAAGGAGACATCCACTTCCAAAACAAAGATTCACATATAATGTACTCACCGCCTTGTCATCTTTTTTAGTCTTTCTTTCTACAGTCGTAAAGAAATTATGTTTTTTGAGGAAAACATTTCTGCATTTTTCTCCATATAATGGACTGCTATGGTCTTATCTAGCGAAACGATTGGTTATTTTCATTAAAAAAAAAACAATTGAATTACTTTTTAATCTCAAACGCCCGTCTTGCCTTTCTCTCCCTGAACTCTGTGTATTCTGGCTCAAGACATTTAGGGTATGTCAAAAAAACTCTGATCGTATTTTCCCCCTCAACTTCAAAAATCATTTCAAAATCATCCTACATCACTGCAGAAGTTCTGACACAAAGTGAACATGCAAAGATCAAACACCCTTAACAAAAAAGGTAAAAGAGCGATATAGGATGATTTTGAAGTTGAGGGAGAACATGAGATGGGAGTTTTTCGACATACCCTAACTGTCCTGAACCGGAACAAAAACAGTCCAGGCAGAGTAAGACAAGACGAGCGTTTGGCATTAAAAGTATATAAATTGTATTATTTTTATTAAATTAACTGATCGTTTCGCTAGATAAGACCCTTATTTCTCGGCTGGGATCGTTTACAACCGCATTTGGGATCGTTTGAAGCCGCATTTAAACTGCATTTTGGAAGTTCAAAATTGGGGCACCATATCAGTCCATTATATGAAGAAAAATGTAGAAATCTTTTCCTCAAAAGACATTATTTTTTTTTACGACTGAAGAAAGAAAGACACGAACATCATGGATGACAAGGGGGTGAGTAAATTATTTGTAAATCGTTGTTCTGGAAGTGGACTTCTCCTTTAAGACATCATTTGATCGACTGAAGTAGTATCGAATTATCAGCTGTTTAAACGCTCATTCTGACGGCACCCATTCGCTGCAGAGGATCTGCTGGTGAGCAGGTGATGTAATGCTAAATTTCTCCAAATCTGTTCTGATAAAGAAACAAACTCATCTACATCTTGTATGGCCTGAGGGTGAGTAAACTGAACTACTAATGAACTATTCCTCTAAGTGCTGTTTTAATAAAGACGTTGTGCTTGTTTATCAGTTTGAATAAATCACGATCCAAAAAATAAAAACATCCCCAATCTCATGTAACATCTTTCAAATGCCTACTCATGCTCTGGCTAACTGTCTCAGCAGTACCCAGAACATTACCTGCTCTGCTTTGAAACATCTGCTTGCAACAAATTCTTGCTGGAGGGCTCCCTGCAGAAATGAAGCAACGGTGCAGATTAAGCGTAGAGAGAATCGCACCGGAGCCCAAGGCTAAGGGCCTGCACTTACTGTTCTGCAGCACTCAGCTGTTCAATTTACCCAGCAAACCCCAAAATATCCCAGTCAGCGAGGATGTCCGTGATTTTGCTTCAAACAGCGTCCTTCATGGCAGGCATGAGGGATTTGAGGAAAAGTTTTGGCCTGCTAGTTTGCGGTTTTTTCCTAATTAATTCATTAAAGTTTTCGCATAGCAGACGAACATGCCTTAAGATCACCTCTCTCCTCATTTGCCAGGGAATCCTTGCAGAGGCAATAATCTCATGTTTAAAATATCAGGCTTTTTGTTGTTGATATTTCCCCTTCAGCTATAATTAAATTCTTAATTATCAAGACGCAGTCACAAGGAACACAGAAGCAGGGAATTCAATTTGGAGACCCCATGTATCATCCCGAGGGTCAAGAGAGGATTGTGGGAAATAAGTGGGGTATGAATGGGGAGAGAAAGGAGAAAATAAGAGAGTTACGGATTCTTTTGACGCATAGAATTTGCAGCACTGCTTTGCTTCCTGCTGCCATGAGCTCACCTGATTCACTGACATCTTAATCAAGTGCTCCTCTGGAGGAATCGCACTGGATTACGGCTCGCTTCTTTCTATTAACAGCAAGCAACAACACTAAGCTCCCGTGGACTAAGGACACAAAACAATTAACTTTCTCTTCGTCCTTTCTGGAGGGCTATATAAAGGGAAAAACTTTGGAAAGTATATATGTTGGGCTAGTTCACAAAAACCTCATTATTTGCTCACCATCATGTCATTCTAAATCTGTATGCTGCTTTTTGTTCACAAAAAAAACAACACAAAAGGACAAATTTTTAAAAATCATTACATAGTTATACTGGATGTTATCCAAATGATGCTCATCTCATCTAAAAAAAAAAAAATTAAAATAAAATTGTATTTATTAAAAAAAAATAAATTAAATTAAATAAATAAGTAAATAAATAAATAGCTAAATCAATAAATACATACAAATGCATACATGACAATCATAAAATCATTTTTAAAGTGTTTTGGAAAGTCTCTTATGTTCACCAAAGTTGCATTTATTTTAAAAATACAAAAAAACAGTAATATTATTACAATTTAAAATAACTTTTTAATAAAATAGAATTGAATAGAATAGCTTTTCTATTTTAATATAATCTAATTTATTCCTGTGATTATATGTAATTTGATTCAAAGATGAATTTTGAGCATCATTTTCCAGTCCTCAGTGTCACATAAATCTTCATAAATCATTTTAATACGCTGATTTGATGCTTATTTTTTTAAATTAATGTTGAAAATAGTTGTACCACTTAATATTTTGTGGAATTTTTTTTAGGATTTGTAGATGAACAAAGTTCAAACAAACAGCATTTTATATACATATATTTTACATATATTACATATATATTTATATTACATATACACCCTTGCTGGATAAAAGTATTCATTTCTTCTTCCCCCCAAAAATTAATAAAAAATAAAATAAATAAATAAATAAAGACACCAAACATTTGAACAGATTTGTCATAAAATGTACAAATATTTGGTTTAATTTTGCATTTTAATTTTTTTTTAATATTATATATGAAAAATATTTATCCACCATTGCTGGATAAAAGTATTAAATTCTTCTTCTCAGAAAAATTAATGAATTAAAAATAAAATAAAATAAAATAAAATAATAAAGACACCAAACTTTTGAACAGATTTGTCATAAAATGTGTGAATATTTGGTTTAATTTTGCATTTTCTGGTCAACTAAAAATATTTTATAGCAACAAAATGTCAACTTTTTAGGGATATTTGGAAACACACACAAACAGTTCCTTTTCAGCTATTTATGACTAAATGCACTGGAAGGAAGGGGGTAATATTATATTTTAAAAAAATATTTATCCACCCTCGTTGGATAAAAGCATGTATTTCTTCTTCCAAAAAATAAATAAATACAATAAATTAATAAATTTTGCATTTTCTGGACAACTATAATATTTTTTTTGTCTAAAATAAGATGTAATTTTGGTCAAAGTAAAACCGAATAAAAATGAATGAATATGACATGCCAAAATATGGACTTTTTAAGGGATATTTGAAAACTAAAAAAACTGTTTAAAACAAAAAAAAAAAAAAAAAAGAACACTGCTTCAAAAGCCATGGTTATATCTGTGTATGCTTAATGGAGTTATAAGGTCAGAATTTTCATTATAGGCTGAACTATTTCTTTAACATGATTTCAGCACATATATAGAGTTCCTTTTCAGCTATTTATGACTAAATGCACTAGAACGAAGGGCGTAATGTATGAACTTTGACTCACTGATTGCTGAAATGCAGGTTCTGCCATGATCACGAGGATAGCTGAGGACGCTTTTCCCTCTCTCACACTGGGATCTTGATGATTGGTCTATTTGGGAGTGTGTCTGGGACTCAGGAGGAACGAAGCTGACACTAATGCAGAGCGGAGGTGGCACAGAGGTGCACTGCGGATGTGCTTGCACTCTTTAAAGTGTCAGCACTGCTATGCCGGCACTGCGCCTACCTCCTCCTCCTCCAGATATTACAACGCAGTATGTGCCTCGGGGAGCATGGGTAAAGGATTGCCCCCGGCTAATTCGACATGCCTCCTCTACATTTCATTCTTGTCGGCCATTGTGGAGGACCTCAAAGAAGTGTTCGGCTGTGCGCAAGGCCTGAACACTAATATCTTTCTGAATTTTCTTCAGACTTCTTTTTTATCTCTCTGGGTTTTTGAAAGCTGCCCCTCTTAAAGCTGAGATCTCCCCCACAGGCCTCGTTCCCGCCTTCTAGGTCAGGTCTTCTGTGATGTCATGCATTCTGCTGGCCAGATGCAAAGGCGGTACTGACTCCTCCAGGTCCCTGCAGCACGCATCTCGCTACATTCATAGGTAAAGAGGTCACGTCCTGGAATGGTCAGACATGCTGAATGGGCTCTGTGGGAAACAGCTTGTGCAGTCTGATCAGTTCTGACCCATACAGATGAGTTAAATAGATAAAGCAACACATGAAATTATCCAGTCACAGAACATTTAAATGGCAGGTGACTTCTCAGGGTTATTCTGGTACTAATACCTCCAAAACTTAAAGGAGCAGTTTACTCAAAAATTAAAGTTGTATCATTAGTTACTTACAGTTGTGGTCAAAAGTTTATATACACTTTGCAGTATGTGCAAAATGTTAATTATTTTACCAAAATAAGAGGGATTATACAAAATACGCTATTTTTTATTTAGCACTGGCCTGAATAAGATATTTCACAAGAGAAAATAGTTGAATTTATAAAAATGACCCCTCTCAAAAATTTACATACGCTTGATTCTTAATACTGTGTTGTTACCTGAATGATCCACCGCTTTTGTTGTATTTTTTTGTTGTGTTTAGTGATAGTTGTTCACGAGTCCCTTGTTTGTCCTCAACAGTTAAACTGCTTGCTGTTCAGAAGAAATGCATATTTGAACCCTTTCCAACTATGACTGTATGATTTTGAGATCCATCTTTTCACACTGAGGACAACTGAGGGACTCATTTGCAACTATTACAAAAGGTTCAAACGCTCACTGATGATCCAGAAGGAAAAACGTCACATTAAAAGTCAGGGGCGTAAAGATGTGTAGATTTTTCTTATTTTGCCTAAATGGCATATATATATATATATATATATATATATATATATATATATATATATATATATATTTTTTTTTTCATTTAGTGCTGCCCGTCAGAAGCTACAGAAGATACTGATATGTCCCCAGAAGACAAAATAAGTTTAATTTACACTGATCTTCAAATTCCAAAAGTTTTCACCCCCATCTCTTAATGCATTGTGTTTCCTTCTGAAGCATCAGTGAGCATTTGAACCTTCTGTAATAGTTGCATATGAGTCCCTCAGCTGTCCTCAGTGTGAAAAGAAGGATCTCAAAATCATACAGTCATTGTTGGAATGGGTTCAAATACACAAAAATGTTGAAAAAACAAAACAATTTGTGGGAGCTGAGGGATTTTTCTGAAGAACCGTGGGCAGTTTAACTGTTCAGGACAAACAAGGGACTCAAAAACAACTATCACAAAACAAAACAAAACAACAAAAAACAAAACAAAACAAAACAAAACAAAACCAGCTGTGGATCATTCAGGTAACAACACAGTGTTAAAAATCAAGCGTATGTAATTTTTTGTAAATCAATCAAAAAAATCTATCTATTAATAGAGAGAAGAAAGATGGTGAAAGAATTCTATGGTGCTTCTGTATCCTGTTTGAAGCTTGACAAGCCTCACTTTTAATTCATTTTAACTGCATAGACAAAAGACAGATTTTAAAATTTCTCATTTTTTGATTCAGAAAGAAAAAAAAAAAAAAAAAAAAAAAAAAAAAAAAAAAAAAACTCATTTGGGTTGGAAATGACACAAGGGTGACTAAATGACAGCAATTTCATTTTTGGGTGAACTAATCTTTTAATGGTCTGACCTACTTTGCAACGCCTCTGTAAGTTGTCTAAAAACTGCATGTCACCAGTTTAACTCCAAAACAAGCTTTTACAGAGAGAAATTATTGCCGGATGCGGATGGGCTGCGATGAGGGATGACTCTGCACTTGTTTGATGAGCTTTAGCTTTAGCTCATCAGACACGCCTCACCAATCAGCAAATTAAAACCATCTGAACAGCTGGCTCATCCTGCCGTTTGAATCCGGCTCATAATTAGGGCTTGAAATGGGGGTGTAACATAATCCAAGTATGGATGCGTTGCTGATCATTTTTATTGCGGGTGTTTTTCAAACATCTCAAAAGATTGTGTAATTACAAAGTCTTTGCAAAAGTTCTGTTCTAGAAGTTCTGCTTCGGTTTCAGTAAAACTGGGACAGTTGCCCTGACTGCCCCAATTTGCCTATTTTCACCCTAATCAGTCACCTTTTTTCCTGAGTAACCGATGAGCGCCACTATAGATGGATTCTAAATTCCGTTTGGGTGCTCTCGCTCCACAGAAATCCATGTTGAAATGGGGTAAATAGATCGACTAACAATTTTGATGAAACAATTTTTTTTCAATATAACTAAATATAAAAATGTGAGCAGTATTAAGCTACTGTATGCTGTTGCTGACTGCCACAGTCACAGCAAAAAACTAAAGAAATTCCTGTAAAGTACTTGTTTTGTGTACTAGCAAATGTCCAGTGCTGTTCACCTTGCATAAACGATGGCAAAAAGAAAAATATAGCTGCAAGCAGCAATTAAGGGTCCAAGCACAACAAAGACAAAATGAGGAGCTAAGCATGGCATGGAGCATCAGATCAACTGTAGCAACGAGTATTTAAAGCCCTTTTAAATTATTTTAGTCAAAATAACTGAAATAACATAAATACACCGACTGATATGATTTGTTGACTTTTGACCAATAGGTGGTGCTGTTGTCAAATCAATGTGGTGTGTTCCGTCTGATTTGTAAAATGGCACACACAAAGTTTGGTGTCAATATGTCAAAGCCTTGTTTAGATGCCGCTTGGCATCATGCTTCAAATTTGCTTCAGCACTATTTAAAAACGGTTTCGTCTATTGACACGAAATCCATACTTTGTGCTAGCATAGTCTGATGATGATCTGAGTAAAATTTGGTGAAAATTGGACCAACAGTCTAGGAGGAGTTCGAAAAAGTAGGTTTTCAACATCAAAATGGTGGACAGGAAGTTCAGCCAAATATGGCAAAATTGGTATCTATGTTCTTGGCATGACCCAAGGAATATTTTGAGACCAGTATAATTACAACAGGCTAATGCAATCAAAAGTTATTAGTATTTAGGAAACTTCATCATTTGTAACATTAACATTGATAAAAGCTGTAGAACAGAAGTATTGTTCCTTGTTAGAGTGTGTTAATTTCAGCATTTACTGAAATTTTTAGTTGCTTTTGTTAACATTAACTGTCATGATCAATATATAATTAATATTAATATTCATTTACAAAGTATGGTTCAGCAGGCTACTTTTTTTTAAATAGTAGAGCACTATTTATTTTCCGTTCAGTATCCATTTTAAAAACTATCGGTCGATTAATCGGTACCGGCCAGTGTGGTTCAACCTTGTTATCGGTATTGGTAAAATGCAACATCAGTCGACCTCTGTTGGCAACCTCTTTAAGTTATTCCTGATTGCGCTGAATTTGACTGCTTTGGTGCGTTGCAATATGGTAGGGCATTGTTTTGATGCTTATCCGAATTTTTTTTCTTTCTTTCTTTCTTTTTAATTTTTTTTTTTTTTTAATTAGTTCCAACCCTAATCAAACACCTGTCTGTAATTATCAAGTGCTCCTTCAGATCCTAATTAGCTGGATCAGGTGTCAGGGTTGGAGCTGAACTCTGCAGGAAAATCTGGTTGAGCACCCCTGGTCTAAAGATTGTCTATGCCAATTTTGGTGAAAATCAGACAAACTGGCTAGGACAAGTTAAAAAAACTAGGTTTTACAAGCCATTAAAAATAGCCAAAAAAACTAGACAAAATTTTTCAAATTTTGGTGTCTATTTGACTCTGCATGAGCCAAGGATTCAGGATGCAGAATTTTCCTTCTAGACCATTATTAGCATAAACAGGAGTGAAGGTTTGGACACGTGGCGACGCTAGAGAGTTTGAGTTAGAGACTCCAAACTTGCTATGTTTAATGTTGAGAATGTTCTCTATCTATGTGCCAAATTTCATAACTTTGAGACACTGCAAAGTGATGAAACTATGGCGCCATGTGCTTTTTAAAACCATTTTCATAGATTTAATGTTAAATTATCGGCTCGGAAAATACGCTAATTTAACTAGAAACACCAGAGACTGGAAATGTAAAGCATCATTCCAGTTGGGCTCATTTTAAATCAACAGATCTAAAATAAAATGAAATTAAGCAATATCTTTAATCAAATAGCCAGTTAATATAGCACATCTACACTTCTTTATATGATGGACAACAACTTAATATTACAGGAAAAGCTCATTTGATGTGGTTCCACTGAGACCCAAACAGCCTCTTTCAGCCATATAAAAGTTTTAAGAGTTTATGAGTTTGCCCACAAAATAAAGTGTTGACCACTCACCTTATAATAAGCCTCTCACAATGTTTCCTCTATAATCAGCGGAGAAATAAAAGTGGCCAAATGATAATGATCCTGGTAAAGTTTGTCAGCCCAAACCTCATTTAGTAGCCTCAAAGGACATTGTGTATCTGTAAAGACAATGGCAGTATTTAAAATGGATCACTTGGCTCATGAACTCGCTGAACCTCAGCGAGTGGTGTGTAAAGTCTTCTTACTGCAACATTTAGAAAGACATGACTGAAGTTTTACAGCAGCTCAATCTGGCTTTCTCTTTGACTCTTCAGCGCCTCCTCGGTTTGAACGTCCCTCAGGGAGAGAAGAATGGAGTTCACAGATGCAGTATTGCAGAAAAATAAATAAATATATGGATTAAAACGGTAAACACTGACGTCATCACAAAAAGGAATGGCGTGTGGACGGGTTTTAATAAATACGTCCGACAGAAGCTGCCCTACGTTATTTTGCATTAAATATGAGAGCCTTTTAAAAATGGCAGATGCAAATAGAGGTGCCAAAATCATCCTTGATCTTTCTCATAACAATAAGCAGTTAATTTCACCTTCAAGAACAACATGACCCTGAAGATGAGATGATGCAATTGCCAAAGTAACATTTCCATGCTAAAATTAGGCTTCTATTATTCGTGAAAAGAATAGAGCACAAATTGAGTTTGGAATATGGACAATTTCAGAGAGATGATAATCAAATTCACTCAGAAAGATGCCTTTCGATGTCATTTGGCCTAATGTCAGTGATTACGCATTGTGTGAACATGCTCACACGCTGTACCATTTTTATTCCACTACATTTAACATGTACTTTAGACAGACAGGATAATAAAAAGACAGACTGACTGATTACTATTGGGTGAGGTTAAAAAAAACCCTACATTGGACAGCCTGGACTATTTATTATGATGTTTTAGTATTATCATATATATATAAAAATACACTTCAAAATTATACTCAAGCAGTTTTTTTTTCTGATAATATAATTGCATAATTAAAAAATATGGTTTAGTTTTCCACCCCACTGTATGTGGACACTTTATATGAGCTTTCCAAATGTCTTGTTATATGCAAAGCACCTGCCAACCTTAGGACAGTTTGAAGACAAGGTCACTTCATTGAACTGACCCCTCTTGCAGAACATTGAGCAGTTTCATAATAAGGTGTCCGAATTTTGCATTTTAGACATCCTCTGGACTTGTGACATCTCCTCTGCTAAAGTCTCTCTCCCACACTCTCTCTCAATTTATATGCAGTGTACAAAGACAAAAGGGAAAAAAGAACGAGCAACAAGATTGGGGTGTTTTTCTGCATGCTGTACTCAGGGTTAGTGAAATTAGGGTTGGCATGAAAAGAAGAAACATGCATGTTTTACTTTCCTCACACAATTTTACATCCTCTCTGACAGGTACACACACAAATACACAGAAACATAAAAACGGGGTATTTACGCTTGATAGCCTAATGCATGTTGACGGAATACTTGGCTGAAAAGATCAAGTGTAAATGCCCTTCAATACATTTTTGAAATGGACATCAATCAAACTGGAAATCAAGCACACTACTTTTTCATTACAGTTTCAAACTTTACAGTTTCTAAAGTTTCAATGCACTTTTTAGTACAACCTATGTATCGAAAAAAGCCAGCAGGGAAAGATTCATATTTACAGCTGTTAAAGGGGTCATCGCATCGGATGCTAAGTTCACTTTTGCATGTTGTTTGAATATTAATGTGTGTTGGCAGTGTATGTACACATCTACCCTATAATGATAAAAATCCATGCAGTGGTTTTTAATTAATCTGTAAAAATAACATTCCCTTTTTCAAATCGAGCCGTTCTCAGATGCCTGTCGGTGTGGCGTCACACCAACAGAGGCCGCTCCCATGATAGTTGATTGACATGAGCGTCTTACCTCAGATCAGTTGTAACAGTCCGACCTCCATTGTTTCGATGTTGGAGCAGGGATGTAAGTTAGACAAGAATATCTCCGATTGAGCGATTGAGGTGTTGTGTTGCTGGATGTAATAATGAACATAGTGGTCATCATTTACTCCCAACATCTGAGCTGCTGAAGATGCAGTAGATTACGTTTGTGAAGGGAATGCGCCTCCCGATCTATATATATATCCGTCTATGTTCATGTGAATCATTCGTGATCCAGCTTCACTTACAGCAGACGTGAGTATGAGGGGGTTTTTTTAATGAATCTTTGTGATCGCCTTTCCTAATAACGTGCTAGTTAGCAAATTTAGCGGCTAAACGCAGCTAAATGCGGCTAAAGTTAACAGAGAGAAGAGAGGGGCGGGGCAAGCAGAGCTCATTAACATTTAAAGCAGCCTCGACCAGAATAGGATTTTTGCAGAGCTGATTTTGGCAAGGTAAAAAGGGTGCTGTTTTACACTACCATTGAGAATTTTTAACCAAAGTATATTATAGACTAATCATTAAGACCCTAAAGAATCATATCAACTTGTGGAAAATGGGCATCCGATGACCCCTTTAAGGCTGTCGATGGAAATATAGACCAATTTTTGTGTTTGCAAACAGTGATGACATTTTTTGCCTATTGGCAAAATAATTGCCATTTTTCATCTATTGGCAGAAAATGACAGGTTTCAAGTAGCAGTCTATGGAGGCCATTGAATAAAATACAGAAAGGTAAATTTGAGTTTATATTTCAAAATTCTGACTTAATTCTCACAATTTCGAGATTATATCAAACAATTCTGATAAGAAAAATCAACTTGTCATTCCCGCTTCTCTTCTCAGCTCTGGCTTTTTTCATCATAATTATTGTTGGATAATTGAATAGTATATATAATTGGTCTATATGAAATATAGACCAATTTCAGTGTTTTCAAACTGATGATGTTTTTTGTGGGCAGAGCCTATGTAGCAGAAAAGACAGGTTTTAAGTAGCAGTCTATGGAAGCCGTGGAATAAAAGAATAAAAAAGGTAAATTTGAGTTTATATTTTTAAATTCTGACTTTATTCTCACAATTCCAAGATTATGTCTCACAATTCTGATAAGAAAAATCTAGACTTGCTTTATGGACTATAAATTTGCATTTGTGAGAAAAAAGTCAGAATTGTGAGATAAAATAGGTCAGTGTTATTTAAAATGTAACAGGTTTAAATAGTATTTCATGCTGTAATTGTAGGGTAATATAATATGTCACCTATGTGAACACGTGAATATGATGTAGACCTATTTATATCAAATTTACGCTTTAAAAGTAGAGTCAAGATAGCAGGTTTCATCCATAGTCACGTTTCCAGAGAAAACGTGAAATATGCTTTGAGTACTATAGTTAGAAATGCATATAGAAATGTAAAATGACCTTTTTAAGGAAAATGACAAATTCATTCCTTATTCATTTTAACCTTACAGTGGTAATTTACATCAAGAAGAGTCTTAATCTTTTTCCTTGCAGCTGTTGTAAGACTTTGTCTTTTCCTAATGTTCTGTTAAAACAATAAAATGATCATTTGCCTTTTCCACCTCACTGTGTCCATGTTATGGACTTGTACAGGCAAATATGGCCCCACTGTGACACTTAAGTTGATGCCAGGTCTTTGACTCTACCGTTTGCTTTTTTTTCCCCTCGTCATCAGACGGCTTTATTAAATCAGTCTCTACGGGGTGTTAGTACACTGGTCTTTGATCCTCTCCATTATCATGAATTCCTGCACAAGCTGAAGGTGAGATTTTGTATGTGCAACCATGAGTATTACCTCTGAGATTCAGACAATCAGCTCTTTAAAATGCTGGAAATGTACTCAAAAACTCCGCTCAGGCATACGTTTTGGATATATGCCCGATTACAACACTCTTTTCCATAATTTGATAAATGACTACTGCCAAAATCAATAGCAAATGCACACAAACATATCTTTCAAATTAAATTACATTCATTGCCTGATCTGAATAGAATGATGCAAGTTTTGCAAGTTTTTTTTTTTTTAAATAAGATAAAATGTCTTTAAATAAAATGACTCTAATTAATATAGAAAGAAGGTATTTTTGCATAAAGATGATAACAAATTAAAAATAATTCTATTTCAGAGCTTTAACACAAATAACTGTTTAGCGAATTTGCCACCTAGTATTCCTCCCAGTGTTGGAGGAGAACATTCCGTACCTCCTACATCTGCAATACAAAGGCATGTTCGTGAAAGTAACATCATCAGGCAGATTCAGACTCTCACAGCTTGTACTTAGTTGCTAAACTATTCTCATTGATGCCCTTGCTGAATCTGAATGACAGCTTTCATTTCCCCCAGCGTTCAGAGGAGCACACAGCGCAGAACTCCAATTGAGTTGTTCACTTCTCCTCCAGTGAATTCTACCTCACGAAATAGCAGAGGTTCTGTAATACCGCAGGAAATTTGCATATCAAACACGCAATAGTTATCACTCGAGGGAGGACATCAAATCCTCCAGCGCTCATTCTCATGTTTGTTTGCGAGTTGATAGTCAAAGCTGTTTTGGTCTGATGCTAAAAGTGAATGCATTATTAGCTGCACTGCTAATGTGGTGTGTATATTCTAGGTTGCTGATGATTTGGGGCAAGTTGATTCTGAGTTTAGTTAAAAGGAAGAGTTCAAAAATTATCATGCATTTACAAATTTGTGAATGTTCATCCAAATTGCACTGCTAACTGATCATAATCAAAATAGGTGGTGACTACCTGCAATCTAGTTTAACCAGGTGGTAAATGCTCTAAAATTGTGCTGTGACCAGGTTGTGCACCATTCAGAATTGAACTGGAATTTAAATGAACATTGTTAAAATAGTCCATGTGACATCAGTGGTTTAAGTTATAAAGCTACAAGAATACTTTTTGTGTGAAAAGAAAACAAAAATGACCACTTTATTCAACAATTTTTCGTAGCTTTATTAAAGGTTGAACCACTGATATCACATGGACTATTTTATCAATGTCCTTACTACCTTTCACTGCCTTGAACGTGGTAGTTGCACTGCTGTTTATGCAGGGTCAAAAAGCTCTCGGATTTCATCGAAAATATCTTAATTAGTGTTCCAAAGATGAACGAAGGTCTTACAGGTTTGGAACGACATGAGGGAGAGTCATTAATGACAGAATTTTCATTTTTGGGTGAACTGTCCCTTTAATTTAAGGAGTTAAAAGAAACTGAAATGCAAGTAAATTAATTAAATGTAGACAATTTTGTCAAGACAACATTTGAATGTTGACAATGGACGGATTGAAATTATGTACACTGCATATATTTTCACATTTACATAATTAATCAAATGATCAAGAGGAGCATTGTAATAAGAACATATGGCCGAAACAAGTGCTTCTTAGTTACTTTTTATGAAAAGTAATGTATTATGTTACTTGCGCGTTACTTTTTGTCACTTGAGCTGGGCTTGCTTGTTTATTTTTAATAACAAAAATCCCAAAAGTTGTATTTTTGCCAACTGTAAAGTCCTTTTCACATCAAAAGTGAAATTAATACACCTCAGCTTAAAGCAGGGGTGTCAAACTCTGGTCCTGGAGGGCCACAGCCGTGCAGAGTTTAGATGCAACCCTAATTAAACACACCTGATCCAGCTAATTAAGTACTTCAGGCTTAATTGAAAACTGTATAGTATGTATGAGCAGGGTTGGAACAAAACACTGCAGGGCTGCGGCCCTCCAGAAACTGAGGTTAACACCCCTGGCTTAATAAGTTAGTTCACCCAAAAAAGTAACAGGAAATGATCCCATTGTTTACTTACCCTCCAGGCATCCTAGGTGTATATGACTTCCTTCTTTTCAGGCAAATGCAGTTATATTAGAGTTACATTAAAAATTATCCTGGCACTTCCAAGCTCTGTCATGGCAATGGGCGGGTGTTTCTCTTCATCAGTCCAAAACAAGTCCAATAAAGTGCATCCACCCATAATAATGCTCGAGAGGATGAATAAAGGCAAATCGATGCATTTTTGTAAGAAAAATATTCATATTTAAATCATAATAATCCCTTGAATCTAGCTTGCGCCAACTGGTCGTATACTGAAGCAGCTCCGGGCGGATGACGTAATGCGTCAGTTTTGCGTGTGCGCCACTCAAATGTGACGAACGCAGACGCGCCGTGAAGAGAGGTAAACAAAACACCGGTCTCAAATTTGAAGTTCAAAATGAGGATTTGTACAAAAAAAAATGTGGGAGGATTTCAATATAAACTAAGAAGAACCTGTTATATCTTTGCTAAAGTAAGGAAACTTTGCTTCATTTGCACCTGTAAACAAACACTGGAGACTCACAGGCGTATGCGCAATGCCAGCGTCATACATCATACATCAGCTGATTCAGTGTATGACTGTTAGCGCAAGCTAGATAAAGTGATTATTACGTTTTTGATATGGATTTTTTTTTTACAAAAACGCATCGATTCGCTACAGGAAGCCTTTATTGACCCCCCGGTGCCGTGTGAGGCATATTTTATTACGGATGGAAGCACTGTATTGGACTTGTTTTGGACTGATGAAGAGAAACACCCACCCATTGCCATGATAGAGCTTGGAAGTGCCAGGATAATTTTTAATATAACTCCAACTGCATTTGTCTGAAAGAAGGAAGTCATATACACCTAGGATGCCTGGAGGGTAAGTAAACAAGGGGCTAATTTTCATCTTGGGGTGAAGCAACCATTTTAAAAAGTGCCTGTCTCTGCACCTCACTCCCAATTTCTCTCAATACGAGGACAGAAGTAACTTTTGTTACTATTTTGAAAAATACGTTTTCTTGTAAATTTAAAAGTAATAAAAGTTATCTCATTACATGTTACCCCTAACATACTGGGTTATTGAGCACACTTTTGGTGATAATTGACCCTTCGCACTGAGTTTGATTGACAGGCGATCTGACCAATCATAGCGCTGAATCTGCCATTTTTGTCTGACAAACAAACAGACAGGAGAGTAGATTAACACTGATGGACTTGAGCTTAAAAATGGTGTATACTGATGTCTTTCCGCAGTTGAAACAACATACATTTTGACGTTCATTCATGTTATTTTTATGCTGTAAAGAGGAAGAGATAATCGGTTCATGTGCCGCTTGAACTGAAGTGCTACAGCGATCTGTCATGACACAATAAAAAGCCACAAAATGGTATTTATTGTTTGAGTTTCTTTTTAAAAAAAAAAAAAAAAAAAACATTTGAAAGCTAAAACTTTGTTTCATACCTAAAGTAACCTGCTCCATGTTGCTCCGCAATGTATTTTTTTACTGCATGAGAACATGATGTGTGGTGTGAGAGCTATGACTTGTCAGATTTAGCAACAGTAAAAGAGGGGGGCGGGTCTTTGCGAAGGGTCAGTTCTTTCAGTGAAACAAGCCCTAATGGAAAAACAGAAGCAAACTAAAATTTATGAATCCCGCACACTTGGAAAATTTCTAAAATGCACACTTGGAAAATTTCTAAAATGTTTTGGTCATGCGACCTTTATCAGGCGTCACTTCTTTGTTGAATCAAGCCCTAAAACACAGTTCCACCCATGCATGTTTTCCCAATGCGTTCACCTCCCTAATGTATCCTTTTCCGTGTTCTTTAAGAACAACCTTCAAGCCTGATCCATTCTGTCCTTCTTAATACGCCAGCAACACAACCTCATCATGTGTGACAAGACTGTTTCTGCCTCAACCCAACACTGCTGCCCTTCATAAATAATTAAAGATCTAATCTGTGATATTTCCAAAGGTCAGCAGCACAACAAAGCAACAAAAATGCCAGCTCCCCCATTTCTCTCAACGTTTTCACTTGCTTTACTTCCGGCCTGAACCTTTTGAGAATTCCAGTAGAATGAGAGAGGGGTTTTTTTGTGAGCCAGCAACTATTGAACTTTCAGGAGTGACCTACAGTCCATTTTGGAGCTTTGTAGATAATGCTCACACAAAATCATGGTCTGCTCTCTCAAACAGCTCACAACCTCAGTTCAGCTAAATGCTAAAGAGCAAAGGTCACTAAAGCCTTCCTGCATAGCAAACTACCTAAATGTATTATTTAAATACATTTGAATATAAATATGAGTTAGCGCTAACCTTGATTGGTCTCCTTGATGCATTATCTATAAGTTTCCACAAATCTCCAGACGCAGGAGAACTACGCTATCTTCCACACAGCTCAAGAAGTTACTTTTAAGTCTTTCGGATGCCAGCAAAGACATTCCTAATCCGTGAGGTATTAACTCTACAATACTATTATTCACATCACGAATGCAGTAACACGAAACTTTCAGAGTTATTAAAAATTAATCCTTGTGTATGATTTTAACGCATGCGTTGTTTTACTAGCGACGATCTACGATGTAATTAGCGCAGTTATCGTGTCTGTGTCCGGAGACTGTGTTATGTAAATGAAGCTCGCTGAATGAAATGTTTAGTGTTCTGGAGATTTATTCAAATGTTTAAAGCTGGCAGTGAGCTTAATCATTACAGCTTGCTCTTGCGGAATTATTTTTTTTTATTTTTTTTTTTGCAAACAAGGTTTTATCTTTCCTCGCCTTCTCGACAGAAACGTCAGAGAAATACACAGAAGGGAAAGTTTTCTTCAGCCCCGAAAACATCATTCCAACGTTCCTTTGTTCCCTGTATCGCATCGGAACAGGAGAGGAATGCTGGCTAACTGAGAAAGTGTTACATCCTCACATATGTCAGGGAAACAACCAAACTGAGAGTGTTTGGCATGTTTTTGCTAGCAGTATCATATCATCTCTTATGTTCTCCTCAGAAAGCAAGTTTATATTCATGATCAAAGCCAACTCTCCCTTAAACCTGGTTATCAACAATAATGACGTTTAAAGGCTAAAGTGTAGCAAAATTTCACTGTTCTAAGGCATACAAACACAATCACCTCATTGAAATGTAGATATGCTTTTCTCTGAGCAATCCTGACTCTCTTTAAAATTTCATGTTCCTTTAATATTTCTCCACCACACTGACCTCCTATAAAGAATTTGAAATTGCATATTAAGAGGCCTACAGCGCAGATGCACTGACCTCTATAAAAGGCTTTCCTAGATATAAGGTTGAAACCTCGGTACCTCAGAACTGTATGTTCATCTAGCAGCCCTCTAGCACTCTATAAAGTTTCATTAGGCTACGCTGAATATCATTTGGAGATGCTTATATATGGCTTACTGAATGGACTATAAAATTGGTGACCAAAAAGACTCACTGATGCATTTCTGCAACATTCAGAGACATTCCCTCATTCACACAGTTTTATCTAACCTCATTTTTCAATGGGCGAGACTTCTGGTTCATTAGACGCTATAGGGAAATAAATAGAAGAATAACAACTTGCAGTAAAGAGTAAAATTGTTTGCTCTACAAACCAGCATGTTCATGAGAGAAAAGAGTCACTTCAATACATACTTATAGCCTAATTACTAAACGTAATTCACAACAGTCAGATGATATCAGTAAACCAAATGTGTTGCTATAATAAATCAATTTTGTGTTGCTGTTTTTTTTTATTTAACTTATTCATATTTATTCAAAAGAGAAAAAAACATCACTTAACAGCTTTTGAGGTTTTGAGCTTTTATGATTTATTTTAAAATATAATATAAAATAAATAAAAAATAAAACGTTTTATACATATAAACTAAAAATAAGCAAATAATATTAACTAAATAAAAAAAAATTAAGTATAAAAATCAAACATTTGGGGTCAGTAAGATTTTTTTTTAAATGAAATTTTCTTAACTTTACAATTTCTGTATTGCAACATTTTTGAATATTTCAAATTTCATATTATCAATTTTTCTTTTATGCCAAAAATCATTATTATATTAAGTAAAGATCATGTTCCATGAAGATATTTTGTGAATTTCCTACTGTAAATATGATGATATTGATAATATGCATTGCTAATTTCATTTGGACAACTTTAAAAGGCAATTTTCTGAATATTTTGATTTTTTGAAACCCTCAGATTCCAGATTTTCTCTCTGTCAAATATTGTCCTATCCTAATAAACCATGCATCAATGGAAAGCTTATTTATTCAATTTAAAAAATTTGAAACTTATGACTGGTTTTGCAGTCCTGGGTCCATATATATATATATATATATATATATATATATAGAGAGAGAGAGAGAGAGAGAGAGAGAGAGAGAGAGAGAGAGAGAGAGAGAGAGAGAGAGAGAGAGAGAGAGATGAGAGAGAGAGAGATGTGTGTGTGCGTATATATATATATATATATATAGATTCTGTTCCTTTTTTATCTATTTAATCAAAGAATCCTACAAAATGTATTACGGTTTTCACAAAATTATTGAGCAGCATAACTGTATTCAACAGTGGCGCTCAAGAAATTTGTCATTATAAAGTGTATAAATTGTACATTTAAAAAAAAAAAAAAAATGATCGTTTTGCTAGATGAGACCCCTTTTCCTTGGCTGGGATCGTTTAGAGCCCTTGAAGCTGCATTTAAACTGCTTTTTGGAAGTTAAAAATCACAGGCACCATAGAAGTCCACTATATGGAGAACATTTTGGAAACGTTTTCCTCAACAAAACTATTTCTTTACGACTGAAGAAAGACATGAACATCTTGGATAACATGGGGGTGAGTAAATTACCTGTAAATTTTGGTTCTGGAAGTGAACTAATCCTATAAGTCAAAATAATTATAACAATAATAATAATAATAATAATAATAATGTATCAGTCCAATTTTTATACATATTGCAAATCTGACTGACCCAGTTCTGACTCCATAATCCAGTTGCAGCAGTTACCAGATCACTCAGAGTAATTCAAAGAGAAACATCTTAAGTTTAAGTTTGTTTCTTGCATCACATGTCTTCAGAAGACTTGAAAATAAAAAAGCACACTGATAAGTTACCCACAATTTTTGTTCTGCTCTGCAAAGATGATAATTTGTCTGCACCATAGCAAAGGTTAGACTTTGAGATTTAGCTCATGACTAGGAGCTTCAAAGCTAGGAGAGGAAAACATTGCCTGAGAGGATTGAAACATTCATTCTGAATGTTTACTATTTACTTCTCTCCAGGATGTGCCTTATCTCTGGCTACAGCAAAGCAGTGTGCGTGCAGGTAAACATTATGTGGTCTGTGTAAGCGTGTGAATATGCAAAAAGCATCATCAATGTGTGCCACTAACACCTCTGCTCATGTGTGACGTCCTCTCTCTGCCCTCTCCTTGTGTTCGGCTGGCAGGGTTGATTATGCCGCTTGTCCCTTTAACCCTGCGGCTTTGAGTTAGTGTCATCCCGGGTCTCTCATTAGTCTCTTTTTCCCATTAAACATTCATGATCTGCGTTTCCATGTCAACAATGCACAAAGGTCACTGAAGAATGATAACTCGGGACGGTTATGGTTTTCGCATCGCACATAAACTGTAGCGCTAGCGTACTTTATTTCTCAAATAAAATCTCTGCCTTCCACCAGCTGCGACTGCCTCTGCGAGCTTTCATAAAGCAGGAAAAATCATTGGGGTGCCACGTAGTAACTGGGCTCAGACTGTCAGAGGTGAACGAAATGCAATTTCTATAGGTAAAATGAAAATTGGATGGTTGCTTCCATCTCCCATATGTGTCAAGGATCCAATTTTAATATATTTTCAGTCCCCTGGAATGATTGTTTGCTTGCCGCGACTGCTCACGGTTCTCTCCTGCTGCATGGCTGCAATTATCAATTACTCATTGACGCTGATGTCTTCTTTATCATTGTTACGCCTCTGCATGTGGTTTACGCATTCTATTACGTTCACTTGGTACAAGCCAGTGCTATAACAGGCATGCCGTCAGCGTGATATGAAACTTTTAATGTTTTTAAAAAGCCTGTTTTGCAGTTTACCCTCAATAAAGAGTTTGTTGCCTCATATACAAAATCCACAGAGAGGAATCAAGCTTAAAAAAATGAAATCAAATAAAAAAACAAGCTGTGGAGAGCACTTGGTATGGCCTCAGAATGAACAGATACATAAAATGAGAACAGTGAAGTTCATGACTGTGCACTTTTATGTCCCAGGGGTTGAGAAAAACATTAACATTTTATAAAACATTTTTTTAACAATGCCTTCATTTATTTTGCCTATGTTTCAAGTAGCTTCTATATGGATTTAATTTTTTTGGATTCAACCCTTGAAGTCAAACTGTCCATCTGAAACTATGAAAAATCCATCACAAAAAAAAAATGATGGCTTAAAATGATATTTAAGGAAAAACAATGATAATCTAATCTAAACAACTATTGAAATAATCATTATATTAGTGTGAAAATGATTTATACATTTATTTCCAGGCAAAGTTGACAGCATAATTTCCACTAGATCAATTTAGCCCCTAAAAACTTTTATTAAAAGTTAGTATAGTTAATAAGCTATGAAATTAGCCTTAGCAAACCAAAGGAGTCAGCAGGGTTATTTTAGAATTATAAAAATATTGTAATAGCATTTTTTAATTTAATGTTTATTTAATATTTTAAATTAATGTTTTTATTATTTAGATTTTTTTAATGTTTTTTTTTTAAAGAAGTCTTTTCTGCTTATCAATTCTGCGTTTATTTGATTAAAAATAAAAAAAAACATTAATAATGTGAAATATTACTGCAATTTAAAATAGTGAAATTTAAAATAATTTTTTATTTTAATATACTTTAAAACAGAATTTATTCCTGTGATGCAAAACTGAATTTTCAGCATCATTACTTTAATCTTCAGTGTCAAATGATACTTCAGAATTTTTATTATTATTATTATTATTCCTTTATTATACAGATAGGACAGTCGGGATTGACAAAGAATCTCGAGACGGGAACCGAATTCCCAAGAACTACCATAGCTAACCTCAAGACTATCAGCGCAGACAAGAAATCTTTCTAATATGCTAATTTATTATTAATATTGGAAACGGTTGTGCTGCTTAATTTTTATTTTTTGGAAGCTATGACACTTTTTTCAGGATTCTTAAATGAATAAAGCATTAAAAAGGAGCTTTAAACAGAAATTTTGTAACCAAATACACTACCGTTCAAAGTCTGGGTTCAGTAAATGTTTTCTTTCTTTCTTTGTTTGAAAGAAATTATTACTTTTATTCAGCAAGGATATGTTAAATTGATTTAAAAAAAAATTACTTAAATTCTAAAGTAAAGACTTAAATTGTTAGAAAAGATTTGTATTTTGAGTAAATGCTGTTCTTCGTAGCTTTTTAATCATCAAAGAATCCTGAAAAAAAGAATCACAGGTTCCAACAAAATGTTTGGCAGCACAACTGTTGCGAGCATAGATAATTATAATTAAAAAATCATCATATTAGAAAGATTTCTGAAGGATCATGTTACACTGAAGACTGGAGTAACGGCTGATGAAAATCCAGCTTTGCGTCAAACAAATGATATTTAACAGTATATTAAAATAGAAAACTGTTGTTTTAAATTGCAATAATATTTCATAATATTACTTTTTCTCTATTTTTGATAAAAAAATGAACTTCAATGAGCGTAAGAGACTTCCTTAAAAAACATTAAAAATCTTACTGATCCCAAACTTTTGAACGGCAGTGTATGTTTAAGTTAAAGTGCTAAAATTACTATTTATTTCAGTTAGTTGCCAAGGCAGCATTTAAAATTTTTGTTTAAGGTTTATAAATGTTAATATTTCAGCTGTATTTCAATGAATTAGAACATTTTTAATAGTTTTAGTAAAAAATAACAACACTGGGGGCAAAAGTGCAAAGTAAGAGATTTAACAAAAAAAGTGCAAAGTATTAGATTATTTTCTAAAAGTCCAAAGGTCAAAAGTCATTACAGTTATTATAGTTATTATATTCTGTCATTATTTCATGTCGTTCCAAACACGCAAAATCTTCACTCATCTTAGGGACACAAATTAAGATATTTTCCATTAAAGGAGAAGTCCACTTCCAGAACAAAAATGTACAGATAATGTACTCACCCCCTTGTCATCCAAGATGTTCATGTCTTTCTTCAGTCATAAAGAAATTATGTTTTTTTGAGGAAAACATTTCAGGATTTTTCTCCATATAATGAACTGATATGGTGCCCCGAGTTTGAACTTCCAAAAGGCAGTTCAAATGCGGCTTCAAACGATCCCAAATGCGGATGTAAACAATCCCAGCCGAGGAAGAAGGGTCTTATCTAGCGAAACAACTGGTTATTTTCATTAAAAAAAAATACAATTTAAATCCTTTTTAATCTCAAAAGCTTGTCTTATCTTGCTTTGCCTGAACTCTTGTGTATTCTGGTTCAAGACAGTTAGGGTATGTCGAAAAACTCCAATCGTATTGTCTCCCTCAACTTCAAAAATCATTTCAAAATCATCCTACATCGCTGCAGAAGTTCCGACCCAGTCTTTGCAAAGTGAACATGCAAAGAAGATCAAACACCCTTAACAAAAAAGGTAAAACAGCGATATAGGACGATCTTTCTCAGCTGGGATCATTTGCAACTGCATTTGGGATCGTTTGAAGCCGCAGTTAAACTGCATTTTGGAAGTTCAAACTCGGGGCACCATATCAGTCCACTATATGAAGAAAAATCCTGAAATGTTTTCCTCAAAAAACATAATTTCTTTACGACTGAAGAACGAAAGACATGAACATCTTGGATGACAAGGGAGTGAATACATTATCTGTAAATTTTTGTTCTGGAAGTGGACTTCTCCTTTAAGTATGAGAGCTTTCTGAGCCTGGATAGACAGCAACACAACTACCACATTCAAAACCCAGAAAGATAGTAAGCATCGTTAAAATAGTCCTTATGACATCATTGGTTCAAACTCAGTCATCAAAAATATCTTAATTTGTGTTCAGAAGATGAAAGAAGGTCTTACGGGTTTTTGGAACAACATGAGGGTTAGTAATTAATGACAGAATTTTCATGTTTGGGTTTTTAAAAACAACCAAGCACAACACCTTCAACAAATGCTTCAGGTTTGGGAACCAATACATAAATAAACAAATAACAGGGTTGTCCAAACCCTGTGATCATGTGATGGGTAAAAACATGAGACCTTTTCTCATCCTCTCATCACTGGACAGGAAAGATTGTTTTTTTGTTTTTTAAAATCATCAACACCATGTCCCTTGTCTTGCTTGGCTAGACATCAAGTTTCCTGAAGGCTAAAGATCCAATTATACTAAGCAGCATAGAAGACACTGTTCCTACCAACAACCCAGAGTCACCACATGACCACAGCCAATTACACCCCTGCTGGATAAGGACGGGTAATCATGCTGAAGTAGCTACTACATTGTTTCCTGACTTTAGGTATTATGGAAATGAGAATCTCTCAAAGACACTTACTTTAGGCCACTGGACCCAACAGTCACTGTTTCAAGGGCATCAATGACCTCCAGAGACATTCAGCCGGGAATTTGAATAATCCCGACCGATGAGTGCTGAATTTGGCCATTATAAAGCCATTAAAATGATAAAGGAAAGGAAGTGGCTTTTTTTTTTTTTTCTTTTGCTTTGTGGCACATACACACTTTCAAATGCTATAGGTGAAACCAACTAACAAAAAAATCTCTGCTTTCCTGCCATATCCATCAAGACCAATGACCTTAAAATGAGAGCTGTTATTTGCTGCATCAAGTACTTCCTGTGTAGCTCATAACCATGGCAGCGGTGAAAAGCAGTTAAGGCTAATAAAGCTATACTGCAGCACTAAAAAGCTTTTAAACCGTATTCATTTGTCCTGTCTGTTATGCAACCGCTCACAAATGACTGTTTTCCAGAGGCAGCAGGCAGGTCTTTTAAATCACATAGCGTATTCAATGTCGTGCTCCACTCTGTTCATTTTCACCGGGTTATTTCCCACAGGAGGCCACCAAGGGGTTTCGGTGTACTGCAGCAAACAAATAGAGGTCAAAGAAGACCCCACAGTAGCTGTAGTAAAACCTCATCTGTTATGACTTGTGTCAGGCCTCATGTTATCAGTGCTCTTAGTAGTCACTGAGCTGAATTTCAATTCCTACTAAAAATGCTTAAAAAGCATGCATAACAAAGAATCAAGTGAGTAAGTAGAATTCATTTCTACGACTTTCAAATTTCACCATAAAAGCAGTGATGCTTTTATGTAGATGACTACGTTTTTCATGGTGCGTTCATGGTGCATGACTTAAAATTATTTTAATTAATAAATTATTGCTGTGTTTAAAATAATCTAAGTCTAATCTAAATAAAATGGCAAATAAAATAAGACGTAAACTGAAATCAGATTTCTTGTTTTCCCTAAACAGCTATTATTTTTTATTGAAGAAATGGAATACATATGGATAAATAACTATTGGAATCCACAATATTTGTGGTTAATTCAATACACATATTTCATACATATAAGAGAAAAAACAAAACTATCTTAGTGTATATGAATATTTGAATATTGTGTTGGACAATGGTGAGGACTTTTGAGTCCAAAAAGGTCAGAACCACTGTTTTAAATGCTACAAATAAATGGAATCATCCCAATATTATAATGTACGGTAGTGATGGGTGGTTTGACCAAAAATCTGTAACACCTTTTTTTTTTTTTTGACTTTGCCTTTATGTGAATCAGAATACATAAAACAGTTGCAGAACCACTGTGTTTTATACAGACAAACATGCTATATAGTATGAGGTCTGACCTTAGCTTTGTGAAATTATGCTACATAAAACATTTGCATGAAAAAACAGCAGACAGCAGGTGGCACTTATGGAACAGCAGCGATACAGTGTCTCCTTGATTACTGCTGTAAACGAAGCAGCGCTGAGCTTTTAAATACTATATTAATATGCATTATTTGGAGGTAAAATGAAAAGAAACACCATCTAAACTTTTCTGAAGACAGTCAGTTCCTCTCAGAGATATATTCATATAAATGCACAATTCAGTACTTAGGATTTTCTTCCAATATTTTGCATGTTCTGAAGACTACAGTATTTTCTCCTCTTTTCATTGGTCTTCAGCATCTCTAGTCTCTGTTAACGGCCTTTTACAGTTGGTTTATTTGCCCAGTTAAATAATTAGTTGTGAGTTATTAATAGCTCTCCAACCATTAGTCATAAGTGTATGCAGTTCACATGGATTTCACATGGATTCTGTCAATCTCAGTCTGTCTGCATTGCTTACCCACTTGTACCGGTATGCCGGTTTTTAAAAAATTCATATCGTGTAGGCAGTTCAAACCAGTTGGCTATTTGAATCAGTATATCGCCTATTGTACAGTATACATTTTTTTAATAAGATTTAGATTTGCTACAAATTACAATTCAGAGTGTTTATTGTTAGTGCTATTAAATAGTAACTTTAAGCAATCTTTACATGACTGGTAATTTAAGGCAACTTAAATGTCAAACAGGGAAAATGAACCACCACAATTGTACCACAAATGGAACCCTCTGGCTACCAGCCCAGAGCTTTTACCACTATAACCACCCAAAACATGGTAAGAAAGTAGGTGGCAATGTGTGCTGAAGGTCACCAGAACCTCTTCCATCCTTGTCAAGGGGGAGCGCTAACCTTCTCTCCTTTCAAACAACGTCAGGGTGTTGATGGAGCATCTGATTCGAAATGAAAATGATGGTGGTGACGCTCAACTTCTCTGACACTACATGCCAATTAGAAGGCGACAGTTCGTTATGTGCTGGGGGAGGTGACACAATCCTGTCGCTCAATCCAGTAACCCCAGGCTTTGAGAGCGTCACCCATCTCTCCACACATCTCACCTCTGATGATCTGTCCAAACTGATCCCACTTCAGTCCCCTGTGTCTGAACTTCCTTGTTATCCATCACAAGCTGCCTTTCCATCAGAGAATTCACGTAGTGCAACATGAACAAGCTTTTGCACTTGGGCTTTTAGCACTTTGTCTGCTCTTTGAAAATGTTGACCAAGCTGAAACTATTATTTTAACTTTCCTTGACACAAAACTATAAATCTTTAATTTAAAGGGTTAGTTCAACCAAAAATGAAAATTCTGTCAATTACTCACCCTAATGTCATTTCAAAACTGTACACAAATGAAGATATTTTTGATGAAATCTGAGGTTTCTGACCCAGCAATGAAACTACCATGTTCAAGGCCCAGAAAGGTAGTAAGGGCATCAATAAAATAGTCCATGTGCAGGGCTCTACGCTTACTTTTTAGGAGCACTTGTGCTCCTAACTTGAAAAATTTAGGAGCACAGTCAACATTTCAGAAGAACATTCTAATCAATAATCAAATCAAAAATTAGCCTTCATATTACGAGGTGATATTTAGAAACATAGAATACAGAAATATTAAATGATTTAAATAACTGAAAAGATAATTTAAAAATGAAACTAAATCTGCCAGCAGGTGGCAGCAAGTCGTTGATTTAATCACTGAATCATTTATTCATTTGATTCGTTCAAACTGTTGATTCATTCAGAAATAAAGCAAGCGACTGTCTTTATGAATGGGTAATTGAATTATTGACTCACTAGATTCGCTTAAAAAAAAAACGCACATTCATTTATAAATGAAACACCGCTGTGTTTGAATGGAGATGCGTAGCAGCTCAGTTGTGACTTGTTTCAAACCATTTTTGACGACGAAATAAAGCAAAATCAGTAAGTCACTCAATATTAACTGGTGTATTTGATGGTTGTTTTAAATCAATAAGTCATTTACAAACTCCCATAAAAACCATTAAAAGCTGTCACTCATCTTAGTTCATCACAATCTCAATCAACAAAGCTCTCTACACTGCACAATGAATGTCTTATTTACACTCTTTCTACACTTTGTTTGTGAAAGGATTCGTGAGATATGTCTGTGATACAGTACTTAACATTGCAAAAACGCATAGAAACCTCTGAAGCTACCCTCAGGGCAAACACAAATATGTCGCACTGGTGCTCCTAAATGTTTTTTCAGTCGCGCACAGTATTTTTCACTCGCAAATGCGACTGAAATGGTCGTACTGTAGAGCCCTGATGTAACATCAGTGGATTGACACAACGGTGAGTAAATAATTACATTTTTTCATTTTGAGGTGAATGATTCAGAATTTCCGTTTGCGAAAACAAACCCTCCACAAAACTAAACACATCAATGTTTAAACAGCTTAAACAAAGTGCTTATCTTCTATGAGCGTCTGATATGGTGAAAAGTCTTAACTGTACTCATTTGTTATATTGATCATATCTGATGCAGAACAAGGCAGGGCCATTAACTTCCCTCAGTTCTGAGAGCTTTTCCTGCATTGATTGTTCTGTGTGGGTCTCTGCGGAACTGACGCCACATGAAACACTGCTCTGAAGGAGAGTCTGCTTGTCCAGATGTACTCTAGGACAAAGATTAAATGAGATCTGGCTCGTCAGGGTCACCTACCTGCACTTTCTTTGGACCAGCACTGTTCCGCATGGATAAAGCTCGAATAAATATGAACTACTGCGATTGATCAGAACTATGAATAGACTTGGGTGGTAAAATACAAAAATACATTTTTTCCTTGTCAAAGAATTTTTATACAAAACCACAAAAACCTATGCAGTGTCTTAGATATGGATTTATTATTCAAGCATGTCTTAAAAAAGGCTATGTGCAGTTCTCAAAGGTCCTCAGATCCGAATGCTCCAAATCAATGCAAATGACTTATCTCTGCCATGAAAATCTCAGTGTATCACCTGCTCCCACTTAGCTGGTTACCTTTATGTGATTAATCTTGTATTTATCATATGCATGGATCTTAAAGGGACAGTATACACAAAAATAAAAATTCTCATCATTTACTCACCCTCATGTTATCCACTTGACTTACTTTCTTCTGTGGAACAAAAGGAAGAACCCTTTAAGAATGTGACATACATATGGATAAAACAGGGTCATTCTACAAAATCGGTGCCTTTTCTAGTCGGAAAAAGTGAAAAATAAAATAAGCTTAATCAATGTTTTTTTAAATATCCATGAAATGAAGACACCTTAAAATGACAAGAAATTGTACTGTGCCATCTCAGGCTATGTAATTTATTATTTTATGACTATTTTTCTACCTCATGTTTTGGTATTTTGTCAACCCTGTTACGGACACAAGCATTACTAGATACTACTGTTTAATTAGAACTCGTATGCCACTGAATGATATAGGCATTAGCTTAATAGTATGAGGGTGACCGGTCAAATGTTTGAATTTTACACAGACAGTCTTTAAAAACAAGGTCAAACCTAATCAATGTCATCCCTGTTACCCACACTAAAAAGTAACAGGTTTGATGATTTCAAACAAATTTGCTAATTGCTAGCTAATAGTCAAGTTCATAGAAACACATATTGTACACTTTGAAAGGATTTTATTTGTTGATATTAATTATATAAAATGTACGAATTAATTGTTTAAATTTACATTTTAAAAATGCTAACAGGATCGACATTGCATGATGGCCCACCCTCAGTCAAGCCTCATAAATCATCAAAAATAGAACATTATAGAGGAGTGAGAGAAACATTTTTGTTTAAGTGTTGGAATCTTGTTTGAGAGATGATGGAACCTCCTAGAAATCATGTCACTTAAATGTACATTATGTTACAAGGGTTTTTTGATGAGGGTAACAGGGCTGACATGAAATCAGGGAACACCAATAAAATAATTTATATTTTATAGAAAAAAAAAAAAAGCATACTTCTGCCCAAAACATTTTTATATTATTTTGCAAATTAAAAGCAAATTTTTTGCTGAAAAAGAACAGGCCAAAAAACTTACCCTTACCAGTATAAATGCTATTTAAATTATTTAATATAATATTTAATTGACTTTTTTAATGTAATATTGATGAAAGTAACATACATAGTATTGTTATGTTTTTGCACATTTATTTGTTGTTATATTAAATCTATGTTTGATTATTTCTTAGGGACACAAAAGCCACAGATTTTGTGCAAATAAACCAAAACAACCTGTGATTGGTCAGCTTATGTCAAGTAGACAGACATTTTCTGTCTAAATTGGCAAGAATAAGCTGCACACCAGATTTTTACAGCAACAATCAAAAGAACATTTGCTGGCCTGCTGACATGTTCAATGAATTCAGCCTTCTCTGTCCATCTTTTTGACATTTGTGAGATTTCCTGTCTTCTCTGGATTGTTTTCTTTTTCTAGTTGGATGACTCCCATGATGGGTTTATGATAGTTTCAGAGGAACAGAATGGGCTGTTCAATTTTTTAAATGTGTGACGGTAATCTAATCTTGATCAGAAAATGTTTCTGTGTGGTTGTGCTTGCCATTCCTGCATGTGTTTTAAATTTCCATTAACTTCAGGTGAAACGCCTCCAAAATATTTATGACAGAAACCACATTTTTTGGGCGAAAACAGAAACTGGAGCTTGGATGCAAATGTTCAGTTGAAAATGAGGGAATGTGTTTCTGGATTGGAGACAGATATGCCTCTACATCAAGGACAGGTCTCACAGGTAAAGCTTAATCCATGCCTTTTTTGATCTATATTTTTAAACTAGTGCACAAACACAGTTGTTGGAGTAACATGATGGTGAAACAGAGCCGCTGAGACATCGGTGTCTTACATTCAGATTCAATATTACGCCACGGTAAAGACAGACACTTCTGAAGGCTATTTTCGCTGATGAAATTGTTAGAAAGGGTTGATGTGATGTTCTTTGACACCTCTTTGTTGAGATGATAAATGACAAGATATGCAAATGAGTCTTGGCTTTCAGTAAACATCTTTGCTTCCGAAGAAATTTGTGAAAAGATGAGGTGTGGGACCACATTATCTGATTTTTCATGGTGATTTGTTATCAAAAAAACGAATCCGTTTCTTTGTCATTAATGTGCATTTTCAAAGCCAACAGATTCCCCATTAATGAGTTTTCATTTTGTTCTCATTAATAATCAATTATATGGAAGCCCTATTCTGCTACTGAATAAAAAAAAATAATTGCCACTTTTTATCTCACAATTCTGACTTTTCGTCCAACTGCGAGTTCACATCGAATTAGAATTTCTTAGAATTAGATATAAACTCGCTATTGCAAGTTATAAAGTCAGAATTGTGGGATATAAACTCACAACTGTGAATTTATATCTCAATTTCGAGAAAAAAAGACAGAAAAGCGAGATATAAACTCACAATTGCGCAAAGCGCAATTCTGACTTCAAGTTAATATTACGCAATTCTGACATAACTCGTAATTGCAAGTTTATATATCGCACAATTCTGAAAAAAAAAGTCAGAACTGCCTGTTTATTTTACAATTCTTACTCGCAACTGTGAGTTTACATCTCACAATTTTGAGAAAAAATCTGAATTGCGAGTTTGAATCAATTACGAGATGTAAACTCGCAAATGTGAGAAAAAGGTCAGAATTGTGAGATAAAAAGTCACAAATACCTGATGCTTTTTAGAATGAATAATTAATTAATGCTTATTAGAATGATTTCTGAAGCATCTTGTGACACTGAAGACTGGCGCAATGGTTGCTGAAAATTCAGCTTTGTCATCACAGGAATAAATTACATTTCATAAAATAATATATACTTTATGTAGTTATATTTAAAATTTGTAATGACATCAATATAGTACAAGTATTTACTGTATTTTTGATTTTAAAAATGCAGTCTTGGTGAGCAAAGACATTAAAAAATTACCGTCTCAAAAAGCCCTTAAACATCGGTTTGAGCGGGCAAATGTTATCCCTTTTATAAATCTCACAATTCTGACTTATTACTCGCAATTTTATGTTTACATCTCACAGTTCTGAGAAAAAAGTCAGAATTGCGAGTTTGTATGACGGAATTCTGAGAAAAAAAGTTAGAATTGCCAGATGGTCGGCGCCGATAGCCTTGTGGGCAGCGCACCGACATACAGCTCTATTGCGCTACAATCTCAACGGCAAAAATGCCCTTGAAAACTGGTCTGAGCGGACAAATGTTATCCCTTTATAAAGGAAAAGTTAGTTTCCAACACTGTTCATCACCTTCATATACTTATTTCAGCAAAATCATCTCCCTTCTCTGCTCAGACAACTCCACTTCTGACCGTCCAGCACCTAAGCCTGCTATTTCTCTATTGCATTTTCCCCATCTCTCTTTAAGACACCTTCCCGGCAGACTGAAGCGCTGATCCATCCTGTCTACAGCCCCATTGGCCTCTGCAAACAGCCATCTATCTCCTGAAAGCCGTGTGTACACTCTGCCTGCCAACAGTAATACATTACTACCAGACATTGAGGTGAGTTTCCTGGAGTCCATGCATCAATACCCTGATGGCAGGCACCATCACAGGAGTGTTGTTCCGGAGAAGGGCAGCCTTCCAATCCCAATAGTTTATAGATGGCTGCAGCCTTGGATGGACTACAGAAAGGGGCATCAGAGTTTAGCATCACTCACGAGACCCCAAAGATGTTGTGTGATACAGGCAATGAAGCAACAAGACAGTCAAGATGAATAGTTTCTGTTTTTAGTGGAAAAAAAAAGAAAAGGATTTGGAGTGTGAGTGAACCTGCCAAAAAAAAAAAAAAACATCAGATACTGATGGAGAACAGATATACTGTGGTAAAATCGGGTCAGACATGATGAACAATAACGCTGAACACATCAAGATACAACAAAATTAGATAGCAGTTAAATGAAAAATCAAATCCGGTGTACATAAAAGTCAAGCTCAGCTGCAGTTCTGCTGCATAACTACCTTATGTTGGGATTTGAACACTTCTCGCTAAACAAAAGTTGTTCCAGTAGTCTATCGCATCTTACACTTATAGGAAGCAGTGGTTGTTTTCCCCTTTGTTCATGTCTTATCTTGCTCAAGACACCAAAAGTGAGACAGGACTGCAAATAGTGTCCCCCAAAATAAAAATAAAAAGGCACATGAACTGTTTGCCAATAAATACATTTTTCTACGCTTTGGTACACATTGTACATATGTACAACAGGAATGCTTCTGAAAAGTAAAAAAAAGTATATATTATTGTCCATATTAGAGCCCTATGATCTTATGCACACCGAGAATGCATTTAAAAAAAATACAGTAAAAAAAATAATAAAATAAATTACAAAAAAATTATATTATATATTATATTATAAATTATATAATAAATTATATATATATATATATATATGTGTGTGTGTGTGTATATATGTATATATATATATATATATATATAATAGTATAATCTAAAATATAAGTTATTCCTGTAAGAGCAAAGCTGAATTTTCAGCAGCAATTATTCCAGTCTTTAGTGTCACATGATCTTTCAAAAGAAGTGATCGATCCAGTCATTAAAATGGAATTTACATACTGTACATACTGTATAATTATTATTAAAACATTATTATTTTTTTTTTAAATGAATAATTACCAGAAAAATTTAAATACACAACAGTATTTCTGGAAAAAAAAAAGAAATAAATAAAATAATAAATTATTATTATTATTAATATTATTATTTTACAAATGAGTTAATTAGAGAAAAAAAGAATTAATGAAACCAGTAAAATGGAATCCAAAAAAATTAAATGGAAAACAGTAAAATTGAAAACAAGAACAAAACAAAAACTGAATTTAAGAAAAATATCAAACGCATTTTATAGAGCCTTAAAAAAAAATATTTTCTAAAATACATATTTAAACTTTTAATAAACTGCTGTTAAATTGTATATGTTACACGATTTCAAATAATTAGACATGCTTTTTTATTTGATTAATATTTTAAGATTTAAGCATTAAAACAGACACTAGAAAAATTAAAACAGAATCTAGAAAAATTAACTGAAAAAAAAAAAAAAAGAATTTGGATAAAAAAATAAAAAAGATTTCATATTGTATGTTTCCTACTGTATGTACTGGAGATCTAAAAAATGATGTCCTATAAACAAAAACAACCTATACTATTTTACCTTAAATATAAAATATAAAATACAAAAAAAAAAAACACTTTTTTGTGTCTCTACTACCAAATGACTTATTGGTAAAATAAGTCACTTAAAGGTAAAACTTTAACCAATAAAGACCTTTTAAATAGCAAATTGACAATATATATTAATGAAATACAGAAATACAAACTTCAAGCATGGTGGATTCTAAACAGGCTATTTATAAAGATACTTAAAGTTGCACATACAAAATGCAGTTTGCATTTTAGAAGGGATCTATACATTGGTTTTGTATGTAAGGTAGTAGTGCTAGTGTGTCTTCTAGACATAAACTCTGCATACACCCTAAAAATTATGAAATTACATTGGGAAAACAGACAGAAGCAAACCATAGCCATCCTGATTATGTACAGCTTCGCTGGCTTTCATAATCTGGGGTAAGGAATGAAAACTTCTAACTATTTTTTATCTATACAGTAACAGACACGAGCATCAAAGCATAGCTGCCTTAACACAAACGTTCCTCACTGTTTAGTCAAACGGAGACTGACTTGCTGCAGAAGCAGGTTGGAGGAGATAAAACAGCAATGCAAAGGAAGAGAGGGGCGGAGAAGATGCTGTCTGATTGACAGCAAGAGAGTAAAAAGATATGAGAGAGAAAGAACAAAACTAGGCAGCGAGAGAAACGGTGAGAGGAAGCGCCTCAGGATATTGCCTGAAACTTTCATTAGTCAAGGCAGTTTTTTTCTCCTCAATAATAAACGCCTGCTTCATCATAATTGAGTCATGTGCTTTGGAGATCTTAATTAGAGCTGCTGGGAAGGAAACATTGGCTAAGAGACTTTTCTGACCCTCTGACCATGTAAAGAGCTGTGAGACGATAAGCCCTCTATTCACTTCCACTCTCGTTATTTCATTTGTTCCACATTTTCTATATAATTCTGCTCAGCACCTCAGAATTTTTCCTTCATCATCTTTCTTTCTCTTACTCTAATCATAAGACTACAGCAAGCTGCCTTCGCTATATTCAGTTCCTTCTTTGAACCATCGCTTACAGCAGTTCTCAACTGGTTTTGCTTCCTATATTTTATGAACAACTCTACCAAAATCATACAAGATGTCCTTAAAACCAAATTTGAAATGTAATACAGTGGCATGCGAAAGTTTTGGAACCCCTTGCAGAATCTGAGAAAATGTGAATCATTTTAACTAAATAAGTGAGATCATACAAAATGCATGTTATTTTTTATTTAGTACTGTTCTGAGTAAGATATTTTACAAAAAAGATGTTTATATATAGTCCACAAGCCAAAAAAAAGGCTGAAAGTATTAAAATAACCCCCTTCAAAAGTTTGGGAACCCTTGGTTCTTAATAATGTGTGTTGTTACCTGGATGATTTTTTTTTGTTGTTTTTTTGTGATGGTTGTTCCCGAGTCCCTTGTTTGTTCTGAACAGTTAAACTGACTGATGTTGAGATCCGAACTGATGATTTTGAGATCAATCTTTTCACACTGAGGACAACTGAGGGACTCAAACACAACTATTAAAAAAGGTTCAAAGATTCACTGAAGCTCCAGAAGGAAACACGATGCATTAAGAGCCAGGGGATGAAAACTTTTTAAATTTGAAGATCAAGATAAATTGTAATTAATTTGTCTTCCAGTAAACATGCAAGTATTTGCTACTGCTTCCAAAGGGCAGTACTAAATGGAAAAAATATATATATATATTTAAACAAAATATGAAAAATTTGGACATCTTCATCCTGTTCAAATGTTTTCACCCCCGGCTCTTAATGCATCGTGGTTCCTTTTGGAGTATCAGTGAATGTTTGAGCCCCTCAATTGTCCTCAGTGTGAAAAGATGGATTTCAAAAGGGGTTATAGGATGCATCCATGCAGTGGTTTTTAATTAATCTGTAAAAATAATATCCCCTTTTTCAAATCGAGCTTTTCTCAGATGCCTGTCTTGTGGCGTCACACCGACAGAGGCCGCTCCCACGATAGTTGATTGACATGAGCGTTTTACCTCAGATCAGCTGTCAGAGTCCGTTCTCTTTGTTTCAATGCCAGAGCAGGGATGTAAGTTAGACAAGAATATCTCCAACTGAGCGATTGAGGTGTTGTGTTGCTGGATGTAATAATGAACATAGTGGTCTTCATTTACTCCTGACATCTGAGCCACTGAAGATGCAGTAGATTACATTTGTTTGTGAAGGGAACGCGCCTCCCGATCTACATATATCCGTCTATGTTCGCACGAATCATTAATGATCCAGCTTCACTTACAGCAGAAGTGAGTATAAGGGTTTTTTTTTTTTTTATGAATCTTTGTGATCGCCTTTCCTAATAAAGTGCTAGTTAGCAAGTTTAACGGCTAAACGCGGCTAAATGCGGCAAATGTAAATAGGCGCATCTATCCACAGAGAGAAGAGAGGGGCGGGGTGAGCAGAGCTCATTTGCATTTAAAGCAGCCTCGACCAGAATGAGATGATTTTTGTAGAACTGATTTTGGCAAGGTAAAAAGGGTGTTGTTTCACACAACCATTGAGAATTTTTAACCAAAGTGTATCATAGACTAATCATTAAGACCCTAAAGAATTATATCAACTTGTGGAAAATGGGCATCCGATGACCCGTTTAAACAAACAAGGGACTCATGAAGAACCATCACAAAACAAAAAATAACAGTCATACATCATCCAAGTAACCACACACAGTATAAAGAACCAAAGGTTCCCAAACTTTTAAAGGGGGTTATTTTAATAATTTAAAATATTTCTTTTGTCTTGTGGACTATACGCAAACATCTTTTATGTAAAATATCTTACTCAGGACAGTACTAAATAAAAAACATGCTTTTTGTATGATCCCTCTTCACATTTTCACAGATTCTGCAAAGGGTTCTATATAACTTTAGGGATTCCCAAGTCTTACGTTTGATGGTTTCACAATCTCAGCACAATCTTAGCAATTCTCACAATTTTGTAGTCAGAACAAATTAAGTATATAATAATCAATCAATTTTATATGAATAAGTGAATTAAGGCTTCATTGTCCAACAATGTACACTATAGAAATTGATAATTAGGTTTCAGGTTTGCTAAAGATTACACTTAACAGTGTTATTCAATTATACTAAGTACATTAAATTATCACTTCAAGTGAACATAAACAAATAAATAACTAAAAAAAAATAAGTCAAATAGGCCAATTATCTAGTAAAGATTGGTTAACTTGGTTAAAGAATTGTATAACTATATACAATTTAATTAGTTGAATATTTTTGTTTGTATTTACCATTGTTTTGTTCTTGCAATCAAAACAGACCTATAGCCCAATTTGGGTCATGACCCACCACTGGCTTACAACACCTCTCTCTTCTCTTACCATCTGTTTTTCTCTCTCTGACAGACAGAGGGTGCTTTCTTTACTGCCCCTCCCTCACCAGCACTGACAGCTCTGAGGAATGTTACGTGGCCGCCGCCACCCCCTGGAGCTCACCTGTCCAATTCAAGGTTGGATAAACAGTCGTGACCTTACCGCACACTTCACAACACCTCAGGGATTGCGCCCTATGCAACATAACTATTTACTTGCAACCTAAATTTCACCGTATTTTAATTATCTAGTCAAAGCTTTTTTTTTTTGGGGTTTAGAACTGTACCATGGTGTCACCAATAAAATTATCACAAATGTTGCTAGTTTCTGTCATGGAACAAAAAATCCACACAAACACAAATGGATGAAAAACTCAACACTATATTCTTTAAGAAAATAAACTGTGGTTGTAAGAGAAAGAGATTTTAAGATAGACATCTTGCAATTTTATTTATGTCACGTTAATGTGCAATGCGTGTTAATTGTACAACTTAAAGGAACTGTATCCAAAAATATAAATTTGATGAAAAAGTACTCACTCTCAGTCTCAGGCCATCCAAGATGCAGATGAGTTTGTTTGTCATCGAAACAGATTTGAAGAAATTTTGCATTTACATCACTTGCTCTCCAATGGATCCTATGCAGTGAATGGGTGCCGTCAGAATGAGAGTACAAACAGCTGTATAAAACATTACAATAATCCACAAGTAATCGACACAACTCCAGTTCATCAATTACTATCCTGGGAAGTAAAAAGTTGCATGTCTGTAATAAAGACATTTTCAAGATGTTTTTAACTTCAAACCACAGAATCAGGAGAGAAATATGCACAGAAAAAGCCTTATTTAAAAGCAAAAAGAAAAACAGTCCAAATAAGTTTTAAACAAATACACTATCAGTCAAAAGTTTTTGAACAGTAAGAATTTTAATGTTTTTTAAAGAAGTTTCTTGTGCTTACCAAGCCTGCATTTATTTGATCCAAATAACAGTACAGCAAAAACAGTACAATTTTGAAATATTCGTACTATTTAAAATAACTGCTTTCTGCTTTGAATATATTTTAAAATGTAATCCAGTGATTTCAAAGCTGAATTATTAGTGTCATTACTCCATCACATGATCCTTAAAAAAAAAAAAATAATAATTCTAATATTTTGATTTGGTGCTCAAAAAAACATTTATCATCATTATTATTTTGTTGAAAACAGCTGAGTAGAATGTTTTTCAGGTTTCTTTGATGAATAGAAAATTCAGAAAAACAGTATTTATCTGAAACAGAAATTCTTTATCATCACTTTTTTTCATCACAATTTAAAGCATCCTTGCTAAATAAACATTAATTTCTATAATTTCTTTCTTATAAAAGCTTTTTATTTCAGAGAAATGCTGATCATTGGATCTTTCTATTCATCAAACAATCCAGAAAAAAATAATGTTTTAAATATGGATATTAATAATAATAATAATGTTTCTTAAACAGCAAATCAGCATATTAGAATGATGTCTGAAGGATTATGTGACACTGAAGACTGGAATAATGATGGTGAAAATGTAGCTTTGATCACAGGAATAAATTACATTTTTAAAATATATTCAAACATAAAACAGTTATTTTAAATAGTACAAATATTTCAAAATGTAACTGTTTTTAATGTACTTTGGATCAAATAAATGCAGGTTTGGTTAGCGAAAGGCACTTTTTTTTTTAAAAAAAACATGAAATATCTTACTGTTTAAAAACTTTTGACTGGTAGTGCATGTTGGTGGATTTTGATATTTGATATGAGAAGGCAACAGACTCTGGACTTTTTCATTAGAGGAACCATTAATTATTATAGATTATGGACTGGTATTTTGGCCTAAAGCAACGGTTTAAGGTTAAATGCTGGAATTGCAGCTTTTCACCTCACAAGATTTTAATTGATCAACTGGAGTCATGTGGATTATTGTGATGTTTTTCTCAGCTCTCTGAACTTCACTCTGACGGAACTCGTTGATTGCAGAGGATCCAGTAGTGAGCAAGTGAGAATATTAAATTTCTCAGAATCTGTTCCAATAAAGAAACAAACCCATCTACATCTTGGATGGCCTTTCATTTTGCGGCGAACAATTCCTTTAATCCAACCTGTGCTAGCACACACAAAGACAGACAGACAGACAGACAGGCATAAAAAAAAAGTCTTTCAAAAAGACTATGTACTGTAGGAGATCCATTATCTGCCAAATTACTAGTTGAAGTAAAGTTCTATAGCATTATCTTTCTCTGCAGGGCAAAAAGAAAAATGAAATGCACTATTACACGAATGCATCTACATTTCCGTACCATTTAATTTTTTCCCCACATTGCTTGAGGAGCCCGTCTAGAAAATCAGGTCAGACCCAGCTGATGAAGAAATTATGTGATTTAATGGCCCCTGAGGGTCAACACAAATATAGCACTGCATTAACTCTGGCCCCTCCCAGGACAGAGCAGCAAGGACATCACCCATAAACATCAAGAGAGAGACACGACAGAGACGAAGCGCTGCCTACAACGAATAAAGCGGATGGTGCGATGATAACGAACAAAATTTCATTATGCTATTCATTTCAATTCACATATTCAATTTCTTTATGCATACTATCAGAAATGTTCATTTCATTATCTGATTAAGTGCAGCTCTTGAAATATTCTGTATTACAAATCCTATTAATTAAAAAATGTACTTTGATTTCCATGACTACTTTTCTTTTATTCTTTGCCTACTTCTTTGATTTGACCACTAGGTGGAGGAAAAACTCTTTTGCAGCAGGTGTGCTCACCTTTCCATGGTATTTTATCTCATTGTACCATCACCACTAAGAAATACAAACAATGTGCTACAAGATCTGGAAGGAAACACAGCATGAGGCACAATACGATTGCACAGAATAGAAAACATTTTCAAACAAGATCAAAAGGAATGAGAAAGTCATGTCTTCAATTGCTATGAACCTTTTTAGGAAGAAGCTTTGTAAATTTAAATAAAGCAATGATGGATTAACTCTCCCACTGTTTTCCATTAAGAATAGATTTTTCCATCTTTTATTCTAGGTTCAGATGTACTGCCTTCTGAACTTCATTTGCATAGTCATTAGCAAAATAAGAATCTACCTCAAACACAAACACACCCAGACATGTAGTCTTGTTAAATGAGGTCAGGAGAGTTCTAAACAGCAAGGTTTCCTGAAGCGTAAAAGTGATAATCTTCTTCTTTTATCTTTACTCAACATGTCACCTCACTTAAAAAAATACTGCCGGTTTGGTTAGCAGGCAGACATGTGGCTCAGCAGGTATACTTGTTAAAACATCAGAAAGATTCTATCAAAATGCATCTGGAGAAAAAAAGAAATTTGTGTTGTAAGTTACCTACAGCGCTGTGTGGTTCAAAAGTATTAGACCACATAATGAATACAAAGCATTGTGTCTAATGTAGATGTGAAAATAAGAAGCATGTATTAGGATTTGAGGGGAAACAATGTGAAATATGACATGAAAGGAAGAAGTATTTAAGATCCTACACTATTATACAGTCACTAATCATAATAAGCAAATTTATGACACTGTCCATGTGACCTCTTATATACATAATATAAGACATTCACACATTGTTGGATAGTTTTCAAATCAAGCTGGATAACATAATCACCAGGTTTTACATGAAGTTCAAGCAGCTCTGTTGTTATTAAAGCAAATAAAAGGGGGCATACTAAATAAGGAAATGCTGAAAATTATATTAGTTTTTTATTATTTGTAATAAATATGATCTGTGATGAAACAAGGTAACTATGCTACAAAAGCATGTCTGAAAGACTTATGTAGGCCTGCTGCACATTAAGCCTAAGTTAAAGTTTCTCTTAAAATAGGACACTGTGGCAGTAGCGCGGTGCAGTGATGGTATCTGATAGAAATACCATGGTACTTTAAAATATATTATTTAAAAAAAATCATACTATGGTACTACATGATCTCAATTACCGCGGTGTTTACATGGTAACTTACTCCTTACTCCATCTCGTTACGATTACATACATGTACGGCCTACTAGCTAGAAAGTGTCTTTACCTGAAATACAGAGTCGTCACAAGTTGCACATACAGGTGTACTGGCAGATCTTTTTCCTTGTCTGTAAACTGTGTCATAAAGCAGACAATTAAACCATTAAATAAAGCACCAGACAAATAAGTAAGCCAGTGAGTAACTGCACCAAAGGTTACATTACGTAATTGAGCTGAATCAAACGAATTCGTACTCACATGCTAAATCGCAAAACGATTCAGTTTCGCTAACCGCATTGGTTACCGCATACTACCCACCCTAAATTCTATGTGATACTAGTAAATTACAATATTATTTAGGGTAAAGGGTGGATAGTATGCACATTGGGACGCAAGGAAACACTTCAAACAGCTGACGCAAAAGAACGGTTCCTTGTTGAATCGTGCATCGGTAGTTCTGATTCGATTATACAACCAACAGGAAATGCGTCTTGATTGATGAAAGAGTGTGAGGGATAATGTTTTCTATGTTGGTGTACGTTTATTTGCCTCATCCGACAAGGATTTATTATATTTTTGTCACTCCACTAGGTTCATTAATAAAAACTCACATAGTGAATCGCGAACCGATTCAAAGAGTTTAGAGAGATTGCGGAAAAGAACCGATTCAAAAGAGTGATTCATTCTCGAATCGGGCGTCGCGATTTGTGTTTGTAAACAACCGACAGAAAACAGGGCCGTGATTGGGACATGACTTGATTGAAATATCGTCGAAGAAAATGTTTCAGGTCGGTTTATGGCCATTTTTATGTCAAAATAATTATTTATCGGTATCATTTTATTTTACTGGGGCAGGACGCTCGTTGAACACTTGAAATTAGACATCTTGAAATTAGCTTGCTAAAGGGGCGTTCCCCTACCGTCTGCTGCCAAAATAATACAAATAAAAAATACCACCTTTAAAAAGATGTTACCCAATGAGATAATATCAAAAATAATAAAACAACAAGGCCTCTCATGCACAATCATTTTAAGCCTAACTGATAAGTCATTAGAGGTCTATAGGGAGGTTGCAAAGAAACACCTGCCATACAAATATGAGATAAATAATGAGTGCTAATATTAATAAAGCTAATGATGCTTGACAGATCTAGGCTAGCACAGCTCCCTTAGCACGAAGTATCTGGCGGAGGATTGGGAAGCTTATTGGATGTGAAGAAATGAGGGATAGAGGTGGACAGAGGGGACGGTTCAGGGTTTAAGAGAAAGAGAGGGAGAGCAAGACAGAGTGGAGCTGTGGTTAATTAGCAGTGACAGTTCCACGCTTGGGCCAGCATTGGTTCAGACAGCTGCAGGCTGCTGCCAGCTACCAGTGCCACACGTTGCCTCTCTCATTCTCTCTTCATTTTCATCTAGATAGATCTGTTCCTCCCATTCACTCACTCAGGTGTTTTTTTTTTTTGGTTGTTTTTTTTTTTTTTTTTGGTCCATCCAAGAGCACAAACACATTGAGAAGGCTAGGGGAAGAAATAGTTTGTGTAATCACAAAGACTTCTTGTTCTGTGAAAACTTCCCACATTGTGCTGAATGCAGTTGGAGTGGTAGATATTCTGAAGGCAGCAAAAGATTCAAAGATAGCTCAACTTGGATACCATGAAGAAAACCGTGTCACTTCAGTTATAAATCAAAAAATGTAATGTAAGAATTACAAGAATGTTATAGAGCACAAAAGTGCTTAGTTAAAATACAAGTTGAATTTCACTAATGTAATATATCCTATTGAGAAAAAGAGAGAGGGAGAGACAGACAGAGAGAGACCACAGACATTTAATGTTGTCTGTGGTCCACATTAGCTAATGCTAATGAAAATAATTCTAATTCTAATGAAAAATGTTGTCTTGGCAACTAACTAAATATAGGTTTAAGTAAACTTACTAAAAATGAAATAAATTTAAAGCAACATAAAATATAAAAAAAGCAAACATCACAAAATCAGTAAAACTTAAATAAAAAAAACCAAATTCATAATATATTAATATTAATATTATATTATATAATATATAATACTATATTATTATGCTAATATTAATAAATATTATATATACTATATACTAAATAATACTAAAATAACACTGGTGCACCTTTTAAAAATTTACCATGCATTTACTAAAGTAACACTAACCGGAATAACTTGTTTTTGTTACGAAATAAAAGCCATTCCTAATGCTAAATAAGGTTTTAGTTCTGGTTTTCTTAATAGTTTGCTTATTGTCACAGTTAGCCTACATTGATCTAAGCACATTATTTCAGAGACCTCTTAAGAGCTATGGCTTAATTTTTGGATAAACTTAATTAATGTGTCATGTACAGTACATACGTACAGTACATTTTTAGAGATGCTTCATAGGAAACCTTAATGCAACACAAGAAAATATATAATAAACTGTGACTTCATTTTTAATTAGAATTTGTGACTGAAAATTGCAGAATTTTTACTTTATCTTTTAAAATTGTCCCTGTTAAATTTTTTTTAGAAAAAGTGATAGCAAAGACTTTGAAAGATTTTGAACAAATGCTGTTCTTTTTAAGAACGCTGTAAGAATGTTTGTTTTTTTATTTATCAAAGAATCCTGAAGAAAGTATCACAGGTTCCAGAAAAATATTTGGCAGCACAACTGTTGCCAACATAGATAATTCTAATAATAAACTGGCATATTAGAATGATTTGTAAAGGTTCATGTGACAATTAAAAACTGGAGTAATGGCTGGTGAAAATTAAGCTTTGCATCACAGGAATAAATGATATTTTATAGTATATTAAAAGAAAATCTATTATTTTATATTGTAATAAAATTTTGCAATATTACTGTTTTTTTTTTTGTTTTTTTTTATATTTTTGATCAAATAAAAGCAGCCTTGATGAGCATACGGAAAAAGTCTTACTGATCCCAAACTTCTGCATGGCAGTGTAGTCTTAAATGGTGAGATGTAATAAAAGTGAAATGACTCAACAAATATGACACAATGTTACAGTTATTATAATGAAAACATCACATATTTAATGCATTGCAGCAGTTACAACAACAATGATAACATACTAAACATTTAACATCTGCAGTGCCTCTTTCTGAGGGGCCTCACAGATCGAGGACCCTGGCAGACAGACTGGGGCTTGGGCCATAATCCATCTTTGTTAGTTATTCTTAAAAAAAAAAATGTACACGGTTACATTAATGTTAATGTAACCTAACTAAAGTAAGTAATTTTCCATGCTGTTTGATAATATGCTGTATCATTGGCATGTTGCACCGCATGCATTTTTCAGCAGGTTCTCTTTTACCACTGACAACTCGGTTTTAATGGCTGCAGCAGTTTTACTTTTAGTTTTGCTTTTCGTTTATTATAACATACGTTCTGACGCAGATTCCGAACGACTGTCGCAAAGTTTTAAAGTATCACCGTGTCTTCACTTCACACGCCTGGAGCTCTTCCATTATCACCAACGAAGCTGTCAAAGGCAGCGCCCAGTCGCGTCGCGTCGTTCCCCTGATGTCCGTGAACACTTCCTGGTCCAAAGTTGTGTGTACACAAATCAAATCAATTGAGCATGAAGTAGGATGGTGAACTTACATCAAGGAAACATACTTCAACGGACATAACACACTTCTCTAAACTGAGGGACAGAGAAGAGAAGTTCATTATCTCAATTCATTGTTTTGACGCTTCGCAAACATGATACAAACAAATGGACATCATTCACGCAACGGAACCCTAAAGTCTCATTCTGAACAGAAACAACAAGAAAGCAACAGTTTGAAAAATGGATATCACAGAAATGAAAAGGTAAGCCAAATTGCATCACTTCTGCTCAAGGCGTCAAATTAAACGTGCTTACAAAATGAAAGTTAAACGACAAGGCGCGAGTCTTAAAGCTGACTCGAAGTAGTTTTTACAGACAACGCTGTAACTTTTCAACAACATATTCATGAATTTAACTTGGTATAGAGTTGAGCTCCGAATCATTTCAGCGAATCGGTTCGTTTAGGTGGTTCATTTTAATGAGTCATTTCTAAAGAACGAGTCACCAGTTAGTCATCACTTAAATATGCTTAAAGCCCATGCGCGATTTTGATAATGAAATAAATGTTTACGTTTATGAAAAGAGTTGCCTTAGTAACCATATAGTTTAACTGTAAAATTTGTATTAGTAACCACAGGCAAAACACTAGTGGTTTGGCCTCTCTCTTAATTTAAACTGTCGTTTCTATAAAACAAACTATGGTGTTTGTCATAAAAAGATTTGGTTATGAAAGATGTGTCTTAAGCAAACTTAGGAATTACGTTTATTATTAAATTATGTAAATTGAGGTATTTGGTTTATGAAGTGTATGCTTGAAAAGTCATTTGCAATGCAATTAAAAAAATATTACTTTTTGGATTATAATGTTTTGTCAATTATATCTTAGGTGCAGAAAAATGGCAAGGGAGACGGTGTTCACCAACCTCGAGTTAGGGGTGAAGATTCATTTGAGGAGGCCCCCATGTATGTGGCTGTCCTAACATACATGGGTTATGGAATTGTCATCCTGTTTGGCTATTTTAGGGATTTTTTAAGAGCTGTTGGCTTAGAGAAGTGTCATCAGGCCCGGGAGAGAGAAGAGCAAAAGGTAGGGTTGTTCACCTTTTTTTTTTTTTAAATGTGGTAACCGTCATGTGGAGAATAGTTAGTTTATTCCAGTTTGTCCTGTTCTTGTTTTCATACACACTGGGAAAAAAAGATATATACTTTTAGCTTTACCTAAACCTTCCACTGGATTGGTGGAACTTTATTTATTATTATTATTATCATCATTATTATTATTATTATTATTATTATTATTATTTTTGGATCAGAATAACTTTCTGTGTGTCTAAATGGCAAGTGTTCAGAGAGTGGTATAATTAAAATTTGGAAATATTAACTGTAAAAAGTTGAGTATTCGTCAAGACAAATTTATTGTCGAACACAAAAGTGTTTTCTTTCTTGTCACATAATTTACACACTGTTCACTACGGAAAATCTCCATGATATGTGTGAGGTGATGCCGGGGAGGTTAAAGACGCAATTAAACCCCAAAGGAGAGTGGGTTCATTATTTCTGCTCTCAGTCTGTCCGCTGAGAATGCCGCCTTCACAAAGATGCCTCTTTCATGCACATTTCCAACTAAAAACTGGTGGCATTACATCAGATGCGATTATTCAAAGGCATAAATTGAGTTTTTTGAAGTTTAGTTGGCAAGATTATGAAACGGTAAGCTTTCAGAGGGAGTTGCACCTTTAGCAAACTTAAATGGTAAAATTGTTACAGTGATATGAGTGAACACATTGTGGATTTCAGCTCTGTGCTTGCCATGTTTTCCACGATCAGTGAGAATCACTTCAGCCAAATTGGTAGTGTATAAATCTTCTAAGATTCAGTAATAAGTGAGTGCAACAGACTTTTCGGTGTAGGAATGCTAATCTATCACCATCTTTTCCCATGTATATCTGATGAAAATATCTTAATATCTGATGAAAATAAATATATGTACCGGAAAAGAACTGGTTTTACTTCAGCACTGATTATGGCCTGTACGCTCTATTAGCATTTAAGAGCCAATTTACATGTGTCCTTAAATGATCTCCCAGCATCTTCCTTTTCCTGTTTAACAGGGGTTTCAACATTGCCATTTAAGCCACACACCAGCAAAGCTTTAAACTGTGTACTGTGTGTATTCTTTGTGTTAAATGAGAACAAAAAATGCAATGAGAATCGAGTGCAGTTTTTTGTTTAAGCTTTCTTGGCGTCTTCATAGAACGCTTTGAAAGCGTGATCTAAAATGCTGGGCAAAGATCAGATACCTCCTCAGTGACCAGAAAAACTTATGAGTGGCATTTGAAAGCTTATGCAAAACTTGTAACAGTCAGGCGGCAATTCGTTGGGCCTTTGTTATTTTCTGCTGTCCAAACTGTCTCTATAACTAGGATTCTGAGCAGTTCAAAGTAAGTTTAATAAAGGCAGCACAATGAGGAGTCTGATTAGTCTCTCCCTTGTTCTTTGGCAGAGTTTACTTAAGGAAAAGATGTGGGTGAGTCTCTCAGGACTCTGATACTCACAGAGCGGATGGTTTTGAAACCTTCACCCGGTTATAACTACCCACATGCAAACAGTGTCTTTTTATGGCTGATCTTGGGTCAGCAGTGCCTCTTTATTTTTTAATGAATAGAGCATATTGTGGAGCGGAAAGCACAAAATACTAATGTTGGGTTATATTGAAAGAGCTTATGGTCATTATGTTGTAACCGATTTCTTGTGTTACAGGACTTTGTTCCACTTTACCAAGATTTTGAAAACTTTTACAAACGGAACCTGTACATGAGAGTCAGGGATAACTGGAACCGGCCTATATGCAGTTTACCCGGTCCAGTTTTTGACATCATGGAAAGGGTCTCAGATGATTACAACTGGTCTTTCAGGTAGGTCTATTCTTTCATTAAAACAAATAGTCATGAACCTGTTGAAAAGACCAGGGTGTGTTTTAGATGCCGAACCCCTGCAGGATGTTTGTGTCCTTGCAAGGCTTCTTAACTAGCTTAACCAGCAAGTTGATCAACCAACTTTTTGGCCCAGCACAGTAATGGGAGAAATATTATTTTTTTTCTTCCCCAAGAAAGAAATTATTACTTTTATACTTTTACTTTTTTGCATACTTTTATATTATGCACTATATTGAGATATATACAGTAGTCAGCATTTGAAGTGGATCAAAACCTTTCATCGAAGTTGTACTAAAACCAAAACAATACCCATGTATATATATATATATATATGTGTCTGTCTGTATGTATGTATGTATGTGTGTACGCATATACACAACATACATAAACACACATACATATGTATGTATATATATATATATATACATACACTTTTTACAGTTTTTCGATCAGATAAACGCAGCCTTGATGAGCATAAGAATCTTATTTCAAAAACATTGAAAACAACTGATTCCAAACCTTTGAATAATAATGTATATGAATTAATATTAAAGTAGCAATTCATCAGGGGAGGATTAATATTTAATAGGCTGCACCAGTTATATGATAATTGCTCATTTTTCCCATTTTGTGCTGTAATTTCGGTTCATGTTTTTCACTTTTTCTTTATCAGCCGCACTTATTCACACTAACTGCTGTTTTGTAATACCCATAGTTCTCCTATGTTATACCTATTGATTTCAGTTACGGACTGGAACAAGAAAGATCTATATACATGCTAGTCAACAAAAATCAATATCAACAACTTGCTTGGTGTGTTACTTCTCTGACAGGTTAACAGGGAAAACCATTGAGAATGTCATAAACATGGGCTCCTACAACTATCTGGGTTTCGCTGAAAACAATGTTGACTTCCTGAAGACCGTAGCAGAGGAGACCAGAGAGTACGGGGTGGGCGTCTGCAGCACAAGACAGGAACTAGGTATGTGTGTGGTTAAACCACAATCGAAACCTGCCTACAATCACAGAAACAGGTCACCCATTGCATCCAACATTGCTGTGTAAGAACATAGTAGGTTGTTGAACAACTTTTTTGGTTTAGTTAATGCCATCATTAAGTCAAAAGCTTTTTTTCTCCACTTGTGATCAGACCTGCTTTGAGCAGCGTTCATAGAATTCCTTCTTCACAAATAGTTTGGCAGGTTTTTTCTGGATGATTTATTAAAAGCCCAACCTGTTTTTGAATTTGCAGCATAAGTTGATGATTGACTGAACTGTTTTATGGCTCTCTCTACAGGTTTATTACAAGTGTTGCGATTAGTCAAAAGACCCATAATGATCTTTCAATTTCTATGCTGAAATGTTTATTTTAGGTTAAAATCTGGCTTGTTTGCACTAAGGCTAAAGGTGAAATGGTTGTCTGGGTGCATGTCATTTTTTTTAAAGCACTCATGCTAAGGTTCCCACAGTGATAGAAAACCAAGTTTCTGATTTCCAGGCTTGGAAAATTCTGTAGTGAATATATATGTATTTTTCCTTTATTCATGCTAAAAATGCTGACAAATGCTTATTGAGTAATCACAAAGAACTTGGAAAATCATTGGTAAAATGGTGTGAAAAACCTTGATGGTGGCTTAGAGATTAGACCTGTGCAGGCACAGTTGTAAGTACTTTGGTGTGACGGATGTTCTGGGATCTGGTTATTCTAGTTTGTTGCATTTGTGACATTTTTCAGCTGCTTGAAAACTGTCTACACCTGTTCTGACATCAGCAAGGCCGTAAAACATCACGTGAGCACAGTCAGGTCATGTACACATGACAGTAATGCTGGAAATATTTTCCCCACTGTTTTATCTCACTTAGTTATTACTTTTCTGTCTCCTCCTCTCACATGCACACTTACAATTACACAGTAAATACACACCCTTCTTAATGATCTAATTGCTTCACAATATATCAGATCATTTTCATAGTAAAGTAGGTCATCTGAGATCTTTTATCTGTGGTGCCATGCAGTGACTGTGGTGAATCCAAGCCAAATACCACATCAGGCACAAAAAGAACATGTGATCATGAGGCATGGGAGTATTTGTGTGTAAAGTCTTTTTTGTATCATTCATTATTCATTTGAGGGATTCATTTTTTTTTTTTTTACATCTCTCAGAGGTTGTTGTTACTTTCGGATATATTTCTGCAGGCCTTGTGTAAAATGAGCAATAACAACTAACCCCATGACTCCTTATTAAATGCAGTTTCTAATTAGATGCCTGTGTATGTATGTGCGTATTAGGGATGGGCATTTTAAAATCATTTTGTAGAACTCAAACACAAAAATGACAAAAAAACTGAAAATTCTTTATTTTATTCACAAGCATTACATCACCAGTGTTTAAAACTATATCTTTTTAAAATGCAAATATATGTAAAATATTACATAAAAAAATAACATTTGTTTATAAATATAAAAGTTTTTTCTTAAATCATGACACATAAATGTATCTTGCTTTACTAATTGGAGATTTAGAGGTTACATTAGATTACTGTTTTACAGAAAATCCATGTGATTTTGGGTAATAGGTTTTTAACTATAACATTGCGGTCACAGTTGACAGCACATTTTTGTTCTCACTGCAAGATCAATAAGGTCTGTGTTTGTTTTTGGTGACAGGTTTTAAGACTAAAGCATCAATCATTTACAGAATTTCTGCTGTAGGAGTGTCTTCAGGTTTTATTATAATGCGTGTGTGTTTTCAGTTACCTTGGACTATTTAAATGTACAGAGTTAAGATTTTATAGGTTTAACATTGCTACAGTTGTCAAACGCTAATATAAAGAAGCACGTGGCACTCAAGTATGGAGAAGTTGATGGCATAATGGGCCATTTAAGTGTCACATTTATTGTAACTAGAGCTAAATGTTTGACCATGGTTATGTAGCCGTTGTACAACCAGTGGGTGGCAAGTTTTGTTTACTACACTAGTTTCCTATGAGACAAAAGTTGTTTTCCTCTAGAGGGTCTCAAGTGGCTTATAAACCAGAATCTTTGAGCTACGTTCAGATTTCTGTCTGAGATTTTTTTTTGTTATTGGAGATATTAAAAAAGCATTTGTATTTGCAGTGGGAGTCTATGGATGGCTTAAAAACAAAAATGTGAAGCTTTAAATGCGATGTTAATTGTTTCATATGAAAATGTGTCTGCCATTTAAGGTGCAAAGTTGTGTAAATCATAGTTTTAGGGTTGGGACTACTTTCTATGTTTTTTGTACCTTGGCCGTGGTAGGACCCTTGCTGTCTATGGAGGCTCAGAAAGCTCTTGGATTTCATCAAAAATATCTTAATTTTAGTGCTGTCAAACAATTAATCGCATACAAAATAAGTTTTTGTTTACAAAATGTATGTGGGTGTAGTGTGTAGATTTATTATGTGTATATAAATACACACACATACAGTATATATTTTGATAATATTTACATGTATTTACATATATTTAATATTAATTACATAAATAAAAAATATATACAAGTATATTTAATATATAAACATACAATATTTTTATTAAATATATCCATCAAGTGTGTGTATTTATATATACATAATAAATATACACAGTACACACACATGTATTATATAAGCAAAAACTTTACTTTTTTAATTTGTGTATTCCAAGAAGAACAAAGGTCTTACAGGTTTGGAATGACATGAGGGTGAGTAATTAATGACAGAACTTTCATTTTTGGGTGAACTATCCCTTTAGAAGGTCTGTGTTATAGTGCAATATGTTAAATAGTATGTTAGTATTTAAATGTAGGTATTTTGATGTTTATTCCTGGCACTTGTCCCACTTTCACTGTAAGTATTACTGTAAACAATCTGTGGTAATCTGTGGTCACAGATGATGACTTAATTTGTATTTAACCCTAAATGTACCTTTAACTTATCATTACCGTTTTCAAAGCTCTTCCCATTCATTTAAATTCAATTAGGTTAAGATGCTTTGAGAACTTGCTGTTTTATGGGCAGTTTTTGCTTGTGGATACACTCCCAGGTGAATGAGCTCTTCATGGGTCTCGCTCTCATTTCTCACTTCATTAGACTACTACAATACCCTGGTTAGAAGTCAAGACCCTTATGGGTTTCCTCTGTAGAGAGAGCTTCTCAGTTAGCACACTGAAGTGCAGTGTGTAGCCACCCGGCCCTGATTCAGGTTTAATCAAACAGATCACGCTTCAGCTGCTGCTGTGAGAGGGAATGATCGGAGGTCAGGAGTAATCAATGGTGTTTTAGAGTACAAAGCTCTCTATAGGAATCATGTGAAAGGAGAGGCGTTTTCTCACGGACTAACACTGGGTGTACATCCACTTGTAACTGCTGTCTTATTCGGTGGGAAATATATCTTTAGCCAGAATTTCTTGCTTAAAGCTGTTAAACATTTAACATTATGGTCTTTTGCCACTTTGATGGGAAAGAGAGGATCATGGGATCAGGAAATGATGCCCACATAAGCACCAAGGATGAGCATGCACATTAACATGGCTACAACTACATTGTGTTAAATATGTTAACTTATATACGCATATATGTGTGTTTAGAAACTGTGCATGATTTAGATTTGAATTAGTACTATCATTAACATTCTGGAATTCTAGAATTTTAATTAATTTAAATTAAGACAAACAGGATGCAGAACTAATCTGAATAGTTCACCCAAAAATCACCCTCATTTACTCAGTTTACTCACCATCATGTTGTTCCAAAGCTGTATGACTTACATTCTTCTGTGGAACTTAACTGTTTGGCTACCAGAATTCTTCAAAATATCTTCTTTTGTATTCTGCAAAAGAAAGATGGTCTTAACGATGTCATCATAAAGATGATGGTGATTTATTTTTTGGGTGAGTCAGCTTCTAAATTCTGATTTTTTTTTCTCAACAGTAGTGTTTGGAGGTGATAACTTCTGACTTCAGGGCCTTCATTTAAGTCTTCAAAAGATAATCATTTTACAATCATAATAAAAAACAATGTAAAGATTTATGGCACATATCTACAGCCATCTATGTTTAACCTGTAAGGCACATTGGATCACATTTTATCTCAGAGTATCGGATGTTCTGTTTGTTTTTGACTTCTTGGCATTTATGTACCAACATTATGGCAGTATGTCTGCAGTTATGTCTTTAATCTCCGAAGGCACCTACTGAGTTATAACCTTTCACCTCAAATGTTCTGACAGATCCCATTTGTTTCCTTCATGCTGATCTTGTCTGAGCCTTTAAAACTAGAAAAGCTGAAGCAGACATGCAGAAAAATCTAATTTTCTCCAAAGCTGTTAGAACACCTAATCTGACTGAGAAAGACTGTGGTCTAATGAATTCCTAAAGTGTATTTCTGTGCTTTCTGTCAACAGTAGTGTGAGGCTTTTTCCTTTTTCTTCTGTGGTCCTGGTAGCATTAAGCTCAGCTATAGATTTTCCTAACAAAGGTTTTTTTAGTATCTGTGTAAAGTAAGTAAAATCGAAGTAAAATAAATGAGAGCAGAGAGGGCTACTGTTCATCTTTTGTCAGAATGTTTCTAACTCTTCTTCACTGTCCTGAATGGCTTCTTTTGTGGATGTGAAGAGTAGTGGCCTTGGATTTTATTTATATATATATATATATATATATAAAACCTCTTCAAGGTATTGACAATCTCAAGAGCGGATTCATTCTCTCACTTTTTCTCAAAAATCATTTTCATCTCGAAGAAAGCAGTCAGCATGTGTGTTCTTGACATGTTGAGCGGTGGCGCTCATGTAGGCAACACAGCTTCAGACCGGTGACATTTCCTGCTTCCATTTCTTATGTAATAAAAAGAGCCAATCGTCAGCATGGAGACTCTTGTAAAGTCATTTTGATAAAGTTATCAGCTTAATAATACATTTCTTTATCTTTTTATAGGCAACTTAAGCATCCATGAGAAACTGGAGCGACTTGTGGCGGAGTACTTGGGAGTGGAGTGTGCCATGGCGTTTGGAATGGGTTTTGCCACCAATTCCATGAACATTCCAGCCCTAGTTGGGAAGGTCAGCGTTTAAAAATTAAATTTTCATTGGTGCCTCTTTATTTTTTACGTCCATATTAAATCACTCAGTTGAAGTGAGCTCACAAGTGTGGTATTAATCTATTATCTCTGGGTGCCTGATATTAATTGCTACTATAAACAGTTTTTCATGCACCACGGAATAATCCAATGAACCAGCACACTAAACAAACCCTTGTTAAAAATAATGCTCAATCAGATAAGCAAGCACAGTTAGAACTGACACTGTTTATTTAGGGTGTCTCTTTAGGGTTTGTTTATGCTGGGCCCAAAGATGTGGTCGGTCATAACCAGCTCAAATTAGAAGACCTCAGGATCTGGTTGAGATCCAGAGGGCTAGGGGACTGTCTTGAGGTGCCAGAAAACCACAACTGGTTGAACTGCATTCAGGGGGGTGTTTTTCCTCAAGCAAAGTCTTCATGATTTTGTAGCCTCAAGAGAATTGGTTAAGCAGTGGGTCCAATAGCTTGTGCCTTCTGGAGGAGGTGTCAGTTCAAGACCTCTCAAGGTGAAGTGGAGATGACAGCAATACTTGTTAAAACAGGCCAAGCTCTGCAGCCATTGAGATTTCATCATCCAATTCACATCAGAAGATCCAAACGTTGAAGGGACAGTTTACCCAAAAATGAATATTCTGTCATTAATTACTCACCCTTATGTCGTTTCAAACCTGTAAGACCTTCGTTCATCTTCGGAACAAAAATAAAGATTTTTTTCATGAAATTAAAGAGCTTTTTGACTCTGCATGGACAGCAACGCAGCTACCATGTTCAAGGCCAAGAAATGTGCTTTTGTAAAATAAAGCAAACAGGATGCATTTTCTGGATATTTCAGTCTTTGAAACTCTGTGTGTACTTGCCTTACAGACATGTAAAAAATATCTATGGAGAGTGAAATGTCCACTTTTAAATTAACCAAATAAAATAGAAACCAAATATTCTCAGATTATGTAATCCGTATGAAACATGCATACAGGTGCATCACTACTGCAGAGATGACAAGTCGGCAACTTCATCTCTTAAACCTAAAACAAAGCACTATACTTTATCAATACATTATTAAAACGTTAATGCAGCCTCCTTACTGTTTTTCCCTGACATATTCATAATCATTACTTCTGCCAGTGCGCTGTGGCAAGCTATGTATTAGGCTATGTAGGTAATTAAAGGCTCATTATTATGATTTATATGGTTTATTAATAAACATATGACTTGTAGTCAACTAATGCTTAAAATGAACAACTACTAGTCGACCAGAAAAATCTTTAGTCGAGCACAGCCTTAGACATAAGTGGTTCAACTTTCATTTTATGAAGCTACGAGAATACTCTGTGTGTGCAAAGAAAACAAAAAATAACTTTATTTAACAGTTTCCTTTATTCCCTGTCAGAGGAATGACTGACACGGAAAAGAAGAAAGTGTTCAATAAAGTCACTCTTTTTGTTTTCTTTGCGCACAAAAAGTATTCACATAGTTTTATAAAATCAAAGTTGAACCACTAATGTCAATGCACTATTTTTTCGATGTCATTACTATCTCTCTGGACCTTGAACGTGTCAGTTGCATTGCTGTCTATGCAGGGTCAGAAAGCTCAGATTTCATCAAAAATATCTTAATTTGTGTTCCAAAGATGAACAAAGGTCTTATAGGTTTGGAACATGTATTGTAGTATGACGTTTAGTATGACTTTTTCTGTAAACTGTGATTTAAAGCATGCTATATGAATAATGCTTGACTTTGAGATTATTCTGAATGGACATTATTCCACACATCATGTTATTGATGGATTTCTGCTTCATACTTTGTTCAGAGCCGTGCAGTAACAATGTCTGTTTCCAGGGTTGCCTGATTCTGAGCGATGAGCTAAATCACACATCCCTCATCCTGGGAGCCAGGTTGTCGGGGGCAACCATTCGAGTCTTCAAACACAACAGTGAGTACATATTCAAAATGTTATGAAATTTATAAACACCGGGTCACGGTGTGTTCAGCTATCCACGCAACTGCTCAAGGTACAGCATTTGCAAATGCTGAGGTCATCGTCTTCACAGTTAGTGGTGGTTAGCAAACCAAATTTAAGCATTAGACTGCAGCATCTAAAGCTGTGCTTTAGGGAATCCATAGTGGTTAATGGTATTCTTGTGTAGTTACTGGAAAACTAGTGTGCGTCCTTCTCCAGAGGATGGATGAGAATACATGATGCATGAACAACAAAAGCTTGAATGTACTCTGACTGTTGTGGGTCCACAGGAGCCATGTGCCACTGTCTGACCTGAAAATGGTCTTGATTAAAGTGAAAGAGGAGTTTAGCAACCCTACTTCATCACGCCTTGTTTAAATTCTACAAAACAAACTTGATTAGCTGGTTCAGGTATGTTTAATTATGGTGCAAACTAACGCCATGTTTAGCTTCCTCAGAAAATAAAAAAGAATGCTGTGTGAATCAACTTGGAACCTGTACAGAGATATCCTCACATCTGATTTAATCAGGATCCGGGTACATGATGTAACATAATTGGATATGATGAGTTTAATGATAAACATTTACTTTGAAGGAAATAAACGCATCAATGAGTCAGAGTTCATTACATGATAATCCGACCTGTTTAGCAAGCATTTGTAGAAAAGGAGGTGTAAAATACGGTAAATGTTCCCCTCTGGTAATACCTGTAAGCCTCCAGCATAAATGTTGGCATATCATAAAGTTTATCAACCACATTTTGGTTGTTAGAACATGTTTGTTGACAAATACCTACCATGCAACGGTAGCACTGCCATTTCAATTCTTTATTTGTCTAACAAAGATTTCGCATGGTCAAAAATCCCACAGTGAACTTGAAATGGAAGAAAGCATAAAAAAGATATCAAAAAGCAGATCTGAGGATGATTTATCTCAATTTTGCTGAATGATTGCTCATTCAAAAAGCAAATTAGAATGCAAACAGACTGAATTTGTTCAAATGCCCTGAATGTGTTTGGGAATATTTAGGCCTTCATTTTAGCTTTCTTAGTTTATCAATTATATAAGGACTTGCTGGAAGACTTATTTTCACAGGGGAATGATTGTAGCTGTAAATATGGCACACCAAAAAAAAAAAATTGTAGTTTCATTTTAAAGCTTTTGCATGTCATTGTTTTGAATAATGATCACTGATGTTTTGTATATGTCAATGAGACAAATTTAGAAATGTGTTGGTGGATTTTCCCTGCACACCGGATGAGTTTTTGTATTGCAGACAAAAATATTCTGATTCAAAGTCTATAACCAGGCTTCAAATACTGTCATCATTATCTTGAATGAACTAGTGACAACGTAAACAAACATCTAGCCAAACTTAGTTTGGCATTTATGTCCACATACAGTTTACTTGTCATTGTTTTTGTATAGATGTTCTTGGCCTGAAACCTTTGGCGGATCCGTTTAGGTGAGTGTAGTATTTCAGGACAGCATGAATAGTGAAAGCAGGCCGCGTCCACATTGGCCTTCACTGGCCTAAATACGTCCACCTGCTTGAAATGAGGCCACTTTAATGAGAGACTATATGGAACATTCTTTTCTTTGGGCTTTTTGTCACTTTTTAGTCATAGAGACAGTAGAGAAGGCAGTTAATAGGGTAAAAGAGGAGGAATGGGATCACATGCCAGGATCAAACCTGCATTGGCTTTCAAAATTGGTAATTTTATAGTTCAACTCTGCCATCTGTTGGCGAGTTTGTAGTGTTGCCATGTCTTGTCATTATAAGCGACTTCAGGCTAGTTGCCCGGGTGAGATGTTGGTTTTGGGGCTTGTTTACAGAACACATTCACACATTTGGACTTATACAATCAAATATCTCAGTGTGCTGTTAGAGCTCAGTTTTACTTTAACATCACTATTAATCACTGTAATTTCGTTTGTTTCTGGATTTCCTTGCCCTTCCTCTAGGATGCAATTATTGGAAATGTTTTTTGCAGTAGAATGTAATTTAGCCTTGGTTAATGTTTGTTTTATGCCAGTTAATGCTATAATAATTCAGATCATTGAAATCAAGCCATTCTCCTTGATCCACATAACCCTCACACTCATAGATGCACAAACTTATTAGGCTTATTTTCTTGAGGTAGGTCATTTATTTTGGGTTTGTTTTAACAGACCATGTCTTTTTCTAGCAAGGTCTGGCAAAACTGCCAGTTTGTGTCTCAGTAATCTGACACATTCAATTCAGGTCTCTCAATTCATGCAGACTCTACTCAGTTGATGAGATGTGCATTGCTGGGACGTCTCTACAGAAGGAGGGTTGAAAATCATTTTGAGATCAAAAGTTTACATCCCCCTTCCAGAATCATCAAAAATGTTAATTATTTTACCAAAATCCAAAGAGGGATCATACAAAATGCATGTGATTGTTTATTTAGTACTGACCTGAATAAGATATTTCACATAAAAGAAGTTTACATATAGCCCACAAGAAAAAATAATAGTTGAAATAATAAAAATGAGTCAAAAGTTTACATCCCCTTCATTCTTAATAGTGTTCTAACCTGAATGATCCACAGCTGTGTTTTTTTTTTTTTGTTTGTTTAGTGATAGTTGTTCACAAGTCTCTTCTTTGTCCTGAACAGTTAAACTGCCTGCTGTTCCTCAGAAAAATCCTTCAGGTCCCACAAATTCTTTGGTTTTCCAGCATTTTTGTGTATTTGAACGCTTTCCAGCAGTGACTGTATGATTTTGAGATACATCTTTTTACACTGAGGACAACTGAGGGACTCATATGCAACTATTACAGAAGGTTCAAATGCTCACTGATGCTCCAGAAGGAAACACAATGCATTAAGAGCTCAGGGGTGAAACTTTTTGAATTTGAAGATCATGGTAAATTTAACTTATTTTGTCTTTTGCGAAACATGTAACCGTCTTCTGTAGCTTCTGAAGGACAGTACTAAATGAAAAAATATAAATGTTTAGACAAAATAAGAAAAATGTACACATCTCTATTCTATTCAAAAGTTAACACCCCCCGACTCTTAATGCATGGTTTTTCCTTCTGGAGCATCAGTGAGCATTTGAACCTTCTGTAATAGTTGCATATGAGTCTCTCAGTTGTCCTCAGTGTGAAAAGATGGATCTCAAAATCATACAGTCATTGTTGTCGAACACTTTTCAAAAATGTTAGAAAACCAAAGGATTTGTGCGACCTAGAGGATTTTTCTGAAAAAAAGCAGGCAGTTTAACTGTTCGGGACAAACAACAGAGTCAAGAGCACCTGTCACTAAACAAACACGGCTGTGGATCATTTAGGGTAACAACAGTATTAAGAATCAAGGGGATGTAAACTATGAACCGGGTCATTTTTATAAATTCATCTAATATTTTCTCTTGTGGCATATACGTAAACATCTTTTATGTGAAATATCTTATTCAGGTCAGTACTAAAGAAACAATAACATGCATTTTGTATGATCCCTCTTATTTTGGTAAAATAATTAACATTTTTAATAATTCCGAAAGGGGGATGTAAACTTTTGACCTCAACTGTACATCCAAGAACAAAACTTGTTGGCCACATACAGAAGCATCATCTAGAAACATGTTAGTTTGCTCATGTTTATAATTTGTAAAGGAGCTTAGTGATGTAATATTACAGCCATATATATCCCTGAAGTTTAACGAAGACCAGCCACTCTGTATTTATAAGTGTATCTTTCCCATTTCGCTTTAGGAAGACCTAAAAATGTAATAATAATGTGCCTGTTCTGTGTTTGGTTATAGACATGCAGAGTCTAGAAAAGATGCTCAAGGAGGCGATTTGCTCTGGTCAACCTCGTACCCATCGCGCCTGGAAGAAGATCCTCATCATGGTCGAGGGCATTTACAGGTCAGAACGCTTGTGAATATTTACAGTTCTCTTCACTCCAGCCTTAAAGAGATAGTTTACCAAGAAAAGAAAATTCTGTCATTAATTTCTCACCCTAATGTCGTTCCAAACTTGTAAGACCTTTGTTCATCTTGGCAAAGCAAATTAACATATTTTTGATGAAATCCAAGAGCTTTCTGACCCTACATAGAGAGCAATGCAACTGAAACATTCCCAAACCCAGAAAGGTAGCAAGGACATCGATAAAATAGTCGGTTGCATTGCTGCCTATTCAGGGTCAGAAAGCTCTCAGATTTCATTACAAATAACTTGATTTGTGTTCTGAAGATGAACGAAGGTCTTACAGGTTTGGAACAACATGAAGGTGAGTAATTAATGACAGAATTTATATTTTTGGGTGAACTTTCCCTTTCAGGTAAGCAGCTACATCAAACGAAAGAGGATCTAATTAAGCAAATTAATAAAAACTACATTTGTAAAGGACCTTTCCTACAAAAGAATTGCTCAAGTTGCTTTACAAAGCAGCAGAAAGTTAATTAAAGGATACAAAATATGTTTACTGTCATTGTTGGATAACAGCTAAAGCAATTAGATTTAATAACTACGTGGCACAATTGAAATCATCTGTGCCTTTTTATCACTCTTGTTTATTTGAGGTTTCCTGATGTGTGATGTCACCCATTTGAACACTGCCTGTCTGATTGTTAGTTTATTAAGGGACAAAGTCTGCAGTCATGATTGTGTGACCCTTTCCAACCTAGTGAGCATAGATAACCATATTTCTGAGGTCATTTACTGCATAGCGTGCTTTGAAGTGAACACTGAAGGTTCATAACCTTCATATGAAATTCATGCATGATTATAGAAATTATAAATGATTCACTAACTTGTAACCACTGTTTGGTAGCCACATAAAACTGTTTACAGTGCCTATATCCGCCACTGAGATTGAAGACATTTTATGTTTAACAAATCCTTTACAGCATGTTTAATATTGAAAGACATGAAATGTTGTTAGTAGATATTTTACATTTCAAATATGAACATTTAAGAATTATGAAGGTTAAAATGTATACAAAAAGTATAGTTAATGGTAACACTTTATTTGAAGGGGTGTGCATAAAACTGACATGACACCTTCATAATCATGACATGACCCGTCATGAATATGAAGGAGGTTTTATGCATGTTTGACAACTCATTAAGTGTCATTCGCTCACTTATGTCATTTTTAATGCAAAGATGACATTGTTTAAGATGCCTTTGTTATGACATCTTGACATAAACCAATACATCATAACCTGTCAGTGTCTTTGTCATGACAACTTGACATTACCAAGACAAAATAACCTGTCATAAATCTGTAATAAACATGACATAGCAGATTAATTATCAAACAATAAAGTACTTAGTTTTGTGGGTTAACATTAAACTGTCATGTGGTTGGTTTGGACACTGGTTGTCCAAATATAATTGGATATATAATTGCGTCATTAATATTTTTCTAACCACTTTTTTAGAGTAGTACAAATTGTCAGATTTGTACAAATTTGTCATTAAGATGTCATGAAGTGCTAATACTCTGTCAAATAATTTTATAACAGAGTCATGAATGTTTTTCTTAACCTCAGCTACAGTGGTACAAGTTGAACTTTAAATGTCATTAAAATGTCATTAAGTGTTAATAATTTTTTTTTTGTTTTTTTTTTTTTTCAATCACTGGAATCCAGTCCTCATGAACAGTTAATAGACTGATTCTTCTTATCTGGCCTGATAACAAATAATTGCCCAACAGGTGCAAATGCATTTTTATTCCTTAATGTTTTTCCATTTTCATCATTTTATTTCCTTACAACAAAAGATTGGTTCACTCATATTTTTCTGAACAAAAGCTGTCATATACATATATAGTATATAACTACATTGCTGTCATATAGTAGAACATTGTCTTGGTAATGTCAAGCTGTCATGACAAAGACACTGACAGGGTATGATGTATTGGTTTATGTCAAGTTGTCATAACAAAGGCATCTCAAACAATGTCATCTTTGCATTAAAAATGACATAAGTGAGCGAATGACACTTAATGACAGTTGTCATAAACATGCATAAAACCTCCTTCATATTCATAACATGTGTCATGTCACAATTATGAAGGTGTCATGTCTAACACCTTTTACCTGAAATGTCTTTGTCCATTTTTTTTTTCCAGTATGGAAGGTTCTCTTGTTCGGTTGCCAGAGATCATAGCATTAAAGAAGAAGTACAAGGCTTATCTGTACCTCGACGAGGCCCACAGCATCGGGGCCGTGGGGCCCACAGGTCGAGGGGTTATAGAACATTTTGGGGTGGACCCCAAAGAAATAGACGTTCTGATGGGCACCTTCACCAAGAGCTTCGGGGCTGCTGGCGGGTACATAGCTGGGAAAAAGGTAAGGATTATGTACTACCTTACAGTCAGAGATCTCCTGAGGCAGAAATCTGCCCAAGGCTTTACAGAAATTCAGATCGTTGAGCTGCTATGTCGTTTGGTGACGCTCGTGGTACAGAAATGGCTTACGTCACCTTTACTCAGCATGTGCACCATTCTCCCTTCCCTTTTCTTTTAAACTCACACACATGGTCTTGTTTCATGATGTGAAACTACATATGTTCCCCAAATGTCACTCATGCTCCTGTCAGGCCGCCTCTCTCATCTCATTACTCCATTAAAAAAGACCACTTCACTTCATAACCACATCATGGACATGGCAGTTCATTATAAAAGACTGAAAATGAAAAAGACAGCAGGTTTTTTGAATTACACATTCTTTGTAGAACAGAGCAAGTGAACGAGAGAGAGAGAGAGACCCCAAACATGTGTTGTGTAATATTGAGAATTTAATAAGGTGATACTGTTGGCCAATTTCCAACTCTGTTTATGGGACACATCAAAATTGCAGGTTTTCACAGGATGCTTCCAAACATGGTACTTGTCTGTAATTTATTCTAACTTTCAAAAGTTTGGGGTCTGTGTGATTTTTAAAAAAGCTCACCAAGACTGCATTTATTGGATCAAAAATACAGTAAAAACAGTAATATTGTGAAATATTACAATTTATATCTTTTTTCTCTTTGAATATGTTTTAAAAATGTAATATATTTCCATGATGCCAAAGCTGAATTTTCAGAAACCATTACTCAAGTATTCAGCATCACATGATCTTTCAGAAATCTTTCAGAATATTTTTGGTGAATTGGTGCTCAAAACATTTTTATTTTATTTTATTTTGTGTTGTTATTTGATTTTTTTTAATTATCAATATTGAAAACAGTTGTACTGCTTAATATTTTTGTGGGAACTGGAAAATGGAGTACATTTTTAAAAATAGAAGAACAGAAATAGAAAGTTCAAAATAATTTATTTGAAATAAAAATCTTCTGTAACTTTTTTTTGTAAAATTTTCAGCACCCATTACTTGAGTCTTTAGTGTCACATGATCCTTCAGAAACCATTCATTTTTTGAGAATTGGTGCTCAAAAACAGTTATTTTATTTTATTATTATTATTATTATTATTATTAATTTATGTTATTATTTAATTTTTCAATCAATATTGAAAACAGTTATGCTACTTAATATTTTGTGGAAACTGGAGTACATTTTTAAGTATAGAAGAACAGAAATAGAAATTTCAAAATAATTTATTTAAAATAAATTTTATTATTTGTATTATTTTATTAATGTATCAGCTTCCATTACTTGAGTCTTCAGTGTCACATGATCCTTCAAAAATCATTCATTTTTGGTGAATTGGTGCTCAAAAACAGTTTTTTCATTTTATTTTAGTTTATCATCAATATTGAAAACAGTGCTGCTTAATATTTTTTTGGGGAAACTGGAAAATGGAATACATTAAAATACATTTTAAGAAAAAAAACAAAGTTCAAATAAAATGTTACTTTACAAATATCTTTACTGTTACTTTTGATCAATTGAATGTGTCGTTGCTGAATAAAATGTTTAAAAAAATTTAAAAAATTTAAAAAAAAAAAAAAAAAAAAATTGTACTGACCCCAAACTTCTGAACCATAGTGTATAAAAAAATCATTAGTTCGAAGCTGGTCTTGCTTAAGGAGTTACGATTTTTACTTCAAACTCCAGATGTTGTTTGACTTTCTATACGTGTATGATATATATATATATATATATATAGAGAGAGAGAGAGAGAGAGAGAGAGAGAGAGAGAGAGAGAGAGAGTACAACCAGAAAAAATAACATTTTTAATACTGTTTTCCTTTAATTGTTCTCTACTGAAAAATGAGTGCTGCTGCTAATCAGCAGACCTTTTTAGTCATACTTGTCAGCTTGTCAAAGAAAACTTGTGTTCCTTTCCTGTAGGTTTAATGTTTTTTATAAAGGTACTCAACTGCAGCAGAGTAAAACACATGCTCTCAGCAGCAGTAAGGACACTGTACACAGGCGCAGTGGGAGATTCGCAAAGAAAGCCGCCAAACGGCTCCAGCCAGTCCCTTGCTCCACAGATGTGGGTGGATTTTCGGACACGTTCTCTTAGCTGACTTATCTTATGCTGTTTTCACAAAGCTCCCAGGACCCAAAGCACTGCAAATCTTGCACTCTAAGTGGAAGCAGATGTTTGCTTTGCAGATTTTTCCCCTAAAAACCCCCTCGCCCCCATCCTCAAAGTAGAGGACACATCTGGATGCAGAGGCCCGTGTGCACCGCGAGGTGCGTGCCCTCCCCTCACCCCTCCACAGTGGATGCAGATGTCTGAGGACAGAGATTAAGAGCTGAATATTGGCCCCGGCTTCTGCTCAGAAGCCTTTTAATAGATGAAGGACAGACACAGTCTCCAAAACTGCTTGTTTGTAATACACAAAGTGTCACTCTATTGAATGACATCTGCAATAGTTTGTACAGAAAAGCCTGAATTAGTGTCCATATGCGTTTGTTTGCCTTATTGTCAGATCTGCTGTTTATAATCAGTATAATCAGTTCAGGGACTCCATTACAAGCAGTTTGCATAATTAGTATTCTGTATTAGCCGCAACAAATAAACAGATCCTATACAATGACAGCTGTCATTTTAACAGGATGATCAGCGAATCAGGTGTGCGTTGTGTGGTTTCATCTCCCTCTAGTGGTGCAAATTGGACAGCACAGTGTTTCAGTACAAATACTTTTGCATGTAGTCATTTAAGTGACGTTTTAAAACACTTATTACAGGTTTTCCTCTTTTTGACAAACCTGAGGGTAAATATCTTGCTCAAGGGCACTTTTCATGGACCACCTGATTAGTGTTCAAGTTTAAACTTACAAACCATAACTTTAACCATAAAGTGCAAAAGGAGATCTTAACCAGAATGTCTGAACTTCAGTGACATAAATGAGCAAGTTATGAAAGTATTCCTATAATAATGGATAATAACGTGTTGTGTTTTTTCTGCAGGAATTGGTGGATTATTTGCGGAGTCACTCTCACAGTGCAGTATACGCTACAGCCATGTCCCCACCTGTCGTGGAGCAGATCATCAGGGCAATTAAATGCATCATGGGAGTTGATGGCACGACAGAAGGTTAGTAACAAAGCATTGTATAGACGGGTGAATCAGGGAAGTGAATCACATGGATTTAATAACCATATAAAATGTATTTCACTACAGCGTATAACTCATGGAAAACAGATTTCAATAAAGCAATGGAACTGGCTTAAATAGTCATTCAGACCTTTAGCCAAGGAAAGGTCACATATTTCCAGGTATTAGGAGTCAGCAGAATGCCACCAGATGTTAAAAGGGTTTTCCCAAGCCGTCTTCTGTTTTTGATACGCGTTGATTCGTATATTTATGTTTTTAGAGAATACATCATGTTTCATTTTAGTTTCACTGCAGTTCACACCATGTTACACACTACTGTTAAAAATTTGGGGTCAGTAAGATTTTTTTTAATGCCTTAAGAGCTTTTTGTGCAACAAAGCGGAATTTATCTGATGAAAAAAACAGGGGGGGAAAAAAACAGTAATATGTAAAATTTTACAGAACTGTACACACACTGCCGTTTAAAAGTTTGGGATCAGTAATATTTTTACTGTTTATTAAAGAAGTTTATTATGCACATCAAGGCTGTATTTACTGTATCAAAAATACAGAAGTGTGTAATATTTTGAAATATTATTAAGATGTAAATTAATATTTTTCTATTTTAATATACATTAAAATCTAATTTATTCATGTGATCAAAACTGAATTTTCAGCATCATTACTCCAGTCTTCATTGTCACATGATCCTTCAGAAATCATTCTAATATGCTGATTTATTATCAGTGCTAGAAACTGCCTAATTTTTTTTGAAGCTGTGATGCTTTTTTCGGGATTCTTTGATAAATAAAACGTTAAAAAGAACTGTATTTAAAATAGAATTATTTTAGAATAGAATCTTTTCCAACAATACACACTACCGTTCAAAAGTTTGGGGTCAGTACATTTTTATTCTTTCTTTTTTGTGATACTTTTGTTCAGCAAGGATGTGTGAAATTGATAATAAAAAAAGTGATAAAGTTTGAAAAGATTTCTATTTTGAATAAATACTATTGTTTTTACCTTTTTATTTATCAAAGAATCCTGAAAAAAAGTATCACAGGTTCCAAAAAAACTTTTGCCAACATAGATACTTCTACAGGCCTGATATACTTCAAACAAAATCAGAGAACAAACTGATGGTGTCATTTCAAACAAATTCAGTCCAAAACGAAGTTCATTTTCAGCAGTTTGAAACAGCTTACCAAAGCAGATTTTCTGGGGAGTTCATTTTGGCTCCTAAAGGCCCCAATATACTTAAAATGAAGTTCATTTTTGTTCTTCGTTTGGGGGCAAAAAGAAGTTTGAAAAGGCTAAGCGGCGGTATACTGTATTCGAACATTCCGACACCCCAGCGCTGATGGAGGCGGGGTGTAGATTAATGTAAATATGTCTTGCACTTTTTTGTGTTTTATGTGGTGTCATGATTTATTTTTGATTAAAACAAAGGTTTATTATTGTATGTTTTTTTTGGCCTTTCATTTAGTGCATACCTTTTAATTTGCTTACTGAAAAAACAACAGCAGCAGCAGTATGGTGTATCAACATGTATTTAAAACAAAAGTATTTGCAACTCGCTGCCTTATCACCACTCTTTCCTTTCATTTTTTTCATGGCTTTGGAAAACTTGTCTCGGATGATTTTCCACATCGCTTTGCATAACCCATGCTTCGTTGCAATTTCTTTCTAGGATTTAAATGCCTTCTCCAAATCTTTAAAGTCTCTCCGCAAGTGATTGTACAGGTGCTGATACATTTGTACCAGCTCAGCTTTTCGAGACTCCAGTATATTCATATTGCTAGTAACTTGGTGTTGTTGTTGAATTTGTATGTTGCTCTCCTGTCTGAAAAAAATTATATACACATACACATATATACATACACATGTATATATATATATATATATATATACACACATACATACATATATATGTAGATATATATATATATATATATATATATATACATATACATATACATATACATACACATATACATACACATATATACATACACATATACATACACATCCATCAGAGAAGGTGGAGTTTCAGAACACTCCCACCGATTGCGTAATCAGCACGGGGCAATGGTAGCTCAAAGGTGTTAATAATAAATCAGCATATTGAGCAGAATGATTTCTAAAGGATCATGTGATGCTTAAAGGGGTCATCGGATGCCCATTTTCCACAACTTGATATGATTCTTTAGAGTCTTAATGAAAAGTCTGTGATATACTTTGTTTTAAAAATTCTCAATGGTTGTGTAAAACAACACCCTTTTTACCTTGCCAAAATCAGCTTTGCAAAAATCATCCCATTCTGGTCGAGGCTGCTTTAAATGCAAATGAGCTCTGCTCGCCCCGCCCCTCTCTCCTCTCTGTGGAGTGACATGCTGCTCTGAGAGATTGTTTACTTTAGCCGAAGTTTAGCCACTAAACTTGCTAGCTAGCACATTATTAGAAAAGGCGATTGCAACGATTCAGGAAAAAAAAAAAAAAACACTTATATTCATTTCTGCTGTAGGTGAAGCTGGATCACGAATGATTTGTGCGAACATAGATGGATATATGTAGATCAGGAGGCGCATTCCCTTCACAAACAAACGTAATCCACTGCATCTTCAGCAGCTCAGATGTCAGGAGTAAATGACGACCACTTACGTTCATTATTACATCCAGCAACACAACACCTCAATCGCTCAATTCTTGTCTAACTTACATCCTTGCTCCGGTGTTGTGCCCATTTTCGACCCCTGCCAAATTATTACCCCCTCTCGTTGAAATCGCTACCTGATTTGCCTAATCCTAACCCCACCCCTAATCCTAACCTCTCCCCCACACCTAAGTTTAGCCTTTTAGCCTACCAATACTAGGGGGGTAGTAATCTGGCGGGGGTCGAATTTGGCATAACACTGGCATCAAAACATGGAGGTTGGATTGTTACAACTGATCTTAGGTAAGACGCTCATGTCAATCAACTATCGTGGGAGCGGCCTCTGTCGGTGTGACGCCTTCTGAGAATGGCTCAATTTGAAAAAGGGAATATTATTTTTACAGATTTATTAAAAACCACTACCGCCATCACACATTAATGTTCAAACAACGTGTAAAAGTGAACTTAGCATCCGATGACCCCTTTAAGACTGGAGTAATGGCTGATGAAAATTCAACTTTGCATCACAGGAATAAAATATATTTTAAAGTATATTAAAATAGAAACCATTTTTTTAAATTGTAATAACATTTCGCAATATTGCTGTTTTTTTCTGTATTTTTGATCAAATAAATGCAGCTTGATGAGCTTGATGACTTTTAAAAACATTACAAGTCTTACTGATCCCAAACGTTTGAAACGGCAGTGTGTGTACAATTTATTGTGATGGCAAAGCTCAATTTTTATCAGTCTTCAGTGTCACATGATCTTTCAAATATGCAGATTTGCTGCTCAAGTAACATTCCTTATTATCAATGTCGAAAATTTGTGCAGAAACTACTACATTTTTCAGGATGCTTTAATAAAGAGAAAGCTCAAAAGAACAGCATTCATTGTGAAATCTAAATTCTTTACTGTTACTGCATCCTTGTTGAATGAATGTATTTTTAATTTCTTTAAAAAAAAAATTACTGACCTTTTAGAACAGCAGTGTAAGTCAACAGTAGAGCAAATAAACTGGCCAATAAAAGCAAAGTTTTATGCATAAAAAATAAGAAATTCAAACGTTTTCATTCAAATTGAGACATGAACATAGTGCAGAGTTAACTAGCTAGCTAGCTGTTTCAAATAAAACTCCTCTGCTTCAGTTGGACTAGTGGTTCTAGTCCAAACTTGTCCAAAGAGAATCTCTCTAAGCTGTTTGAACATGTGATGTCTATATCAGACTTGGACGAGCCGCCCATGGGTGTCATTACTGGTGTGATGTGCAGCTCTGTGGAGATTGAGTCACACTGATCTGATCTCACTCTGAATACAACACAATAGGCTGCAGAAGACCTGCCACATCTGAACTTGCACCACGTCTATGACTAATTGTTTGGTTTGAGCTTCACCTGCTGTTTCTAGCGTCTGCCAGTGTTCAGGGTTTCTGTTGAAGAGTTTCTAATGTAATGAATGTTAACAGCAGTTGTATTCGTTCTGCTGACATAAGGTTTTTTGTGCTTGGCTTTACAGCCCACCTCCTTTTGAAATACCTGCCAATCGGTTCACAGGTAATTATATGCAAACATGCCATTGTTTTCCAAAAACTCTGGCCACGGTGCCAACGAGAGCTGGAGGCAGATCTGGCCAGCCCCACAGAACGGCATGATTCACACAATTAAATATGAAGGAGGGATTGAGGGGTAGACATAAACTCAACAAGACAGAGAGTGAAAGGCATTGATGTTCATTCAGCTACTGATGTGTCTCCAATCGCATTAAGTTGTTAGAATTATCTATTTGTGGTTCGCACCACCAAAGTTCAGATTACTAGTAACCGCTAAGCTACCGCTAACCGCATGGTACCGTTTGCATCTGAGTCCGTGCTTCTCAGTTTACCCCAGTCTCCAATTGTGTGCCAAATCCATTGTATCCTATGTACAAGCCAAGAGTGTCTTGGCAAAGGATGAAATTTGTCTACCATTCAGCCTGACAAAACAAAACCAGCTGGTACTGTTTTTCACATCGACTGACTCCACACACACACTCGCTCACTCACGCACGCACACAAATTATGAGGCGTTTTGAAGAGAGAGTATAGAAATGAGCCTTAAAATATCATGAAAACATATAACGTCTGTAAGACTTTAGCGTTCTGCTGTTTTCTTCCTGTTTTTGTTTGTTACTATGTTTTTGGATTATTTTATGAATGGGTCTGCTCTGTCTCACTTAACTACTTAATGGTCTTAATGAGGGGCTATTAAAAGACAGATCCTGGGATTTGAACGGCGGAGCGGATGATGTCATTTCCCGTCTCCTCTTTTGGGCCCCTTTCCTCGGCTTTCACATACAATCAGCCTATATCCTAAAGGGAACTAATAGCTGTTTATAAACTCCTCTTGATTACACCTACAGAAAAAAGGTGAAATGTATACATTCTATAGTTTGTCTAGTAAAAGGAAGGTTAAGGTATTGCTAGAGGGTTTTGTAGGAGCAATAACTGCTGGTGGTATGGCTATATGCCATTACAATTATGTTGCAATTCCTTGGCCTTTTTCCCAGTGTTTTCAACTATATTTAAGTAGAACAACTATGAAACTTGCAGGCAAATAGTGTAGTCAAAAAAAAAACTGGAACGAAGTAGGCTAATTTCTGTGCCAGCTGGGTTTAGGACTAGTTTGTAGACATATTTGTTCTATGGTTTGCCTGACATGGTCTGTTTGGCGTTTGTGCTACCGCAGTGTGGGCGCAGACTCTCTGAGTCCTATAATTTACTGTAGAATTACCGTGACAACTATTCAATGTATTTTCAATTTACTATCAGTTTGTGTTTATGCAAAATATCATAAATAAATGATCAGATCACCACAGTCACAGCCTTCAGGTTGTGTGGAGAGTTGGAAGGCAGATGTACAGACTGCTTGCTGCTTGTGATGTCACTAAATGGTGAAGCTAATAAATATTAATTAGGTTATGCACAAATAAATTTAACGTGATATTTATCTGTTTTGGTAAATAGTCTGTATGTTGTGTTTCTATGAAGATCAGTGGCCAGTTGCATACTCTGCTTAAAGGGGTCCTATTATGCTCTTTTACAAAGTCTTGATTTTGTTTTTAGGGTGTACCAGATGTTTGGTGGTTCAAAAAACACATTATTTTTCACATAATTTACATTATTACAATATTTTTCTCCCCAGCCTGGCACAAATTGCTCAATTAGTTCCGGGTTCGATAAAGGCCCGCCTTCCGAAAAACAAAATGTGTTGTGATTGGTTAGCGATCCCACTGCATTGTGATTGGCGAACACGGTGTTTCAGTACTGCCACGCCCCTTGCCAAAGCAGCAAGTTCCGTCTGCTACGTTATAGTTAAGGCTGTATTAAGGTATAGTTGACGCTACAGTAGTGTTGGGTCCTATCGTCAGCCTGCAAGATTGTGGATACATGATATTATCGTGCTAATTTATGTAATCATTTACAAACATCGTTTCATTGCCCAAAACCAGCTCCAGCATAAGGCTAAAAGCAGCCTAATGTTTTTAATATGACTTGTATTTAGCATGACAACAATTGAATAAAAACATTGTAAGTTACTAATTATAATGCTTACATTTCCTTAGTTATTGAAAAAGCAGCTACAGAAATTAGCAAAAACATCAACATTATCAAAGAACATCATCACTGATTAGCCTAGCCTAGTGCAAGTTTATGCATTTTAAAAAGCATTCACGTTATAAGTGAAGCTATCTACAATGTATGATGAATAAATCTCTTACCACACACTGTGGGGAATTAGGGCTCTGACACGGCCACCGGAGCTGATCGCAGCCACTCTAGTCAATGCTTGTGTTTATACCAGCCGTGCCTCTGCATGTGTTTTGACCCCCTATACTGCACTCATCTGCTCGTTGAAGCATCCCAGAAGCACCTCTCCACGCTGCATCGCTACAGCTAGGCTAATCTCCCACCTCATCCCTACCCACCCCCCAAACCATTCAAATTTCCATAGGTGGGATTTATTTTAATGATATTCTAATGGGCCACGTTGTGACATCATAACATCTGAAAAAAGGCCCCAAAGGAGCCGTTCATTGTAGTTTTTGAAAAGGGATTGGACTTTGGAGTGGACTTTGAGATTTGTAACTTTGTAGATATTTTTTATGCACAAACGTTCACAACACACACTGACAAAAATTCAAAAAGTGAAAAAGCATAATAGGACCCCTTTAAACTACTTTGCCTTAAGTCATCTGAGTCCCAGTTTCATAGACAAGGCTTAGCCAAAAACAGGATTAGGCCATAGTTCAATTAAGTAATTTAAGTAATTTTTACAAACGTGCCTTAAAAAAACATTACTGGTGTTCATCTCAAGACAAAACAAAGGTCAGTCAGTGCAAATTTCTTTCAGTTGAAACAGCTCAGACTTCATTTTAGTCTAGGACTAGGTTTAAGCCCTGTCTGTGAAACCCGGGGGTAAATTTTTTTGATTAGGTCTGGTCATAATATTGACATAAGCTAGATTGGTCTAATTTGAATCCCGAAAAGCAAGACTTAACGAGATATTTCACCCAAAATTTAAAATTCTTCCATTAATTACTCACCTTCATGTCGTTCCAAACCCGTAAGACCTTCGCTCATCTTCAGAACACAAATTAAGATATTTTTGATGAAATCCAAGAGCTTTCTGACCCTGTTTAGACAGCAATCCACATTCAAGGATTTTGAAATTGTTGAATAAAGTCGTTATTTTTGTATTAAGTATTCTCGTAGTTTCATAAAATTACGGTTGAACCACTGACGTCACGTGAACTGTTTTAATGGTTTCCTTACTACCTTTCTGGCCCTTGAACATGGTAGTTGCATTGCTGTCTATGCAGGGTCAGAAAGCTCTCGGATTTCATAAAAAAGATCTTAATTTGTGTTCTGAAAATAAACAAAGGTCTTACGGCTTTGGAACAACATGAGGGTGAGTAATTAATGACAGAATTTTCATTTTTGGCTGAACTCTCTTTAAGTCAAAACTGAAATCAATAACATTATGATTATAAATGTCTAAAACCCATTCACTATTGTACACTATGATATGATTATTTACTATGGCAGTATAAAATATTTTGTTAGCCACTTGATTATAGTTAAACACAGGTTTACTTGACTACCATGGTCCTTTGGTTGTTGGTTTCATGTTATTTCTTCTTTGAACACTGAAGTTTTTCCACTTCAGATTTTCCTTGTTTTTACTAGTGCAAAAATATGCCTATAAAATTTCACTGTCATTTTAGCAATCAGTCTATAAATAAACACACATCTACTGTAACTGAGACTTTCATAGCCTGCATCCCTCTCATCCACAGGACAATCAAATCCTTCAAATACAGTCCCAGTGGAGGAGCACTACGAGATTATTTGCACTTTTCCTTTTGACCTACGGTTGCTCTGTTGTAAATCATGACCTTTACTTTATTGTAGACTCCCATTTATGTCTCTCCTTTTCCAATGAAAACTAACAAATTCTCCTCGATGACACCTCTGTCTGCATCTCCCCCGCAGGCCAGCGAAGAGTTCGGCAGCTGGCTGAGAACACTCGCTACTTCAGATCTCGGCTGAAGGAGATGGGCTTCATCATTTACGGCAACCAGGACTCTCCAGTGGTACCGCTCCTGCTCTATCTACCTGGGAAAGTTGGGTAAGCAGACCCACTCCACAAGCCAGCGACCCGCTCGGGTTACCAATTCTTGCCTCACACAACACACATAAAAGAGCGTCAGTTTACACTACAGCATCTCCAGGCTCACATTTACACAAACCCTGTTTAGTCCATTTAAACACCCTCAGCTTAGATCGCTGGGTCAGCAAGAAGTAAAACATTATGTTTCTTTGTGAGATTTTTCTGTGCGTCGTCTTTGATTAAGGACAGTTTCCACTGTCTGGACACTATAGTAATCCTCCTTTGAACTTGTGAACCTGCCCACATCTCGGGCTGCCAATAAAACAACAATGCGAGGCTTACATTGGGTTACAAAGGTGATAGCTTTGAATGCCATGTGGAAAATGTACTGACTGCTTGAGGACACCCCAACAAAAGCTGCAGTCATCTCCACTGGTCATTCCAAAGAAGGCGATGTGGTCTTTTCAAGAAGACGTTGGACCCTAGCCATCTTGGATGGTCTGGTTGATCCATGAATCAGCGGTGAGGAAAAAAAACAAGAGAGGCAGAAAGAAAACATGACATGCGAGAGGCTCATCACTGCACAGGCGTTTCAGACTCCTCCAAAGATAACAGTTTCCTGGCACACCAACAAAGACGACGGCAGCTGTGAGGCCTTTTAAATCCAGCTTTCACTCTCCGTCGCCGCTCTGTTCTCTCGCCGCTGTCGTCTCTGCTGACAAAGTGGAGGCCTACTCTCCTCCTCTCGCTCTCAATCTTTTCCTCCTCCATTATACCTTTCCCTTTGCCTTTCTCTCCCTGTCAATCCCTTTCTTTCTCTCCCTTTTGGCTAATGCAAATGACAGTCCAGCTGTGCGGTTTACAATGGATTTCCCTTCACTCAAAGGGTGAGGAAAGGTAGCAGACAGTGCAAACTCTGAATGGGATTCTCCACAGCTTTACCCTGCATAATGTTTATACTTTAAGTTCTAGGTATGCATCTTTGCGACATCTAACCACAGCCTCAGTTTGTATTGTCATACTAAGAGCAGTGATAATGTCTGGAAACTTGAATGCAGAAGGCATGTACTGCTTTCAGGATTAGTGTGAAGAACTTTGCCTGTTTTATACCATTATTCATGACATCAGTACTGAACAGCTTAAAGATGCAAGCTGTTCTAGAACATTTGATTGCTTGGCAGTAGCACATTTGCTGATGTGTGTGTAAACTTTACCTAAATCCGTAGTGATGATAAGCCAAAAAGTTGTTAATCATCTGTTCACAGGGCGTTTTCACGGGCCATGTTGAAGAGGAAGATCGGTGTTGTAGTTGTAGGTTTCCCAGCTACACCCATTACAGAGGCCAGGGCTCGTTTCTGTGTGTCTGCCGCCCACACCAGAGAAATGCTCGATAAGGTAATAAACTACAACACTCAACATCTCACAAACCTATCTATCTCTGTTATGGTATTCTTTGTTTTTTTGTTATTAGACCAGTCTAGAAGAAAGATCTAAAAACCCTTTAAAAGGCTAAAATAAAAAGCTCAATTGTTTTTGTTATGATATTGGTCAATATTAAACATCTATACTTTTTAGTTTCAATTAGGGCTGTCAGTTTAACGCATGAACTTAATTAATTAGTTATGAAAAAATTGTGTGAATAAAATATTTTAATAGTTAATGCACTGGCCCTGCCCCCAGACCTGTACGTCATCTTACAGTCCATATAGTTGACTGTTGACAAAAATAATGCAGGGCTACAACTCCATAAATGCAGTTATGCCCTAAAATTCAAGATAGTGGTGCCAAAAAAAAAAAAGCCCATGTATGCGTTTTGTCTCATAGTTATATATAATCGCACAATATCACACAGGCAGCAAGAGCAACATCACATGAGTGATGATTTTATCCTGATTTATAACAAGCTTAAATGTGGTTTTATACAACAGTTCAGTAAATATTAAGTCGATACTGTGTTATATTTTACACACAGTATTATGTTTTTGCTAACTTTTGCAGAGAACATACTACCTTTGAATCAACAGCAGAATTGTTTCATGTCTCCAGCAACACAGCAGCATTTACGTTCTGAATGAATCCGCGTTTTGAATGAATCATGTGAAACAATGATTCAGAGACCCATTCGTAAAGTGAGCCGTTTACTAAGTTCCTGAATGAATCAGCCATTTGAACGAATCGAATGAAAGACTCAAAGACATATACCATCACCTGCTGGCAGATTTAGTTTCTTATTTAGAGTATTATTTCATCAAAATAATAATAATAATAATAATAATAATAAACATTAAATGGATAGTTCACCCAAAAAATTAAATTCTGTCATCATTTACTCACCCTCATGTTGTTTCAAAACTTTCTTTTGTGGAACATAAAAGAAATTATTTTGAAGACAGTTGGTAACAAAGTTGTTTTGGCTACCAGTGACTTTCACTGCATGAACAAAAAATACTGATGTTTTTCTCAAATTATCTTCTTTCATGTTCCATAGTTTACATTGCAGCCTAAATGTTTGTGTGTAATAAATTTTATGTTGAATCAAAATATTTGAATATACAATTTGTAATGTCTACTTGATACTTTCTTATTTAACACAAAAATAGCTTTAAATAATCTTTCGTGGGTATTTTCAGTCAAATTTATTTTGCGATTAGATTAATTAAATCGAAACATCATGTAATTAATTAGATTAAAATTTTTTATCGACTGACAGCCCTACTTTAAATAATAGAAAAATAAAACACTACAAAAATTATGTGAATTGAGGCATCGCAACATTATAATGCACATTATGAAAAAGTGATATTCATTTTAATTATGGATGCATGATATTGGATTTTTGACGATATCAGATATTTTTTAACTCATTTTGGCCGATAGCTGATGCTGATATATTCCCTGTTGCTTGGAAAGTGTCTCATGTGCAGAAATTATAAGCAAAACAGTCTAAATGTTATTTGTGTATTTTACTTTAATTTTATTAGAAGTAGGCCAACGGCGCCCTGTACGAAATTGAAACTCCTTACATAACGGTCATTAGGACCTGGGTGAGGCTGCCACTGCACATGCTATTACTGTTTACTCTATCACACAACGGAGGTGTCATTTTGTATGTGTATTCTCAGATTAAATGCAGCAATCCAAAACAGTGAATCTAATCATCATTCAGGCAAAACTTTGCTTCAGGAATGGGCCACACTGCTGACCTGATCTAATCGCTAGCACAGTCTGAGCACAATCGAGTTATTCCTCTTATCAGCCAGTGCCGATATTTACATTTAAAGCCATTATCGGCCGATATTGGTCTGATAATATCGTGCATCCCTAATTTTAAGATTTGCTAAAGACTACATTCAGCACAAATTACTAAATTATTAGTGTTTTTAGAGTGAACATTAGATGACAACAAAGGTACTAAGTGCTGTGCCTAATTCCTCTCAATAAATCTGGTTATTTAATGGTTCAATTAAAAAAGTACTTATTGCGAAGAAATAGTTGGAATAGCATAACATAACTGTAAGCTGTACATGCTTGATTCATTAAGAAAGCTGTGATGTATGAAACTGATTGAACACCTATTAGATTTCATTTGAAAGCAGTTTATTTGATTTATAGCACTATTTTATGATCCAAAGCAAGTTTAATGCCTCAAACATTGCACTGGAAGTTACTCATCTCAGACAAATTCCCAACAACAAATTCCCAGTAGGAACATCTGATTTTCTTCCAGGTTCTTCAGAGCCTTGATGAACTTGGAGATGACATCAGGGTGAAGTTCTCCCGTCACAGACGTTCCTATCGGCCAGAGCTGTATGATGAAACAGACTTTGAGCTGGACAGCTAATCACTCATTGTCATCACCGTGAGTGTGAAGGCTTGTCCACATTGGGAGACTGCCAAGGTGTGAATGCCTTGGTCAATTTTAGAAGAAACAGTTCCACACAGGATAGTTCTGCTTTTTCAAAAAAAAAAAAAAAAAAAAAAAAAATGTGCAGTGTTTGTTATTACTTTTTCAGGTGTGTCGTGCTATGCAGCATTGACTTTTATATATATATTTTAAAATTTTATTTAATTTTTTTAACTGCCGTTTCACAGTTTTGTAAAGTTTGTTAAATGATTTTCTCCTCAGGGGACTGTGGGAAAAAGGGAGGGACTGCGACAACTGTGTTTATAGAACGTATATCAAAAGCTGCTCTAAATATATCAAACAATTAACTCCCTTAACACTGACCTACATCAAAACTCTAGCTGCGGATAAGAAATCCCTTGAAGTGGCCCTATGTTTTTTTTTTTATCCTGCTGCTAAGATGGACTGATGAAAGGCCTCCATTCTGTGCTGGATTATGTGTTTGTGTGATCCACAACTACATTGATTGAAAGAGATTGAACAAGGCTGGGCGTTTCAGACACCAGTGCAGCTCATTTACAGTCATTAAACATTTATGCATTGCATCTTGCAGATCCCAGTCTTTTAAGTGTACACTGACAGGCATGTTTTTGTATTTCATGTGCAGGAATCTACTTCTGATTATAAAATTAAAAAAAAGAAAAACTGGAGTGAGTGTACTTATAAATCAAATATTTGCTTGGAGATTTTGACTGGGTTTCTTGTCATTTGTTTGCATATTTCAGATGCAGGACTTCTGTTCATTTGCAAGATTTTGTTTCTCTCTTAGTTTTTTCAGTAGAACTGGGAACCAAGAATAACTGAATCAGTTATTTCTAGTGAATCAGTACCTTTGAAACCATTGCAGTCCAACTGATTCCCAAACACATGACTCTTTTGAGTCAGTTCTTTTTTTAGTCAATCAAACATTTGCAGCTTACAGTCTTATGTTACGCTGTTCTAAAGTTCAAAGGTACTTTGTTAATTGAATCATTAAAGAATCAGAAGCATTACGAGGAATGTACAGAACTTACAATTTCCATTCTTAATAACATATACCTCCACATTCAGATGGTCTCCATAGAAACTCTGTTTACCACAGTAAACACCAAAGCATATAGTAATTACCTCTTTGACTTTCATTTGCTGCAAAATTGTGCTAACAAAAAGTAGTGTCTGCACATGTTTTATCAAACTCTCTGCTTTGAATGAGACAAAACTTAATTGTTACATCTGAAAGAGACGCAAAATCGCTGTCTGAGCACTGGAGATCAACATGCCAACTATGTTGCACACGGGCCAATATTCATCTTAAACTAGCAATTAGTAGAGAGATGCACATTCCGTAGGTGTGGAGTAACCGCTTGATTAATGCTGGGAGGAATCAAGACAGATAGTAAATGCTGCAGACAGATGGGGTCTAGTCTACACTTGTTTCGCTCGTGTTTGAAACAATGTTTGTTATTTTAAGAATACCAACACCATAGTGATGGAGATTTCTCATAGCTGAGATGAGAAACTGGGGAGATGTTTTGGGGACTAAACTCATTAGACAATGCATATTTTTGTTCTGTTTCAGTGAAGGTAATTGTCGTTGCACTGGAAAACATTTCCAAATAGACCGAAAACATTTATCAACCAAGGTTGTGTTACTAAAAAAAGATGTCCTGAAATTACCTTTTTATTAAGGGGCAATTTTAACCCTGTGAGGGTGGGTTTTTTTAAATCATTTTAATTAACTAAAATTATTTCTCTCTATCATTTTATCTATATATACACTAGCAGTCAAAAGTTTTTGAACAGTAAGATTTTTAATGTTTTTAAAGAAGTCTCAAATGCTCACCAAGCCTGCATTTATTTGATCCAAAGTACAGCAAAATTTTGAAATATTTTTAGTGTTTAAAATAACTCTTTTCTATTTGAATATATTTTAAAATGAAATTTATTCCTGATTTCAAAGCTGAATTTTTAGCATCATTACTCCAATCACATGATCCTTCAGAAATCATTCTAAAATTCTGTTTTGCTGCTCAAAAAACATTTATTAATTATGATTGAAAACAGCTGAGTAGATATTTTTTCAGGTTTCTTTGATGATTAGAAAGTTCAGAAGAACAGCATCTAACTGAAAGAGAAATCTTTTGTAACATTGTAAATGTCTTTATCGTCATCCTTGCATAAATAAAAGTATTCATTTCTATAATTTGTTTCCCAAAAAATAAATAAATAAACAAATAAAAAATACTGACTCTAAGCTTTTGAATGGTATAGTGTATGATGTTACAAAAGTTTTTTTATTTCAGATAAATGCTTATTAATCAAAGAAACCTGGAAAAAAAAAAAAAATCTACTCAGCTGTTTTCAACATAAAAATGAATGTTTCTTGAACAGCAAATCAGCATATTAGAATGATTTCTGAAGGATCATATGATGCTGAAGACTGGAGTAATGATGCTAAAAATGTTTCTTTGATCACAGGAATAAATTCTATTTAAAAATATATTAAAATAGAAAGCCATTATTTTAAATAGTAAAAATATTTCAAAATTTTACTGCTTTTGCTGTATTTTGGATCAAATAAACGCAGGCTTGTTTAGCAGAAGAGAATTCTTCAAAAAACATCTTTAAAAAAAACTTTTGACTGGTAGTGTGTGTGTGTGTATATATATATATATATATATATATATATATATATATATATATATATATATATATATATACACACACTTTACAGATTAAAACCTGTGAATTTAATTAAAAATATTATTGCAATTAAAAAAAACTTGTTTCTATTTTAATATATTTTAACGTAATTTTTATTTAGATGACAAAGCTTAATTTTCTGCAGCCATTACTACAGTCTTTGGTGTCACATAATCCTTCAGAAATCATTGTAATGCTGATTTGATTGACAACATTTCTTGTTATCACTGTCAGAAAACCAATGTGCTGTGTTGATGTCTTTTGTGCCAGTTTTGATAAATTTAATGCATCTTTGCTGAATAAAAGTATAAATTTCTTGCAAAAAAGGACTGATCCCAAAATTTTTAATACTTTTGTATATGTATTTTCTGAAATATGTCAAATATTAGGCAACAGGCTAAAACTGTGGAGGCATTTTAATATCCGTGGTATTTCACCCCAAGCCCAGGTTAATATCTGACCCTGGTGTGCAGAAATCTTTGTTGAGAACTACACCATCCAGCCTTCACTATTGTCTTTAAGATGGTGCAGTGAAGTGGTCAAAGATCTGGTCCAGAAATGGAAAAATCTGAACGACTCGTGAACTATCACTTCTGCAAGGTACGTAAACTCTGATTAATGACTTTGATTATTGACATTGTGGAATTCTAACAGCCCAATAATAAATCCTTGGGAATAAATCCTTGCTGTTTACAGGAAAATCAAGGAAGGACACAGATTTCAGCAGAAGAGCACAAATACACATGCACACGCAACAGGATGGGCCTCTCTCCATCAGTTTACCCCCACCCTATGTGTCAGAGGGTCTAGCCGGTCTGGAGAACAGATGTCAAGTCTCCTTCCATCTCCTTTGCTACCAACACAGCAATGTGCTGCTCCAAGAAAACATCTGTCTAAGCATTGACCATCAGCAAAAGGGGCCCCACGAATTGGCTCATCCGCCCTTTGAAACTCGCAAGACTCTGTGCCACTCTAACTGCAAAGGTATTCTGAGCCCTGCCAGATTCCTACTTGATCAACAGCACTATATGAGATCATGTAAAGTGTTAAATAATTATTTAGCTCTGCATACCATCTTTTCATCGATGCAGATTTGTATGATTAATCAGAAGGCAGACAGTCCAAACAAACATCTTTCAAAGTTCAAGTATTTTTTGAAAAAACATGAACCCCTTTGAACCACGACGTAATACACAAGTTCAGGGCAAGAGCTACAACATTTGTCGCACTTTTTTTGATGTGGGCTCTCAGACGACCCATGAAGAACAAACAAATGCAAATCGTGACACACCTCGTCCCCTTCGTCCTCACATTCCTGAAAGTGTGAAACTTGGAGGAGGGAAAGAATCCCTCGTATTGTTACAGCACCTCTCAACCTAGAATCTACAATAAGTTCATTAGCACTATAATCACTATGTAGGACTTTACAAACTACGACCCATTAATCACTTTTAATTAGTGTTTTAAATTAAATTAATCACTCTTAATCACTCAAGCATTTGCAGAAATGACGTAGAATTGAGTAGAATACTTCTAAGGTTTTGAGTCAGAGGTTTAATTACAAAATGCACGTTTTATAGCAGTGTCTAATTTTAATATTAAACAGTTGCTCAAAATTGCCTTAAATTATGGTTGTTTTTTTTTTTTTTTGTGAATTGCATCCTCAATAGATTCCAGATTTTTTTATTTTTATATTAAACTTATTAATAAAATTGTAAAGTTCAAAGAAGTTACAGACTTGTTATTTTTTAATAAATACATTTTATTATTATTGTTTTATTTCAATTAATGGGTTTCAATGGGCAAAATATTATATATAATATAAATATATATAACTAGATTTTTTTTATCATTTTTTTAATACACACAACATATAAAATAGGTTATATTTTCCATTAAAATATTGATGTGGCCTGCAAAAATATAATCTCTTTATCTTTTCCTCCTCTACTGTATTCACAATAGATCAGCACAGATAAAGACATTTGGTGCGTGTTGTGCTGATAAGTGCACTGGTGTGATGGGACGTGAAGGGTTAAATCGGTGGGGAGGGGAGGTGACAGCAAACCCAAAGAAGAGGGGGATATAAAAACACCAAAGGCTTCGTGGGCACGAGTCTGGCTGTGTTTGTGCTGGACTAAAGACACACAACGACAGAAAGGAACACACACGCACGCACACACACACTCACACTAATCTTGAGCTGTGGTGTCGTGTGTTATTTGACAGCGCGCTTTTACGCAGAAGGTGTGTGTGGATACTCTTGCGCAAGAGCGGCTCATACACCCTCCTGAGGACAGAGCTCAGATGAGTTAGTCAGAGGAGGAACTTTGGATCTTGATCACACTGAAAATGGGCTTATAGTGAACTACACTTCATCCCTGAAGACGCAGTGGCTTTTGGAGAGGATGACAGCACTTTGCGCAAGGCACCGGAGCGCAACAATGTACCCAAAGTTTTATATTAGACGTGAAGGACAGACCACGAGGGTTTGAAGTGGTTTGAACTGGAGACTTTGTTGTTGTAGTTTATTTTTATTTTCAAACGTAAGAATGCTTCACGGTCTTGGAATTGCGTACTTGTGCCAATGTACCTGATTTACCTGCGCACGAGTAAAACTCCACTTTTTCCCTCAATGAAGAAGTAAAACTTCTTATCTCAATATATAATCTACTTGCTTTTGCATTTTATACTGATGTTATAAGAAACGTAAATACCTCAATGGAATGGTACACAGCTTTGGAGTTTGTGGGACTTACTTTCCTGTTTTTTAAAGGTAGTTCAACTTCTTTTTGGACATCTGGATTACACCATTTTTAAGGTCAGGAGCTATAGATCCATCACTGATCTGATCAGTTTTCAAACGTGGAGTGAGGGCTTCTTTGAGATCATTTCCAGCCAGTTACTCTTTTTCCCGTGAGTATTGCTCTTCTGGACCCCGAGGTGGCTCCGCAGTGGTGTTGCGGCTCCTCGTCCGCGGCGGATCCGGAGATCGGAGTGTCTGCAGCGGCAGGAGGCGGCAGCGGAAGCCCGGCAGCAGCGGCGGCGGCGCAGGGTCCTAAAAGTGCTCGAGTGAAGAGGATGGTGCGGCTGGCGGCGGAGCTGCTGTTGCTGTTGGGACTCCTTCTTCTGACGTTACACATCACGGTGTTGCGGAGCAGCCCGCTGCAGCACGGAAATGACACTGTGAGCTCGGAGCAGGACTCGCGGGTGGCGGAGGTGAGTTCATTGTAACTTTATACTGGTGAATTTTCTGAAAACACGTCCAGATTACATTTCTCTCCAAAATCAAAATAAATGTTATTTTTTTTGCGTCCAGAAAGTTAAATCTAATTGTAGGAACATTTAGTTTTGTTTGTTTGTTTTATAAAATTTTATTTTTATTTATTTATTTATGAACTCGTACTTTCCCCATGACATTCATTTATTCATTCATTTAGTTTTGTTTGTTTGTTAGTTTGTTTTATTAAAATTTATTTTTAAGTTATTTATTTATTTATGAACTCATACTTCTCCCATAGCATTTATTTATTTATTTATTTATTTATTTATTTATTTATTTATAAACTCGTACTTTTCCTATAGCATTCATTTAGTTAGTTAGTTACTTAGTTATTATAAACTCGTACTTTTCCCATAGCTTTCATTTATTTAGCACTGGTAATTTTCCCATAGCATTCATTTATTTATTTAGTTAGAACTGGTGCTTTCCCCATAGCATTAATTTATTTATAATTTATGGGTTTTTTTTTTATGAACTCCTACTTCTCATTTATTTATTTGTTTGTTTGATGAACTCCTGCTTTTCCCATAATTTATTTATTTATTTATTTACTGGTACTTTTCCTATAGCATTTATTTATTTATTTATTTATTTATTTAAAGTCACATGGTAAAACAAAACACTCAAAGAAAATACAACCTTATTTAATGTAATTTAAATTCTACTTAAATACAATTTCTTTCAATTGGGGGATGACATATGATTATATTTATTTGTTTGTTTGCTTATTATTTATTTATTTTGGCTCATTTGTAAGTGATTCAGTAAATAAATAAAAAATATGATAAAATATGCTATCTCTGCAAAGATCATAGATAGATAGATAGATAGATAGATAGATGGATAGATGGATAGATAGATAGAATACAACACTGTGATGGTAAAAATTGCAAAATGCATTCATACATCATTTTCTATCTAGTCAGGTAGTTTTGACAGCAAAGTTCAAACTGAGCTGGGGTTCAGTCAGGGTCAGAGATGGTCTCTTTCTCTCTAGCCGGGTAGCTGCAGGCTATCTTTTATCACCACTGGTCCATCAGTGTCACTCAAGCATCCTGTTAATATGTTCTTGCTTCAAACTGTGCGTTTACCAAGATTAAAAAAAAATGGGAAGCCAAATATAGACCCTGTGTGTTCAACACATTGGTGCACAACATGATTGTGGCCCTGCAGGGTGACTTTGAGGGCTGCAGAAAACATTCTCAGTTTAGACTGTCCTTTAGTGCCGTTGGCCGAGATTAGACCTGGCTTTAATGAGTCTGTGCAGATTTCAGCTAAAAGTGTTCTGCCATCTGTTTACGGAGCAAGTGCAATGCTCCCAGAGACCGGACCCAGGGGTCAAGAAGGGTTTGAGATCAACAGGGCTTTGTTGGGTGCATTAAAAACCCTGCGGCTGGCTTTTTGATGTATTTTTAGCATGACACCGACATGCCTTTGTCAGTCTGCAAACGTTGGCATAACACCATGATGAATGCGTGTTTATCCATTATGGTGGCTCTCTTGCAGAGGAATAGCAGCAGCAATGTGATTTAGCTGAACTTAGATCAAATTAGATTTTTTTTTTATTATGCAGTTCTCCAACAGCTGTTTGACTTTTCAGAAGCTGCGAGCTTAAAGTTTGCATTTCAGCAGTCTGTTTTACTACAGTCAGTGGCTGCTAAAGGAAATGAATGAATCCCGAGTGAGTCTTTACAGTTTAGCCCTGGAGGTCAAGTCTGTGGTTTTGTACAGAGAGTCTTGGGACAGAACTCCGAGAACACGTTTATGACATACACGGCTGTTGGAAATATGTCTGGAATGTACATAGAACGTGTCAAATGTAACCAGGTTTGAGGAGAGTTGGGGGCAGCAGTGAGGGTTGAAGGCAGAAGAGTCTGGTGAAGGCCAGTTAAGCTTCACTGGCAGCTTCTGATCTTGAAGAACTTAATGGACAAATGCAGTAAGAGAATCACCTAAACACCCACAAATCTTTAAACATTCCCTTTGGCCACAGCCTGAAAGAATGGCATTGATTATTAAAGGAAGAGTTCACCCAAAAAATGAAAATTCTGTCATTAATTACTCACCCTCATGTTGTTCCAAACCTGTAAGACCTTTATTCATCTTCAGAATATCAATGTCCTTACTCCATATTTTTTGGACCTTGAACATGGTTGCATTGCTGTCTATGCAGATTTATAGATTTTGTCTATACCAATTTATTATAATTTATCAAAGAGATGATTTTTTTTTTGTAGTGCATTGATATTGAGGGAAACATGTCCCAATTTGTAGCCCTAATATTCTTTATATTTTATACATATGCGCCAAACTTGAAAATTCTTAAATAATTGTCTAGACTAGGAGTGTATTTCCTCACAGATATAGTCAGAAAAATAAATATTTTATTACTTCATATAGGTGTTGCATTGAAAGGCCTTTTGCACCTTGTGTTTAGCCTTCGTTTCCTGTCCAGTCTCCTGGGAAGACCCCCTGAGAGGCTTTAATTGAAATGCTGTCATGCTCCTTAAGCAAAGGGAACTGAAGAGGAAGCAGGAGGTGGAAGTAGTCAGAAATGTGACGGGGGCGCCTGTATGTCACTCTTGTGTCTGTTGTCCTAGTTAGAGACCCCGACGGTTTCAAGAATGGTGTGTAATGTCTTTGTAGGAACTGTAAAAAGTTCTGTCATGGCTGCAGTTGTTCATGGTATCCTAGGCCTCATTTATACCTGGTATAAAATAAAAAATCATCTAATTCATCCAAGTAATCAGACATATCTTGGATTTTCTAGCATTTTTCATATTTTTCATTTGGACAGTAGTCTTATTTAAAGCCACATACAACCAGCAAAGTTCAAAAGCCTTGTTTTAGCAGTATGATTGATTGACAGGTGAGTAGGTGGTCCTTAGCTGTTGCTATATCAAGTTTACTCTGATAACTTTGCAACTTCTTAAGTTTCTCAATATATGTCTATTTGCTGTCAAAACATAACAATATTGCCTCAATAATGCTGACTTTCTTAGAACTAGCTCTTACCATCAATGTTATTAGACAAAAGTATATAGTAGATTGTTCATTATTAACACTTGGATGCCCTAGTTTTGTTTTGGGAACACATTTTAATGAATTTACAGTTTAGTTAAATGAACCAGCTAAGGCCTAAGCAACTTTTTGGTAGTAGTCTGTAGTATAACTAACTACACTCTTAAAAATAAAGGTTCCAAAAGGGTGTTTTTGCAGTGATGCCATAGAAGAACCATTTTTAGTTCCCCAGTTAGTTTAAAAATCTAAAGAACCTTTTTCAACTATAAATAACCTTTTCTACATTTGAAAGGTTCCATGGATGTTTAAGGTTCTTCATAGAAGCATTGATGCAATAAAGAACCTTTATTTTTAAGAGTGTACTTTTTCAAAAGGGTCACTTTAAAATCGAGTAGCTTGTAAAACAAGTGTTTCAAAGTAGCTTTTCCAAAACTTTTGAACAATGTTTGTTCCCTTTACCTGAAGTGAAATGCATTCTATACTACACTACTGCTTTACACAGCACTCAGGCAGTCAAACAAAATGGCTTGAGTGAAACAGAGGGAGGAGAGAGAGACAAAAGATTGATGGTGCCCTTTGATCTTATTGTCTAGCTCAGTATGCATGATTACAAGCTACTTATAGCTGTCCAATTGTGGAGTAATTGCCCCCTCTGTGTGTATGTGACAGCGAACACATGCCTTGGCAGTCTTAAGGGAAAACAATTACAACCCTCTCTGACAGGGAAAAGCTGATTTTTTTTGTCAGCCAGTGAGTCGCACAACAATTTTGCAATATGGGCTCTGTTCTATATCTATTTCTAGAGTAGAAGAGTGCAGGACTGCAGGCAGAACTCCTCTCTTGAAGACCGAAGCCAAGCTTTGACATCTCTTCAAAATAACTAAAGAACATTTTTTTACTTCAGAAAACAGACAGTAGTTTTGTTTTCAGACTCTGTTTAGACAGGTGGCTGCACACAGGAAACATAACAGAGGTCATGGGGTCAGTATTATTTGTGGTAACTGCATTTTTGCGGGCAATTGTAAAGAATAGGTCACCCAATAAGTAAAATTATGATGATTTATATACATATGTACATATACATATATATACATACACACACATATACATACACACACACACACACACACACACACACACACACACACACACACACACACACATACATACATACATACATACACACACACACACACACACACACACACACACACATATATATATATATATATATATATATATAGATATATAGATATATATGTGTATGTATATATATATATATATATATATATATATATATATACACTCCTAGTATGTACATCATGGTTATGTATATGTATATACACTCCTAGTATGTACATCATGGTTTCCACAAAAAAATAAATAAACAATAATAATAATAATAATAATAATAATAATAATAAATTAAGTAGCACAACCGCTTTCAACATGGATCATAAGAAGAAATATTTCTTAAGCACAAAATCAGCATAACAGATTTTTTTCTGAAGAATCATGTAACACTGAAGACTGAAGTAATGATTTGCCATCACATAAATTACATTTTAAAATTTTTGATTTTTTTTCCAATAATACTTCACACCGTTTCAAAAGTTTTCACAGTACAAACATATTGTAATAACAGTAATATTGCGTATTTTTGTTTAAATAAATGCAGCCTTAGGGAGCATGAGACACTTAAAAAAAAAAAACTAAACTAAACTAAACCCTTACTGACCCCAAACTTTTGACCAAAAGTGTATATTTCCATACTATGGTAGTAATAACTAAAAAAAATAAAAATAATAAAAGCATGAAAGACAGTACATAATATAAAAAATAATGACTATAATAAAAAAATAAATGTAACTTTTTTTTTCCTTTTAGTGACCTGGTCAGATTTTGTTCAGTAAACTTATTCATGAGGCTATTTGTGATTGTCCCTCAGTAGGCCTTAAATGGCGGGCTATTGTAATGGGTGCTTTCTCAGGATTCACAGAAAGTCTCTGGTGTGTGTGTGTGTGTGTGTTTATATTATGGGGTGATAAGGAGCAATGTAGCACCTGTGGATAATTAGGCCATTTGAGGTGAGATTGAGTGAGTGGAGTTGCTAATGTCTCTAATCTCTCTCAGCGTAAACAAACAGTTCTGGGCTGAGCTGGATGAAACCAGTATTTGTTTCCCTTGATCTCCATCTTTAAAGTCTCTTTCGAGAACATATGGCTGGCTAAAGGGGTGTTAAAGACGTCTAGGCTGCAATCGCACCTTTCAGGTGGAAAGAAAAAGAAGCTGGTGTTTGAGTAGCCTTTTTGAGGCATTTCTGGCATTTTAAGGCATTATCAATTGTCGAAGTTTATATAACGTCGTTGATTTTCCTTAATTGAACCCTCCTGGAGAAACCAGATTAGAAATTTAGCTAGTTTGTGATTGGTCCAAGGTTGTCTACCAGCACTAACTAGGGGTGCGTTTCCCAAAAGCATTGTTAGCTATCTATGGTCGCAAGTTCCACTGAACTCTATTGGTAATGACGGAACTTGTGACCATAGTTGAGACTGTTGTGTGCTCCTGCTTCAGACTTTTTACTACTCTCATCTGCATTGACTGGAACCCTGCTTTTTTCTTGGTGGGAAGTTACAGTGTAAATATACTTTTACACTCGATCTAACATCAATTGTAGAATGTCTCCCAAGGTCTGGGTGGAAACAAGCTGGTAATTGAGATGAATTTTTACATTTGTGACAACAAAGAGTCAAGAATTGTATACAGAGGGATGATTCACCCCGAGCGGTCTCCTTTAACATTTATCTTTCTTCAGAATGATCCTAGTTCTTGAATACTGGTTGGTCACAGATTTGTCACTATGCTATGCAAACAATAAAATGCTTGCATATGTAATTAGTAAGATAAAAAGAGACTTTTAAAATGCACTGAGAACCACTAATCTAATTTTTTCCATGGTTTCTGTTATTGTTTCTTGCAGAATAACGTCAATGCAGAAAGCAGTTCCTCGGTTCAGTTGGGTCCGGGTGACAGAAAGTCCCGAGTGCCCCATATTCCAGCATCTCAGCCCTGGGTTCAGAGTCACGGGACGGGGGGCAGCCTGCAGAGAGACGGACCAGGAGCTTTCCTGCTGGACCTGCAGAACTTCCCTGATCTTTCCAAAGCTGATATAAATGGGCAGAACCCCAACATTCAGGTAGGAAGATGCTCAGAATAAATGTGTTTTCCTTACATTTATCAAATCACTAATATATATGAGCAATATCAAACGAGTAGCCTTGGGATATGGCTGTATATGTGTTTAGGCTGTAGGTAATCACGTTGTGCCAATATACAGCAATATCACACGGCTATGAGTGTGGTATTACGTTCATACAACAGTTTGACAGCGCAAGTTTCTACACTACCAGTCAAAAGATTTTAAGATTTTAGTTTTTTTAAAGAAGTCTCTTCTGCTCACCAAGCCTGCATTTATTTGATCCAAAGTACTGCAAAAACAGTAAAATTTTGAAATTTTTATTATTTAAAATAACTGTTTTCTATTTGAAAATATTTTTGAATGTAATTATTCCTGTGATTTCAAAGGTCAAATTTTAGCATCATTACTTTAGTCACATGATCCTTCAGAAATCATTCTAATATTCTGATTTGCTGCTAAATATATATATATATATATATATATATATATATAGAGAGAGAGAGAGAGAGAGAGAGAGAGAGAGAGAGAGATTTTTTTCAGGTTTCTTTAATGAATAGAAAGTTCAGAAGAACAGTATTTATGTGAAATAGAAATCTTTTGTAACATTATAAATGTCTTTATCATCACTTTTGATCAGTTTAAACCATACTTGCCAAATAAAAGTATTTACAATTTTTTTCCCCAAAAAAATAAAAATACTGACTCCAAGCTTTTGAATGGTATAATGTATAATGTTACAAAAGCATTTTTTCTCAGATAAATGCTGATCTTTGGATCTTTCTATTCATCAAAGAATCCTGAAAAAATGTATTCAACTGTTTTAAACATTGATGATAATAATAATATTACTAATAATTTCTTAAACAGCAAATCAGCATATTAGAATGATTTCTGAAAGATCATGTGACACTGAAGACTGGAGTTATGATGCTGAAAATTTAGCTTTGATCACAGGAATAAATTACATTTTAAAATGGATTCAAATTGAATTCACCATATTACTGCTTTTGCTGTATTTAGGGTCAGATAAATGCAGGCTTGGTGAGCAGAAGAGAATACTTTACAAAAAAACAAAAAAAAAACAAAAAAAAAAAAAACATTAAATATCTTACTGTTCAAAAACTTTTGACTGGTAGCGTAAATACATAAGAAACAACAACAGAGTTTCTTTGTGTCAGTCTGACAGTGTAACAGCTGAGCCTAAGCCTCCATTACTAATTCGAAAACATCATGTTTAAACTAGTAACAAAGGCGTAACTAGTAACAAATGGCTGGAGTTCCGATATTACTAGAATATCACACTCCTCTCATCCATGTATATTTGCATATGTAGAATTTAAGATATACATTTTAATAAATTTAAATATCAAACAATAATGTATCTAGTTTTTAAATATGTTTAGATTTTTGTATTAGACAAACAATGATTTAGAAAAATATTTTTTTTGCTGTGCTTAAACACAAAGACTTTTAAAGGAGACATGGCTGACCAAGCACATAAAGTAAAATCTTGGCAAGCAGAAAGCCCTGATGCACATCAGCACTTCTTTTCAAGAAGAGAGCCTTTTGGTCCCCTGCTTTCTCATTCTCCATCTTTACACACACACACACACACAACCTCTAACATTCACCTAGCTGAGACTTAGTAACCACATACACCTGCACAGCATCGGCCGCCAAATAATCCAGTACGTGCTCCATCCACATCAAAAGCAAAAACGTGAATCTTGACCAAGAATGGCAGAAAGGATAAAGTGTATCGATGTCTTAAGATGGCAGTAAATGTGTGTGTGTGTGGTTCGGGGGGGTGGTGTGGGCATGGGTATCTTTGATCCAAAGCATCATCTGGCTTTCATGGTCTTAAGAAGGCTGAGAGGCCCTTTGAACTTGATGTTTAGGTGGAGAGAGCGAAAGAAAGAGAGGCTAGAGAGGGGAAGCCCACCCCTTGCCCCAATCTGGGAGGCACATGTGTTACTGGTGGGGTGTTTGGGTGGGGTGGGGGTGTCACTGCAGAATGGCAGCGTCACAGAGCATGACCATGACCTAAGCCAACGTCCATCTGGACCTCCGCAAGATCACACTACCCCTCACCGTTTGAGGTTCCACAAAATCCCTCTTTCAGTACAACAAACACCCTTGATCTGTATGATTATTCTCAACATGTGCAAGTAAACAAATTAATGTCGCAATAAAAGGGACCGATGCAGACTGCGGTGTTTGATTCAGTTTTATAGCACAGCATGAAATTACTGTTTTGAAATGTGAAATTGCTGGTATGATGGTATGAAATGGTACTACTAGTACTTTGATAATCACACTAAGAGATAAATAAATATAGAATGTAAAACTTATATATACACAATTTTTCTTATTTTTTTAAATATATGGCAAAAAATGACAAATATTAATACTGATTTTACTGTATTTTGATTTTATATATATATATATATATATATATATATATATATATATATATATATATATATATATATACATATACATACATACACACATACATACACACACACACATATATATATATATATATATAGATATATATACACAGTAAAATCAGTATTAATATTTGTCATTTTTTGCCATTTAAAATTAGGGCTGCACGATTAATCGAATGCGTTTATGAGGCGCGCTTAGTCAGTAAAGCCGGTACTTTGAGTAGTAGTAAAGCTCCATCAGGTGCGTTCAGCTGGAGCGGCAATTAATATATATATTTATATACATAATTTATATACATACCTGAACAGTAGTTCAGTGTGTGTGTGTGTTAATAAAAAGTATATACAAATTATATATTTATTTCATAATCTTTTTTTTTTTTTGCAATTTAAAACATTTTTCTCTATTTTTATACATTTTTAAAAAGTTGAATTTTCAACAGTTCTTAGCTCAAGAAACATTTCTTATTAATGTTATTAATGTTTCTTTTTATTATGATTTAGGTTTATTTTATTTTAGGTTTATTTTATGATTTATTTTATTTTATTTTTATTTTTTATTTTTATTTTTTTTTTGAGGTATTAAATCCCTAACCTCATAATAAGTGGTGTTTGCCTGAGTAAACAGTACTAATGATGGTATCCTTTAAAATCTTTAGGTTACCATAGAAGTGGTGGACAGCCTGGAAGGTTCTGAGCCAGAGAAGGGAATACGCAAAGAAAACAAGCCTGGCTGGGCAGCTCCTAACTGGAGGAACTGGTGGCAGCGTTCTTCTGCCTCATCCTCATCCTCATCTTCGTCCTCATCCTCCGTGTCCACCCCAAAGGGGCCCGACGAACAGGATTACCCCTACGAGAGCAACACGGAGGACAGCAACTTCCTCAAACCGCTCGGAGACTGGGAAAGAAGAGGGACTGCTGGCACAGGCAGCAGATCCCAGACTGAATACGGTACGTTGCAGACGAGCCTGTGTTATGGAATTATTGTCTTAATGAAGGGCTCTGCGAAGCATAAATACGGCTCTGCCGTGAGGTGATGGAATCTGTAATTTGCTCGTCAGATGATTTACGCTGTCACTATAACAAAGACAGAGCTCCTTACGGAGTCTGTGATTGTAGATTTCTTCCTGTAAGAGACAGATTCCTGCGTGGCAGAGTCTGTCTCCGTGACAGAAAACACTCCTGAACATCAAAGCAGGAGAGAGAGAATCCAGAGCATCTGTTCCTCTGCTCTCTTTCTGTCTTTTTTGGTAAAGTGGAGTTAAATGAGTGAATGCGTGTTGCTGTCAGAGACTGCACTTCCTGTCAAACGCATTCTTACCCTGTCACCACTTGCCTAAACCCTTTTGCTGTAGAGGAACTCTCTTTGATCAGTGTGTGAAGGTAATACCAATCCGAAGTTAAAAATTCTCCATATAAATTTTCCTCATGAATAACACACGGTCTGTTGTGGCCGTGACTCATTCCTGAGGGTTTGCCATATCTGCTCTTGATTGGTTTATTCGTTTCCATTAGCGGTGTGTGGGGAACTGTGGCTCGTGTGGGTTTCAGGCATGTTGTTGCCTGTGAGTTGGCCCGCACTCGACTGTGACCATGTAGTTTGACGGCGCTGAAAGTAATGTTGTCTTTTTAAGACCAAAGCTCTTTGTTTTTCTCTCATCAGGGGCAGTGGATAAAGATTGTGGTTGCTCGGTTGGTTTGTGTGCATGTGTGTGTGTATATACGCTACCAGAAAAGTTTGGAATTATGTAATGACCAAAAGAAATGTTAAACAAATCAAAACTTCCTTATAATTTAGCTTTTTCAAAGAATCCACCCGTGGTTTCACTGCTTTTCTTTCATTATCTTGATTGAATTAAGACAGAAAGCAAGAATGAAAGCAAGAATATTTCAAAAGAAATGTAAATTATAATAAATATTTAAAAAGGAAACAAAATTAAACTATTATTATTATTATAATTATTATTCAAATCCAATCCGTTAGTGTTGTGTATAAATATAAATGTAGATACAAAGAAAAAATGTATTTACAAAACTGACATTACCATAATAATAATAATAATAATAACAACAACAACAATAATAATAGGCAAGTTTTTCCTAGTTACAGTTTCTATATTTTAGAGCATAAACTTCTTTATCATCATTATTATTATTATTATTATTATTATTATATAACAAATATTATTATATAACAAATTCATTGTTATCAAAAAATTCAGCTTTCATTTACTTAATTTAGAAATTAATTATAACAACAACAGTTTTGTAAATAATTTTCCTAGCCACAATGTATATATATTGTAGAACATAAACATCTTAAAATAATAATAATGATAATAATAAAAACAACAACAACAATGTATTGTAAAGAATTTTCCTAGTCACAATTTCTATATTTTAGAGCATAAACTTCTTTATTATTATTATTATTAATAATAATAATAATAATAATAATAATAATAAACAAATACACAATTCAGCTCAAAACAATTCAGCTTTGATTTACTTTAGAAATAATTAATTATAACAACAATTGTAGTTTGTAATTTTTCTAACCATAACTTATATTGTAAAGCAATAATATTAATAATTAATAAATAACAACAACAATAATATTATTATATATAAAAAACAATATTAAATAATAATAATAATAATAATAATAATTATTATTATTATTATTATTATTATTATTATTATTAGAAAATATTGCTTAGTTTAACTGAGAAATTATTAATAATTATAACAACAAAGCAACAACAAAAGTAGTTTTGTAAAGAATTTTCTTTATATATTTTAGAGCATAAACATTATTATTATTACAATTATTATTATTATTATTATTAATAATAATAAAATAGTTTTGTAAAGAATTTTCATAACCACAATTTATATATTTTAAAGTGCAAACTACTTTATCATTATTATTAATTATTATTATTATTAATTAACAACAACAACAACAACAACAACAATAATAATGTTACAAAAAATACAGTTATAAAATTTTCAGCTTTACATTTACTTTTTTTTATTTTTGCTTCAAATTAGAAATTAATAATAATAAATAAATAAATAAATAAAATTAATATTAATAAATAATAATAATAATACAAAATAATAAATAATGTTAAGCAAATACATTACTATTATTACATTTCAGCTTTGATTTACTTATTTACATTTTTATTTATTGGTTTCATAATCCAAGCAGAGCAGATGTTTTTGTGTCCTGCAGACCAGTTGAAAACGCCCATTGTCAGGATATAAAACTGTATTAAAGGCCATAAAATGATGGGAATGTCAGAAAACCGCATTCTAGAATTTCTACAATACTCCACCTCAATACTTCAGCAACTGTTCTGGTTGCCCCTTATCAGTGAACCAGAAATATAAGTGCAGTACAGTATTTGTATGTTATTTAAAAAACAGTTGGAAGTCGGGATAAGTATGTAGACTTGGCTCGTTCATTCACTCACTCCCATGTGTATGAGCCAATTAGAGAGGCATGCTAATGGTATAGGCCAGCAGGCCGAGTTTTGAGCGCCTATTTTGAGCGGTATTTGAAACATACGGTCTGAATCAGGATCTTCTCAGTGGGACAGGAGTACAACACAACCTGTGCTTTAAATCATGTCATAGCACTTGAGTGCTAGCGAATGTGTGAAATATAATTTTTTTTCCCGCTATTATAGACTACATAGATGGGGACGGTGACTGGAGTGGTTGGTCACCATGTAGCGTATCCTGTGGAAACGGCAACCAGAAGCGGACCAGGTCATGCGGCTACGCCTGCACAGCCACAGAGTCACGGACATGTGACATGCCCAGCTGCCCAGGTAAGAAAGCCTTTCCTTCGGAAGTTATACAAGCAAACTCCTGTTCCCAGATTCTCAAATGGCACATGCTGCCAATCTTCAAAATGAATGGTACCGAGTTAACCACTTTCTTATGTACAGGGATTGAAGATGCTTTCAAGACGGCAGCGACAGAAGTCAGTCTTCTTGCCGGCACTGAAGAGTTTAACGCAACAGAGCTCTTCGGAGTTGGTAAGTTATTTGCATTCTCGGGTTCGGTTAAAAAAAAAAAAAACATTGGTTTCTCGACTTTAATCGATTCTCATTTTTATAAAACAATACTTAAATCCCAATGATCGATTAGTCCAGTCTGTTTTCAGTAAATGAATGTAACATTGTAGTGCCTCCCATCCAATAAATCATAAAAAGCTTTGTGCTTTGTTACTTTTGATATGAAACAAAGTCTCACTTTCAAATTATGTCCATACCAAAATAAGAGGATCATACAAAATGCATATTATTTTTTATTTAGTACTGACCTGAATAAGATATTTCACATAAAAGATGTTTACATATAGTCCACAAGAGAAATTAATAGTTGAATTTATAAAAATGACCCAGTTAAAAAGTTCACAGTCGCTTTATTCTATAGTTCTTTATTCTTTATTCTATATATTCAATACTATGTTGTTACTTGAATGATCCACAGCTGTGTTTTGTTTTTATTGTTTTTTTTGTTTAGTGATAGTTGTTCCTTGTTTGTCCTGAACAGTTAAACTGCCCACTGTCCTTTAGAAAAATCCTTCATGTCCCACAAATTATTTGGTTCTTTAGCATTTTTGTATATTTGAACCTTTTCCAACAATGACTGTATGATTTTGAGATCCATCTTTTCACACTGACGACAACTGAGGGACTCAAATGCAACTATTACAGAATGTTCAAACACACACTGATGCTTCGGTAGGAGAAACAATGCATTAAGAGCTGGGGTGGTGAAAACTATTGGAATTTGAAGATCAGGATAAATTTAACTTATTTTGTCATCTGGGAAACAAGTATTAAATGAAAGTACTAAATGAAAAAAAAAAGTGTGTTACTTAGGCAAAATATGAAAAATGTACACATATTCATTCTGTTCAAAAGTTTACACCCCCTGGCTCTTAAAGCATAATTTTTCCTTCTGGAGAATCAGTGAGCATTTGAATCTTCTGTAATAGTTGCATATAAGTCCCTCATTTGTCCTCAGTGTGAAAACATGGATCTCAAAATCATACAGTCATTGTTGGAAAAGGTTCAAATACACAAAAATGCTGAAAAACCAAAGAATTTGTAGGACCTGAAGGATTTTTCTGAAGAACAGCAAGCAGTTTAACTGTTCAGGACAAACAGGTGACTCATGAAAAACTATCACAATACATAAATAAATAAAAACAGCTGTGGATCATTCAGGTAACAACACAGTATTGAAAATCAAGTGTATGAAAACTTTTGAATAGGGTCATTTTTAGAAATTCAACTATTATTTTCTTTTTTGGACTACATGTAAACATCTCTTATGTTAAATTTTTTATATTTAGGTCAGTACTAAATAAATAATTAAATAATTAACATTTTGCAGATTCTGCAAGGTGTATGCAAACTTTTGACCTCAACTGTACAACTTGCAACTTAACGTGTTATGTGGAATTTAAGAAGACTAAATCTTTAATTTATTTACTGTTTTGATAAATGTTTCTGTATAATCAGAATCATAGCTATTAATAGTAGTTTTTAGAGACGTTAAATGTGTTAAGCACATATCTAAGAATTACTTGAACTGTGTGATTCTGATTGTGATGTTGGTTCCTCCTCCTCAGATACAGACAGCTGTGAGCGTTGGATGAACTGCAAGAGTGAGTTCCTCAAGAAATACATGAGCAAAGTGGCCAACGACCTACCCAGCTGCCCCTGCTTTTACCCAACCGAGGTGGCCTACAGCACCACAGACGTCCACGACGCCACCATGAGGCGCAACTTCCGCTGGAAAGACGCCAGCGGACCAAAGGAGAAGCTAGAGATCTACAAACCCACTGCTCGCTATTGCATCCGCTCCATGCTCACGCTGGAATCCACCACCCTGGCGGCCCAGCACTGCTGCTACGATGACAGCATGAAGCTCATCACCCGAGGCAAAGGAGCCGGGACGCCAAACCTCATCAGCACAGAGTTCTCCGCTGACCTGCACTACAAAGTGGACATCCTACCATGGATCATCTGCAAGGGCGACTGGAGCCGCTACAACCAGGCTCGACCTCCAAATAATGGACAGAAATGTGCAGAGAACCCTCAGGATGAGGACTACTACAAACAGTTCGAGGAGGCCAGAGAGTTTTGAGCTGAGAAGCTTCTAAAACGGAAGCAGAACTCGTTTCGAAAACTGGCTGTGAGTTTGAACAGGACTTGCTATGAAAAACAGACGGCACAGCCAACAACAAGCACAGATCTTCATATGGTTTCCCTCAGAACCTCTCGTTCTTTTCATGGAAAGAATAACAAGTAACTCATCATGGTTCTCTTTGTATTGTTTATCTATATTTCTTGGGCTAGCAGATTTTTTTATAAGGATTAAAAGGGAAAACTAAAGGGAAGTCATATCAGGAATCACCCTACCAATAATGGGCTGACAGCAAGAGTTTTGCATGCTTGTTTTATGCCCAACATGCATCTCCTCAGGATTCTTGGACAGATTCAAGGATATCGGATACAGTATTCAGGTTCCTGTGTAAACATGCATATATTTGTCTAGTTGGATGAACAGAATTCCTATATTATGTCCTGTTGTATCACTTTTCCTTTTTTGTTAAAGACAAAACAGTCCCGCATAATCTTTGCAAAGTATTTATTGAGTCATAGTTATGTGTCGATGGTAGGGGTTTGTGCATATAGATGTATGGACACATTTTGAGTGCTAAATAAATAGTCCATGTCACACTAAACGTCAAATGTTACCGATTCTCAATGTGTTGAAGACCTATTATGACCCTTTTTACAATATGTAATATTTGGGATCCTTTGAAGCCGCATTTAAACTGCATTTTGGAAGTTTAAACTCAGGGCACCATAGCAGTTCATTATATGGAGAAAAATGCTCTACGACTGAAGAAAGAAAGATGTAAACATCTTGGATGACAAAGGGATAAGTACATTATCTGTAAATCTTTGTTCTGGAAGTGGACTTCTCCTTTAAGAAGCGATAATATTATAATTAGGGTGCTTTCACATCTGTGGTTCGGTTCATTTGGTCCGGACCAAGGGCAAGAAATGATACATTGTAGCATTTTTCTCCCGTTTTGGGTCCTTTTCACACCACACTGATTGCTCTGGTCCGAACCAGTTAAAACGAACCAAAATGCAGTCATGTGACAAGATCCACATCACTCGTTGGCCAGATGTGTCATTGAACGTATTTCCTAAACTGCTTTTCGATTGGTCAGAATTAACGTGCGGGAAAATTCCAATGGAACTCCCGGAAGTAAACAAAGAGAGGAGAAAAAAGCCGGCAGACAACACGCCGCTTTTTAGTATGGAGAGACGACGGTGCTGGCTGATTGTATTTTCCCTGTAATTTCTATGATTGTAATTTCTATGAGGCTCCGCACCTTCTCACAACTCCATCTCAGCGTGTCCGCGAGCTGCCACGGGGCTATGTTGCTAAAGCGCTAACTGTCAACAAATACTTGTCCTCATCACATAATGCACAGCGCAGCTGATTACGGCAGCTGGATTAGTCCAAAAAGGTGCAGTACTTTTTGCAGTTGGGTCTGTTCGAGTTCGGATCATGTTCTCACCACAAACGAACCGGTCCAGAGTTCGTTTGAAAGCGTACCGAGACCACCTCTTCAAGGAGGTCTCGGTACGCTTTTTTGGTCCGCTTTTGGTGCGCGCTCGAGTGCGATTGCTACATTCACACCTGCCCAAACGAACCGCACCAAGAGGGAAAATGAACTCTAGTGCGATTCAACCGAACTAAATGAGGCAGGTGTGAAAGCACCCTTAGATTACCTTCCTACGTCATGGGGTGAGCAAAATCAGACGCTCATTTTTCACGTGCTTGCAGGAAAAGGCTTACTGGGTTGTCCTTTTTCACATTTTCTGGGTTGGTAGATGCACCGGGGATATGACTATACCACTTAAACAGTCAGATTTGTCACCTTTAAATTCAACAGGAGATGATTCCATAGGATCTGTAGAGGTCAAAGAGTCTTTCATCTTGTATCACAGTCAAATAAGATCCGTCCGCAGATATTAAACACTTTAAGCCATTCCACAAGACTCTTATTAGCTCTATCCAGAAACAGGCCTAAGCTTCGCTTTTGATGTCTGATGCAAAATACTCTTCCCTCCCCTTTAAAAGGGGCTCAAATTCTTTTTTGCAAGCTCGCTCATATTCTCAAATTCCTCAGTAATTTCTCTATGATCGTGCAATCACATGAATAGAGGGCCACATTCTTAGGGCCAACACTGAAACCTCAGAACATCCCTTTCAGATGTTTGTAAAGATGATGTTTTCATTGTTTTGCACTGGATATTTGATCTGCACAGTGACATAATGCCAAAGACTGAGACAGAAGAATCGTTGAATAAAGTCGTTAATTTGACTTTCTTGGTGCGCAAAGAGTATTCTCATAACTTCTTAACATCACGACTGAACCACTGATGTCACGTGGGCTGTTTTAATGATGTTCTTACTACCTTTCTGGGCCTTGAACGTGTCGGTTGCATTGCTGTCTATGCAAGGTTCGAAAGCTCTCGGATTTCATCAAAAATATCTTCATTTGAGTTCCAAAGATGAACGAAGGTCTTACTGGTTTGGAACAACATGAGGGTAAGTAATGACAGAATTTTCATTTTTGGGACAACTATCACCTCCCTGCTTCATGTGCCTGGCAGATATGGTTGAATTTTGATGCATGTTCACAGTAAGTCAAATGATTGTACATAAGAGCCCTAACAGGTCAGACTTGATCATCAAGCCTACAGCAGGTGACTTTGAGCACATGAGCTCCAAAAGACAGATCAAGAGGGTTTCAAAGTACGTCTGCTGTTAGTATCAAGTGAATTCTCATGGTCTTCTCCCATCTCACCTTTATAAAAGCACTCTGGAGTGAAGGCTAAGCTTACAGCATGGAGTGGGATAAGCAGCAGTGATCTTTATTGAATCAGACCGTCTGCTTCAGAGGCCCCTCGACATCAAAGCCAACAGCCTGCTTTATTTTAAAACATCAGGCCTGTGTTAGAGCGGTGGCAGATCTTGCCCCATACCAACTCTATCTCTCACTCTCACACAATCCACATGTCCTCCGAGAAGTTACACCAATTCTATTTACAGCTCAGCTGTGCTTCTGACTTCCTAATGGTTGTGGATAATAACAGACTTCTGCCTTCACAGGTGCTGTAGACTGAATGTTTCAGTGTTAAGACTTAATACTAAGCTTACAAATTTTAGGTGTCATTTTAAACCCTTAAATGAGATCAGATGCCCATTTTCTACAAGTTGGTATGATTCTTTAGGGTCATCATGAAATCTTGGCAAAATACTTTGGATGGTTTAAAATCCTCAATGGTTGTGTAAAAACACCCTTTTACCTTGTCAAAAAAAGCTCTGTTCACAGCGACCCATTTCGATGCATGGCTCTTTGAATGATAATGAGCTACTGTTCACTCCACCCCTCTCTTCTGTTTTTTGTGTATTTGGTGGCACACTACCATCAAAAACAGGGTGGAAATATGCTAATACAGGACAGTCCGTCAGTGGTTGTGGGCGGAGTCTGAGCAATATGATGTCATACTGCTGTATTAGGGCTGCACGATAAATTGCATGCGATTGTGAGGCGTGCTTAGTCAGTAAAGCCAGTACTTTGATTAGTAGTAAAGCTCAGATGAATCGCATTCGATTATGAGCGTGATTTTGCGTAGCTTGTCAGTGATTTACGGCTCTGTGTATTAATTGCCTTACCTGATGGAGCTTTACTACTAATCAAAGTACCGGCTTTACTGACTAAGCGCGCCTCACAATCGCATGCAATTTATCGTGCAGCCCTATGCTGTATATTCAACTTCGGTGTCCTAATAATAATTAGAACATTTTACAATTGCAAAGAAGGTTTTTGAACAGTAAGACTTTTAATGTTTTTTAAAGAAGTCTCTTCTCCTCACCAAGCCTGCATTTGTTTGATCCAAAATACAGCAAAAACAGTAACATTTTGATATATTTTTTAACTATTTAAGCTAACTGTTTTCTATTTGAATATATTTTAAAATATAATTTATTCCTGTGATCAAATCTAAATTTTCAGCATCATTACTCCAGTGTTTAGTGTTATATGATCCTTCAGAAATCATTCTAATATGCTGATTTTCTGTTCAAGAAACATTTAGTAGTAGTAGTAGTAAAAGTAGTAGTAGTAGTATCAATATTTAAAATATTAAAAAAAAAAAAAAAAAAAACATTTTTCAGGATTTTTGATGTTTGATTAACAGAAAGATCCAAAGATCAGAATTTATCTGAAATAAAAAGCATGTAACATTATACACCATATATTATTTACAACATATATTATATTAATTATTATTTATTTATATGCCATTCAAAAGCTTGGAGTATAATTTATTTTATTTATTTATTTAGGGAAAGAAATTAATACTTTAATTTATAAAGGATGCTTTAAACTGATCAAAAGTGATGACAAAGACATTATATTATATTATATTATATTTATTTATGTTACAAATGATTTCCTTTTAACTGTCTATTCATTAAAAAAAAAACTGAAAAAAAGTATACTCAGCTGTTTTTAAAATAATAATAATAATAATAATAATATTAATAATAATAATAATAAATGTGCAGCAAATAAGCAGCAAATAAGATTATTAAAATGATTTCTGAAGGAACATGTGACTGGAGTAAAGATGCTAAAACTCAGCTTTGAAATTACAGGAATAAATTACATTTTAATATACATTAAAACAGAAATGAGTTATTTTAAATAGTAAAAATATTTCAAAATGTTACTGTTTTTGCTGTACTTTGCATTCAATAAATGCAGGCTTGGTGAGCAGAAGAGACTTCTTTATAAAAACATTAAAAATATTACTGTTCAAACAAGCGTAGATTAAAGGAATAGTTCACCCAAACATGCAAATTGGCTGAAAATGAACTAACCTTTAGGACATTCAAGATGTGGATGAATTTGTGACTTGTTCAAAAATGAGATTTATTTTTCAATAAACTGGTCACAATTGTTAACAGCTCACTCAAATAGAAAATTGTACACAGAGACTACAGAAAACAGAGTTATTGTATGGTTTCTCTTATGATATTTTTATTTGAAATATTTTGTTTATGCGTCATTTTTAAAGCTCGAAAGCCAAAAGTAATGGTTAGATCATTCTACAGCTGCAGAGAATTAGTAAAAACACTAAACAGCTCATGCTCAAAACATTGTGCAATGATGCAGAACCACTATTTGGCTTTTATATCAGAAATACCACAGTGCAGCTGACCACCCTCTTCTCATATTATTCGCCCTCCTCTGGTGAGAGGTGTAGAGTGGCGATTTCAAGCGAGGCTGTTTTTAGAGTAAATCCAATTCCCTTTTGCACTCTTTCTCCCAGCGCTGGCACTTTATGGGTGGTGTAGCACATTTCAGGAAGTGTCTGGCCCGCAATGCCGCAAGGGCCACGGCTGCTTGGCGGGCTTAATTAGAAGGCAGCCTGTGCTGCGTGGAACCTGGAATAGCTGACCTGGACTGCCAGGTTGCCGTTTGGCGAGGACTAGCTCGAATGCCTGGGCTCACAGGGAGACTGCTGCAGGGAATGGCGTATTACCTGGCCCGATGCCTGACCTAGAGATGGCTTGTTGGCACAGGGTGTGCAAAAACTGGAGGAGGGATTGGGAATGAGGGGCACGCAGCTGAACAAACAGGTCAAGTAGCTGACAAACACCTCAAAGGGCTCTGGGGCTCAGATTAACCCTTGCAAGGGGTTCGTCCATATAAGAACGCCTGAAAATGCACACATGACCTTATGACCTTAGCCGTGACCTTAGCCTTTCACCTCACAAGTGTGCAGCCTTGCAGATAACAGGATAGGAATATGCGGGGCAAAAAGTATATTTTGCAGCTTTGAATTTAATTTGAATTTAAACCTGTTTCTGAATTCTACACCTGTGCTGTCAGTAAAAAGTCAGTGAACATTAGGTTTAAAAACACATTTAATCAGATAACATCAATATTTGTTGAGAAAAATGCTTAAATAGAAAACACAAAAGACATTTCAGAACTTTTATTTGTCATAAGGACAAAAAAAGTTGCTTTTGAAGTCAATATATTATTAGGGGCCAAGCACTAAAGGTATCCGTTGGCATTCTTATTATTATTCTTCAATAGGCACCCGCTTGCGGGAAATTTATGAAATTTGGCAAACTGATAGAGGTCAGTCTCAACATTAACAACCGCAAGTTTACAGTCTCTAACTCAAAGTCTCTAGCGCCACCACTTGTCCAAATTTCACTCATGTTTATGCTAATAGCTTTTGAACCATAAGGTTGGTCATTTTTCCTCTGAATTCTTGGCTCATGCCGAGTCGAATGGACACCAAAATTTTAAATTCATAAGGTCAGGTATTTTCGCTATTTTTAATACTTTGAAAAACCTACTTTTTCGAACTTGTCCTAGACGGTTCGTCTGATTTTTACCAAATTTGGCTTAGATCATCTTCAGGCCATGCTGGCAATAAATTATGGAATTCAAGTTGATTAGTCATGAATAATGCGTGAACAAATTCGCTGAAGAGCACACAAAAATGGATGTGTAGCTATATCTCTGCAATGGTTTGCCATATTGAGACCAAACTTGGTGTGTGTTATAATAACCATGAACTGAGGCTACCTGCAAAGTTTCGCCGTAGCGCCACCTAGTGGTTAGGAGATATGAAAAATTGATATTTCTGCTTATAACTTCTGAATGGTTTGACCAAAACAAAACTGGTCTCTTTAGATTCGCGCAGCATGCCGAGCCGAACCATACCCAATTTTCCCATATCAGCCGTTTTGGTCAAACTATATTATGAAATTTACAAAAATGCTAATAACTTTTGAGTGTATTAGCCTATTGATTTACTAGCAATGTACTGGCAAGGTCTTGATAGATTCCTTGGACTAATTATGCCAAAATTGGCCAAACTTCCTGTCCGCCTTTTAGATTTGCGTTGAAAACCTACTTTTTCTGCTGGCAAAAATTTATGGATTTTGTGTTGATATATCAAACGATTATCGTTTAAAGCACAAACAAATTTGCTGGAATAATGCCAAACTACGTCTGAGGCTGTATCTCTGCAAAGCTTTGACATATTGATGCCAAACCTTGTGTGTGGCATTGTCACGTCAGACAGAACACATTGATTTGATAACAGCACCACCTATTGGTCAAAAGTGATAACTCATTAATATTATAATATTACTACAGGTTTTATTTTTTCAGCCATTTTGGCTAAAATCATATTCAAATATTCATTGTTGCAGTTGGTCTGATGTTCAATGCTGGGCCTCTTAATTGCTGCTTGCAACTATATTTAGTTTTATTTTCATATCACTGTTAAGGCAAGACATAAGACATTACAGGTGAATGTAGGGTAAAATTAACCATTTACTTTCCCCAGCTGATTTATTTTTTTTTGCATTATAAGGTTTCTGAAACGTTTAAATATGCAAATGATACATTGTCTAATTAAATGTGCACTAATTTGCATATATTTATAATGAAAATTGGATAAAGGCAAGTTCAAAATACTTGCCTAATTATGTTGACATCTTAAAAAGTTTACACACAGGAGATTTTGAATATGTCTTTTTATTACTTCTTAAATCAGAAAATACTGTCAACAACTAGATAAAATACATTTTTCTCATATATTTTTTAAGGTAGTTTTTTTTTGTTGTTTTGAAATACAATGTTATAAAAATCTATAAAATTATATATGAACAAACCTGTCTGTAAAAACGTTCAGAATATTTATATAAGAATAAAAAGACTTTTTTACTGAAGTAAAGGTTCCTGGCTCTGTGCATGAGGAAAAAAAAAAAAAATTGAGAAAAAAGAAAAAAGAAAAAAGAAAGAAAGAAAGAAAGAAAGAAAGAAAACCCTAAAGATATATATTGAAATCTACAGACACAAATTGATAATGTGTAATAAAAAAAAATAAAAAAAACATTTATTATTGTGTACTTTGGATATTTTCTTTGCACCAAGAAGTTAATTTAACCAAACAGCAAAATATTTATTAATATAAAATAAAAAATAAAATAAAATAATAATAATATAAGACATTGTTTCACCATCAACCATTAACAAAATACTAAACCACTCAGGGAGGAAAGTTATGCCAAGTTCCCTTTACTTCTATTCTGCACTGAAGGGGCGTCTGCTTGCTATTTCCAGCACAGAATGTCCTTGTGTGACATGAGCAGGGGAAGACGACCTGTGAGGTTCTGTGTACGTGACTGTGTCTCTGTACACACACTTCAGTTACGGTGCAATAAAGAGTTTTTGGTGACGGTGAGCAGTAGCTACCTATTGTGTGTGCAGAAAGACACAGGCCACATGGCAGCGATTCAGTCTGACAGGAGAGCTCAGCATGTGTGGACAGCAGGCCGAGCGGGGCCACGGCCGCACGCTTTGATCTTCACTCGCATTGCCGTCTGTTTTGCGTTTTAGGTCTCGCTGAGCGCGAGGCATTGGATACACCTTGAATGTCGAGGGGCACTCACTTCTGTGCCCTGCCACCTCTTAAAGACCAAGTATCTCTTTTCAAAGCCAAAGGGGCCCTCTGCAACCCCACTGCCACAACCTCACAAATAACATTACGCCGTGCACGGCATAAAAGTGCCACTGAACTGGAGGATGGAAATGGAAAGTGACATAGGGAATATGCTTGTGTTAAGTGTTCAAAGTGAGCTATTATTTTGTGCTAAGTGTTCGTGCTTGAGCAACAGGTGGAAGACGTATTTAAGAGCAGTAACTGACTTCATCTAATATTCTTTAAGTTCTTGAGTGATATTACTTATTTTTATCAAAATCAACAATCAAAATGTATCAAAATGCCCTCATAAAAGAGTACAGTTTGTTTTAAAGGCTGCATATACAATTCACATTTACAAATGAATATATCTATTAAACCTTTCTTAAAGAAGAAAAAGGAGTCGATTTATTTCCAGTCCATTTTTTTAAGCAAAGAGATCAAATAATGTGCAAATATTTGTAAAAGTGTGTAGATTATACATTTTACACAACATGTGTCCAACTTGGACAGTTTTTCACCCACAATATACTGTTTTTCATTTGTGTCTTTAATAATATTCTATTAATCCTAAATGGTATTCAGTATTAGTTAAAAGGAAAAAAAAAACTTCTAGACACTACTGAATACTAAATACTAGTTTGTAAAAACATAAGTAGCTTGTTTTCACCCCTTCCAAATTTTTTTTTGTTTCGTTTTGTTCATTTGTTTTGTTGATATTTCCAATGACAGCATTTTTAATTTTTTTTTTTTTTTCAAATGCAACAGGAGCAACAGGATATAAAATTTTTTAACATTAGTTGCAAGAAAAGTTTTCAGCAGTTTTTTGTGTTTAGTTTGTTCCAAAAAGTTTATGTAACATTAAATCTCATTTATAAAATGTGGGGAAAAAAAGAGCCTACTTCTTTTCATGTATATAGTATTTTTCTAATAATCATGTAATTGTTCTTTAATTTTTAACAATAATGTCATTCAGAAAAAAGCACGTCAAATACACAGGTTTCTATATCTTAAGTCAAATTGTGTATTGGCGTTTTAAAGAGATTTTCCTGAAAACATTAGATAGAAATGTTAATGTTTCCATAAATAAAACAGTATAAATCTACATACAGTATATTTGAGAGTTTGATACGGAGCCGAAGGAATGCACAATTTATGCACAAAGGGACTCCGTGATTGCAGTGGTCAATCTGTATTTGCATACTTGATTGACAGGCGGTCTGTGTTTGAATGAAGAGATCCCTGTGGATTTTGACTAATGTAAACAGTGACGCTGAACCTCATAATCAGCCTTCTCTGCCTTGATGAATTACCACATCGAAGAATGCAATAATGTAGTGAAGATGTTTTGTCTTGTCTGTTATATTTCACTATTCGCTATTTAATATGAAAAACATTACATCTATCTAGCCAAGTTTCGTATTAACGTTTCTACTTACAGTAAATGTGAACTTCGCAAAAACCGGAAGCAGGCATGCCAACACTTGCGTCACCGAAGCTCACCGACGCCATCTTGTGCATCTTGCAATTACGCAAACGGATTTACCTCATCCTACAATAGTTTTGTAAAAGACGCCAATGTTGTACCAAACGCTCTATAAAGAAGTATAATTATTGTCATTACTGGAAACAGCACAAAGGACTCTCTCTGTGTCATCTATACAATAAAAATACAATGTATCACTCTTAATGGTGGTGAAAGAAACCAAACGTCAATGTGGCACTGACCACAAACACAATAGGATGCTTTTAAATCCACAGACACGCCAAATTTAAACAAATTTCAGGACAACATATGGAACAGCCACAGGCTTGTTATTTATGGATCTTAGGAAAGCGCTATTAATCCAAACCATCCAAACACTGACTAAAAAACACCATCAATCTGCTATTTGACATCAAACAAACATTTTTGAGTTTTTTCCATTTCTCCAGATTCTCTAGAGAGCTTCTATTTTCACCTCTGGGTTATTGTCGAGTGTGTAATTTATTTCTAGACTGTAAATCTTTGGCAGCCCATAGTTAAGATTATAAGATATGTGAGGAGTAGAAAAGGCAGGGGGAAGACAAGGATAGAAATTCTGCTCTGTTAGAGCCTCAAAAACAAATATGACACTACAAATAGAGCAGTGTTTTTGTCTGGAATACAAGCGCTCATGAGACATGGAGACTAAATAAAAGAGTGAAAACAGAAGGCCCTCCAGATAAAGACAAAACAACAAACTGTAGACGATAAATTTCAGCATGGCCAAAGAATAAATGACACGCTCTCTAACACAGAAAGCATTCAAATGATTCAGCATCCAAACCACAGTTAATGGAAAGTGGAACAAGAGATCTGGGTTCACTTCTAAATGTCAAGAACAGTGTGAATGCACAGATAATTCAGTTTTTTCCACTCAGTTCACTTTTAGTGCACTTAAAGAGCACTGTAAAGCAACCTTACCTGTGTTGATGTAGTTTCTACTGAAACAGGAAGTTTGGGTGGGACATACAGAGGAACTAACACAGTAAGCATTCAAATGGTTGAGCATCCAAACCAAATTCCAGAAACAGTGTGAATGCACAGATAATTCAGTTTTTTCCCCACGCAGTTCACTTTTAGCACACTTAAAGAGCATTGAAAGCAACCACAGTTTCTTACTTGTGTTGATGTAGGTCCTAGTGAAACAGGAAGTTTGGGCATACCAACACAGGAAGCATTCAAATAGTTGAGCATCCAAACCACACAGTTACCAGAAAGTGGAACAAAGAGATCTGAGTCCACTTTTAATGCCAGGAACAGTGTGAATGCACGGATAATTCAGTTTTTTTCCCCACGCAGTTCACTTTTAGCACACTTAAAGAGCACTGAAAGCAACCACAGTTTCTTACTTGTGTTGATGTAGGTCCTAGTGAAACAGGAAGTTTGGGCATACCAACACAGGAAGCATTCAAATAGTTGAGCATCCAAACCACACAGTTACCAGAAAGTGGAACAAAGAGATCTGAGTCCACTTTTAATGCCAGGAACAGTGTGAATGCACGGATAATTCAGTTTTTTTCCCCACGCAGTTCACTTTTAGCACACTTAAAGAGCATTGAAAGCAACCACAGTTTCTTACTTGTGTTGATGTAGGTCCTAGTGAAACAGGAAGTTTGGGTGTACCAACACAGGAAGCATTCAAATGGTTGAGCATCCAAACCACACAGTTAACAGAAAGTGGAACAAAGAGATCTGTGTCCACTTTTAATGCCAGGAACAGTGCGAATGCACAGATAAATCAGTTTTTTCCACTCAGTTCACTTTTAGTGCACTAAAGAGCATCATTGTAAAGCCAAAACCACAGTTTTACCTGTGTTTTGTAGTTCTATTGAAACAGGAAGTTTGGACGGACTTTGGAGTACTAACAAATAGGGTTTAGTTACATCACAGTTGTGGATAGTGATTTTCATTTGCTACTTGCAGCAGGTGGTGTTGGAGGGTGGGGCATTGTCATTTTTTAGAGAACATTTGATTGGACAAAATCCATAGTGCATGATGAATCATCTATTTTGACCTGTTTTCCCAAGAGAATCTTAAATGTACATCTACTAATTGATTGTTCATAATCAATAATCATATTAGTTTCTCTACTTCCCAAGTTCTGATAAGCCAATTAAAATAACACGATTTTACCAAAAGCTGACACTCCCACAAAATTTCAGAGTTAAAGGTAAATTTAAAGTTTGTTTATTGATTTAAATTGTAAGAAAAGGTTGGATATGCAGACAGCCACAATAATAGTGTGACCCATTTTATTTTATGTTACTGATATGACTGGAGCCAATCACTGTATGGATTGTACCTTATTGTTCAAATATTAATACTATTCATTCCTTTGTGCACAAGTTCTATATATAGTAAGTCAAAGGAGGTAAAGAGACAGTCAGTGAATGAATAAATCAAACAGAACTACAACTGCACACAATTTCTCAGTTTTATTGAGCATTACAATAGCAAGAGGTTAGTACAATCTGCTGTTGGAAACAGACATTTCATAAACGCAGGGTCATGTAAAACTAAAATAGCATATATATCTTACATTTTTATAGTACTGCAAGAGTTTTAACTAAAGACAATCTAAACTGCAGAACTGCAGAAAACCCTCATCAATGTAATAACCTTCAACATAGTTGATTCAGTGTAATTTATAAATACATTTTTAGAGATCCTCTCTTCTGCCATTATAAAATACAGACCTAAAAATATATTTTGTGATTTTCAAAGATGGACTAACAGTCATTTTTTTTTAGCTTGCTTTTTTTGGGGTCTCATCTCCTGAGCACTACACATGGCATTAGAAAACACACAAAGCTGTTCACCTGTTAATACAGCTCAACCACAGAAGTGCACGATGCAGCTTTCAAACAAGGTCAAGTGAACTCGCAGTACGCAAAAAGAAATGCATACTTGGATTACGCAACATGCGCCATGTTCTTAGTACACTCATGAGCAGTGCAGTTAGTCAAAGTAGTGCACTTATTTAGTAAGACGCTGGGCAAAAGTGCGTGTGCATCTAGTCTCATCAGATCATCTTTCTGAGATCCTACTGCCATCAACTTTGTGGTGAAAGCGTAACAACCACGATTCAACTCGTTTTAACAGTGCATATCATTAGATTTGAGAATAGTCCCGCTCTTTAAAGAAACAGTTTACCTTGAAATAACTCACCCTTGCGTCATTCCAATCTGCACAACTTTTTGCATGAAAAACGAGAATGGAAATATCACTGTTTTCCATGCAATTTCAATAAATGGGGACTGAATCTTTCAAGCTATAAAAAGGACATAAAAGCACCAAAGTATCATGTGACTTCTACACAAGTTCAGTAAAAGATTAGAACACTCACAACATAGCGCACAAGTCATACAGACCATTTTTTATCATACTTTTTCATATTTTAAAGCTTATTATATGGGAAAGAATGACCAAGGTACTCTTAACAAAACACTCTCCACTGAAGAAAGTAAGTTGTACAGGTTTGGAATGCTTTGAGAGTGAGTAAATGAAAAAATGTAATTCTTAGGCGAACTATTCATTCAACTGCTATAAATAGCTTTAACAGAAGTCAAATGAAAGGCAATTCTTGTAATTTCAAAAAGGATTTTATCCTTGCGTACGCATTTGCAGGCTCACGTCAAGCACACGTGTCAAATATCTCCACTCAGACCTTTTTTTTAATAAGTCACTAAACTGAACTTTTGCACAAAACAAGCATCTTGGATATATATATATAAAAACATAATAGTAAAAGTAATATTAAACGTCAAGTAAGCAAAAAAAAAAAAAAAAACAATAAGCCGTTTACATCAATGGCCACCCTGTTTCAACAACCCCTAGCTTATTTACAATGATAAGGACGGTGCATATTGTTTCAAAGAGGAATAGAAATGGAGCGTCAAGTCATGTCCAGACATACTAGAAGCTGAGTTTCTTGGAAGCCCACTAAAACCAGAGCAGTACACTAGTCCTGAAGTGCACTTGGCATGTCCTTTTCTTAGCAGACACCTTAGGCAAATTACCCTGCTAACCCTGTCCCCCCCTCTCAAGTGACAGTAAAACAGATGATACCATCTATGCTATGCCTGTGAACGGAGCGCAAAAGTAGTACGGTAGGTTTTATAAAGAACTGAATAAATAATATTGGGAATCATCATGAATAAATGTGTTCATATGTGTGCAAGAAAGAAAAAGATGGAAGAAAAGACATATTGCAACCTTTTTGTCCCTTTATGATTGTGTCCTACAGTGACACAACGTCAAGCTCTTGCTATAAAGATCCCAGCGCTGGCATATTGCTGCAGAAATAGACGATGATTTCACAACGCGTCAGTCACTCACGGTCCCGAGTCGACAAACTCCACCTTCGATTGCCAGTGACTGTCCGGCCACCGCCCCAGGAGGAAGTCTGGATATGTGAGTCTGCCAAACAGAGAGAGAAACACAGTGTTTACAGGGTCAAGAATGAGCGTGGCAGGAAAGCACACAGCTGTTGGATGGTGGGAGTGAGGTGTCCTCTCTGCTATCAAAGTCAGCTGCCGCCCGTCTCCGGCACACGCCCTGGTCGTGTTCTTGGACAGGCTACGATAAGCGGCCCTGGGGAATCCAGAAGCAGACTGATCCGTGCCCATGTGTGAGGAGAATGAGAGAGCTGGTATCATCCCAGAGTGCCCCAGGCCACCTGTCGCTAATACTGGTCCATGACGGGAGGACACGCATACGGTAAAAGTCAGTGGAAAACCGTGACCTCTCTCGGCACATCCGTGTGTGTCAGATATCATAGTGATCCATATCTCACTCCCACACTCTGCGTGACTTCCCAGCACAGGCTCAGGCAGATTACTGGCAAGTTAGAAGACAAAAACTCAGAACTAAATCAAATAAATAATAGAATACCACACAAACCACACAAAATCTACTCTGTGAAATACATTAGAATTTTTTTTTTAAAAAACTGAAAATACATTATTTCTGAAATGCAGAAGACACTGTCACCATGGAATCCAGTAATAAAAATGGAGTTTACAGCATAATGTGGAATGTTACATAATTTGGCAAATTTTGGATGAACAAATCAAGGAAAATAAAACATGGGGGAAAATGGATTTCAGAAAGATAATAAAAAATAAATAAAAAATGGATTTCATAGAAATCCTAAAAATAAGTGAATACGGTCAGTTGAACAAATCTTTGAAATCTAAGATGTTGAGATTAAAGTCATAATATTTCGAGAATAAAGTCGAAATTCCATGAATAAAGTAGAAATACTACGAGAATTAAGTAATTATTTCGAGAATAAAGTCGAAATGTTTCGAGAATAAAGTCAAAATAAAGCCAAAATTACGATAATTAATTTGTAGCAATTACGAGAAGTCACAATATTTTGACAGTATATTCTAGCCTGTTGCGCATGCAAATTGTCCGGACTGGGAGCACCAGGAGAAATTCCAATCTCTCAGCTTTCAAAATCTGTCAGTTTTATAGTGAAATACAAACAATAAGTCTATTACAATATTGTGTTTTTTCACACTCTCTAATGTGGCATGACAGATCGCTGTATTTGCTTCAGTTTAAGCATCATGTGAGTCAATCATCTTTCCGATTACTGTATTTTTTTTGTTTTGTTTTTTTTTTTGCGGCTGCTCGGTCGCAACAATATTCAAATAAATTCTAGTGGCCTAGCAACTTCTCCCGGTGGGCCATTTGCATGCGCAATATAGGCTATAAAATTTTATCACTTTAATTTCTACAATTTACATTGACTTTATTCTTGTAATTTTTCGACTTTTCTCGAAACATTTGAACTTTATGTTCGAAACATTTCGACTTTATTCTCGAAACATTTTTAACTTTATTCTCAAACTAAGGTCTTTAATCTCATAATTTTAGATTTTTTATGTGGCACTAAAATGCCGTCATACAAACCGATGCAAGCCTATTACAAAGTCACCAATTACAAAGGAATAAGAAACTAATTAGAATCAACAGGACTAAAAAAAACTACAGTAGAACAAATAAGTAATGCTACATACATTGTATAATTAAATGCATAAAAACACTGCATTTTCTTCAGTGTGTAAATTAAATATATTTCTTAAAGTTACAAAAAGTGTTGCCATTATGCCATTTTGAATATTGTCTTTCATGCAGCGTGTATTGTAGCTGTATGTGAATGTAAAGCTGAAAGTGCAAAATAAATAAAGTTATTGTCTCTCAAAAGAAAGAATCGGCTCTGAACAGCCAAAACAAGTCATTAGTAATTTGAATCCCACTTCCGTGACGGCTACACGGCCTAAAACGTTTGCATAATTCTCGCCTATGTCCTACGTTGGCCAGCCACGAACAACTTGACCTGCCCTCAAACACAACATTTTACTGATGATTTCTCTGTACAGTTCAGAGTTCAAGACAAGAGTCACAAAACGCTTGCTCTTCAAAGAGCTCAGTAGCCGGTTTAATTGGACCAGCTGTCTCCACTGAATGACAACCTGGAAGCATGATAAATAATAGATGTTTAGATTTTCTACTGAGCGTTTAAAACAGATTTACGATAATGGGTGTATTGCTTCTGACACACGCTGTATGCAGTACACCAATCACAACAGACTGGGCCATCTGACCAATCAGAGTTTTTTTTGAGAAAACAAAAGCATTGTTTGACCTTGCATGTATGTAAACCTATTGTGGGAGACTCCCATAAGAATATTGCATAATATGGGCACTTTAACTTTTAGTGAAATAAATTTATCTGATACACTCACATTCTGAAAGCTCAAAACATTCATGTATTCCTCTAGATACCTCTTAAGTAGATGTAAACTCTCCATTGCAATACTAGGGGTGGTTGTGACAGGAAGTTGCTAATGTGTTCCGAGTGGTTTTAGCGCTATACTATGTGGTTACCAGGGTGTTCTGGGTGACTGCTTATTGGCCCAAGTCTCCATGATATTGTGGTCCTCAACTATATGGCTCAGGTCTCCAATTCAATAGAAGTCTATGTCTAAACCACAACAACCCTCTCTTTTTTTAAAAGTCAAAAAATAATTTCCAGTGGCTTAAAAAAGTAACAGGGATACACATTCAAAATAAACAACAAATATTAAATCCTACTGAAATCATATTGAGTTCATGCTACATAAAAGATGATGATGGATCATTGTATTGTCAGTTTAACACCTTAAAAGAGGAAATGTAAATTCACCTAAATTCAGAATCATACTGATTCTTCTTATAAATGACAACAGTGTTTTGAAGTTGAACACTTTTCAATCTACTTGATGGTGTTTTATCTGGAATGGTTCACATGTGGTTGGGATTACCACTGCTGGAAATAATTACGAAGTCTTAACGCAACCTGGAGATTAGACTCAATTCTGTGTGGCAAACCAGAGATTCACTGACTGAGATGGACATCAAGACTCAGCCGAAAATCTAAGCAGTTGGATCGAACCAGAAAACGGCTTTGTTTGGGTGACCAAAAATATGCCATTAAAATTCTTTCTTAATTGCCATGTTAAAAAAATGTGTGTATGATGTGTTAAAGAGCTGAAAACCAGAATGTTCAAACCAGAAGTGGGGCCGCAGTGTAAAAACAGATCTGTGACAATGACCATGCTTCAGCTGTGGTTTTCATATACTATTCTGTTCTCGACCACAACTGTGCCATCCCTCGTTTCGAGAGGCTAAATGGAAAAATAGAAAAGCGAGCAGTGACAACGATTAGTCAACAACCAGAGCAGGAAGCAGAGAAGACATGAGAAGACTAGTTGTTCTCCAACAGCAATGATCTGTGTGGATTTGGGAATTGAGCTGGAAGGTTTGAAATCTTGCCATCCCATTGCTCTAGGAAAAAAAAAAAAAACATGTAATCCACATTCCAGGCTATTTATTGGATAACATGTTTGTCAGTGCACCAAACACAGAGGCTCATCCGTGTCCTAAATGTATACAGTTTCATGGCTACAAATATCCTGTATACATGGCAATAATTTTATGCTGTGCAAAGTTTAACTTGACTGAAGGTCTTGGATTAGATCAGTTCGTACAGATACTGTAAAATAAAATTCCAGGACTTTCAAGGACTTTTCAAGCACTACTTTTTTGATTTTCAAGGACTTCAATCAGAGATCTCACTTGTGGTTTGATGTTTACTACTGTTAAAAAAAAAAAAGATTCGCGAAACTGCTCCGAAGTCCCAATCTAAATCAAATGATTTGCGATCCGAAGCCCAGATCTGAACAATGATTTGTGAACCAACATTGCAGCTAAGGACTCGCGAATCATTCAATTCGTGGAATAATTCAAGAACCCGCTCCGAAGGCCTGATCTGAATCAAACGATTTGCAATTTGAGATCTGATTGGATCGTACAGTGAATCACGTTGCGATGCAGTGGATTTTAAAATCATTACAAGCAAATGTTAAAACTCTTAATTTGATCTGGTTTTTGAAATGGAAACGCTTGAAATGGAATCGCTTGAAATGGAAAGTAGTCGTGAGTTTGAATCAATCAGGGGTGCGTTTCATGAAAGCAACTATGGTCGTAAGTTCCGTCGTTACCAATAGATTTCAATGGAACTAACGACCATAGTTAGCTTACGATGCTTTACGACATTAACTGAAATATGTAAAAAAAAAAAACTGAAATATGTTTAAAAAAAAAAAAAAAAAAAAAAAAAAAAAAAAGTCCTAACTATCCTCGACATGAAATTTCTATTTTAAAAGTGGTTTATATTTCTGTGACATTGCGGCTGAAACAACAACATACAAACACATTTACTTAATTAGTTTTGAAAAAAATAACGCGATTAAAATTCAAAACTTCAAGCAGTTTAAGCACCTTGTATGAACGCTGTTACAATTAGGGTTTTGTAAATTTTGTAAAATTTATGGATTTAAAAAAATAAATAAATAAAAAAATTAAATTAAATTAAATTTAAATTAAAGTGTAACTGAGTAAACAGATATACAAACAGAACAGGCTGAGAAGTTCTGGAGCTGAAGAGGCTTGTTAGTGTAAGAAATTCATCAATGCCAGGCATAAAAGCCAAAGAGCTTGAAGCAACAGACAGCGTCTGCTTCCAGCCTGCCTGCGCTGACAATAGACCGGATAAAGCGTACACTCGCTCCTGCAAGAACTGACTAGAGCCCCTGTTCAGAGCACAAACCCAACAAAAGACTATTCTAAAACGGGTCAATGCACACTTCCAGACGCGCTCTGAGCTACTAGCGTGAATAGAAACGGTTAAAACGGCACACACTCCGAGAGCCGCTGACTGTGTTCTATCTCGCTGAGCTGCCAATCAGCTCTGGGCTTTCATCTCATCAGACACACACACATATGCAGCAGCACAATGCATGTAGGAATGAGCGGAATGTTTCTGGAATGATACAGGAATGAGTTGGTGTCTTTCTGCTGCAAGGTTTCCTTAAAGTAATCGGAAGAAAGACCTGTCACGATTCGGCAGCACTGTTCATTTTAAACAACTTCATTTTAAAAGTATCTGCATGTCTCTAACTATTGCTTACACCTAAATTAAAAAAAGGTCCATTATGCATTGTCAATAGTGTAGCGACGAAGAGCTTCTGATGATGTAGGAACTTCTTACCCTGGGTTTACTGTCCTGGGCAGACATGTATCCCACACACATGCTCTCCGTAGTATGGCTCCATAGAAACTCCACTGCGAATTAAAGAAAGACACAATAACTGTGAGACACAGCTATAAACATCCTTAGAATATTACACTTTCTATGAACCTGAAACAGAATTAGAACACCTTTTTTTTAAAAAATTTTTTCAAACGCTATTCTAAAAATCTCTGCGAAATTCCAAAGGGAACCCATGGTGAATTAGCCTTCTGAGTTGGCCTGCAAATCAAGGTCAAGATTGAACAGCTGATCATCACAACAGATGTAGATTGATACTGAAAAGCACATTTCATCTCAGTCTCAAATGTGTTCTTCCACTGAGTGTTGGCCGTAATCATAACAATGCCTTTATTTTCTGAGGCCAGACCTTACTTTGAGACCTGTTTATTCTGCTATTTCTGAATGCAGGGAGCTGCCATGTTTATTCCTGAATGTTTAAACAAAGATGCCTGGAAAAATAGTCAGCATCTTCAGACAAGAATGTGAGGGAGGCATTAGGAGAGAGAAAAGGGGGGAGGGGGTAAACAACAACATTACAAATGGCTTTCATGGAATCTTCAGTGACCCAGATGTTCCTACATAACTATACTTTTGTTCTCATTTTTGTCAATAATAATAAAAAAAAAAAAAACTGTATACAGTGGGTACGTAAAGTATTCAGACCCCCTTAAATTTTTCACTCTTTGTTATATTGCAGCCATTTGGTAAAATCATTTAAGTTCATTTTTTTTCCTCGTTAATGTACACACAGCACCCCATATTGACAGAAAAACACAGAATTGTTGACATTTTTGCAGATTTATTAAAAAAGAAAAACTGAAATATCACATGGTCCTAAGTATTCAGACCCTTTGCTCAGTATTTAGTAGAAGCACCCTTTTGATCTAAAACAGCCATGAGTCTTTTTGGGAAAGATGCAACAAGTTTTTCACACCTGGATTTGGGGATCCTCTCCAGTTCTGTCAGGTTGGATGGTAAACATTGGTGGACAGCCATTTTTAGGTCTCTCCAAAGATGCTCAATTGGGTTTAAGTCAGGGCTCTGGGTGGGCCATTCAAGAACAGTCACGGAGTTGTTGTGAAGCCACTCCTTCGTTATTTTAGCTGTGTGCTTAGGGTCATTGTCTTGTTGGAAGGTAACCCTTCGGCCCAGTCTGAGGTCCTGAGCACTCTGGAGAAGGTTTTCGTCCAGGATATCCCTGTACTTGGCCGCATTCATCTTTCCCTCGATTGCAACCAGTCGTCCTGTCCCTGCAGCTGAAAAACACCCCCACAGCATGATGCTGCCACCACCATGCTTCACTGTTGGGACTGTATTGGACAGGTGATGAGCAGTGCCTGGTTTTCTCCACACATACCGCTTAGAATTAAGGCCAAAAAGTTCTATCTTGGTCTCATCAGACCAGAGAATCTTATTTCTCACCATCTTGGAGTCCTTCAGGTGTTTTTTAGCAAACTCCATGCAGGCTTTCATGTGTCTTGCACTGAGGAGAGGCTTCCGTCGGGCCACTCTGCCATAAAGCCCCAACTGGTGGAGGGCTGCAGTGATGGTTGACTTTCTACAACTTTCTCCCATCTCCTGACTGCATCTCTGGAGCTCAGCCACAGTGATCTTTGGGTTCTTCTTTACCTCTCTCACCAAGGCTCTTCTCCCCCGATAGCTCAGTTTGGCCGGACGGCCAGCTCTAGGAAGGGTTCTGGTCGTCCCAAACGTCTTCCATTTAAGGATTATGGAGGCCACTGTGCTCTTAGGAACCTTAAGTGCAGCAGAAATTTTTTTGTAACCTTGGCCAGATCTGTGCCTTGCCACAATTCTGTCTCTGAGCTCTTCAGGCAGTTCCTTTGACCTCATGATTCTCATTTGCTCTGACATGCACTGTGAGCTGTAAGGTCTTATATAGACAGGTGTGTGGCTTTCCTAATCAAGTCCAATCAGTATAATCAAACACAGCTGGACTCAAATGAAGGTGTAGAACCATCTCAAGGATGATCAGAAGAAATGGACAGCACCTGAGTTAAATATATGAGTGTCACAGCAAAGGGTCTGAATACTTAGGACCATGTGATATTTCAGTTTTTCTTTTTTAATAAATCTGCAAAAATGTCAACAATTCTGTGTTTTTCTGTCAATATGGGGTGCTGTGTGTACATTAATGAGGAAAAAAAATGAACTTAAATGATTTTACCAAATGGCTGCAATATAACAAAGAGTGAAAAATTTAAGGGGGTCTGAATACTTTCCGTACCCACTGTATATTAATTTAGATACTACATTACTACTGTAAAAAAAAAGAAAGAAATAGAGTTAGACACCATTCCCCACCAGTTTTTTTTACCTAAAGCATGTTTATTAAAATTACTTAAATGTCCTAATCCTGGCTTAGGCAAAGGCCCGTCTGTGAAACCAGGCCTATATTCAGTAAGGATGCCTTAAATTGATCAAAATAAATACTTTTATATTATTTATCAAAGAATCCTGAAAAACATGCATCACAAACACATTAAGCACACAACTGTTTTTGGCACTGACATAATAAGAAATGTTTTTTCAGCACCATATCAGCATATTGAAATGATTTCTAAAGGATCATGGGACACTGCAAACATAAATAATGGCTGCTGAAAATTCAGTTTTTAAATCACAGGAATAAATGACATTTAAAATATATCAAAACTGAAAACATAAAAAAAAAAGTAATATTGTAAAATATAAAGTAATGTTGTGAAATATTATTTGAATGAAAAACAATGTTTTTTGATATTAATATACGTTAAAATTTAATTTATATCTGTAATTGAAGTCAAATTTTCAGAATCATTACTCCAGTCTTAAATGTCACATTATCCTTCAAAAATCAATCTAATATGCTGATTTATTATCAGTGTTGAAAACTGTTGTGCTGCTTAATATTTTTTTGCAATCTGTGATACTGTTTTTGAGGATTCTTTGATCAACAAAAGGTTAAAAAGATCAGCATTTATTTAACAATATGCACTACTGTTCAAAAAATTGGGGTCAGTACATTTTTATTCGTTCTTTTTTTTTTGAAAGAAATTAATACTTTTATTCACCAAGGGTGTGTTAAATGAATAAAAAGTAATAGCATAGATTTACATTGTAAGAAAAGATTTATATTTTGAATAAATGCTGTTCTTCTTAACTCGTTACTCGTCAAATAATCCTGAATAAAAGAATCACAGGTTCTGAAAAAATATATGGTGGCACAACTGTTCTAATAATAAATCCGCATATTAGAATGATTTCTGAAGGATCATGTGACACTTAAGACTGGAGTAACAGCTGATGAAAATTCAGCTTTGCATTACAGGAATAAATTATATTTTAAAGTTATACATAAAACCATTATTTTATATTGTAATAACATTTTGCAAAATTACTTTTTTTTCTGTATTTTTGATCAAATAAATACAGTTTTGATGAGCATAAGAATATTTGATAAAATTTGATGTGCATATGATGTGCATGATGTTTATGTATATGTATACATACATATATATACATACATACATATACACACATACATATATGCATATATACATGCATGCGCATATATATATATATATATATATATATATATATACACATACATACATACACACACACACACACACACACACACACACACACATATATACATGCATATACACACACACAAATACACAAGTATTAATTGCTTTCAACAAAAAGGAAGAATATAAATGTACTGACCTATTTTTTGGTTACTAAATAGTTAAAAAAAAAAGATTTCTATTTAAAATAAATGTTGTGTTCTTTTTAACTTTTTATTCAAAGAATAAGTTACAAAAAAAACAATTAAATTAAAATAAATTAATGTATATTAAAATAGAAAAACATAGTTTAATAATATTTCACAATATTACATTTTTTCTGTATTTTTGATCAAATAAACACAGCTTTGATGAGCATTAAAATAAATTCTTTAAAAAACATTTTAAAATCTTACTGATCCCCAAATTGTGTGTATATGTATATATGTATAATTTTACATTATTATTCTTTAATATTTTTTTATGATTTAACTTTTTATAGCATGTCTTGAGATTCCTGCATTCTGTTCCATTCTGTTTTGATGTTTTTGAACACCCAATCATCTAGACATGAGATGAATTGGATTAAACCTGAGGCAGGACAGATCAGCACGTACCCAGCAGAGCCTGGATGTCTTCAGAGCGCTGGGCTTCTCCACATGTGCAGCACCTCAGAACGATCACCCCACCCAGAACACAGTCCTCGCCAGCCAGGAACGGCGAACCTTAAACACAAACAAGCCAGCTGCATTTTAACCATGACCCTCTTTCCACTACAATCATTCTATTTAGACGTGAAGTAGAAATGAAAGCACGTTGGAGGCATCTAAGAAAATCCAGCGATTCGGTCAATGATTTATTAGTTATGCTCTGTTCTGAGAAGTTAATGAAATGAGCGGAAAAGCCGTACATTTCCGTACGTTCCCCTGCCAACCTAAACGACTGAAAACAATTATTCTTTCCAAAGCTTTTGTTTTATTAACCAAATGAGAAAAATTGGGAGCACAGCCACTTTTCGCTCTTTAATAGGTTAATGATGGAATGAGTTATTTCTGTAACCCCTCACGGAGCCCTGATAAAGGGACTCTGTTGAGAAAGCATGCAAATGCATACTTTTCCAAAAGAGAAAAAACAAAAAGGTTTTGAGCAGCAAAATGGGCTTTGAGCCCATTCAAATGATTACATCTCAAAACCAAAGAAGTGCTGGACGCAGCCTAGGCACTCAAGCATAACATCAGTCCACAGGAGGGAAGAGTTTAAATTTCACCTCAGATAGGTGCTCGGTTTCATTAAAGCCATATTGATTTTTGCACGTCGTGTTGTGTTCAGCTTGTTTACACAGAACACAACTCTTTTTTATGACACCTCTCATTTAAAACCCTTCAGTGAAAACCTGGATGGCCTTCACACAGAACACAGTCTTAACATCACACTTCAAAAGACATCTTTAAACAGATCTTTATCCAATATTCCATTAAAAAGCCTTTTATTCTTTTCTTCTGTTTCATCTAAGCATCCCCACAGTGTAATCAAATTTATTACACATACATTAGTTAGGCAAAGCATCCTGCAGTCAAACAGTATAAACACAGTGGCACTCCACAGTCTCTTTCTTCTCTCATTGTAAAATCATTTTCAAATTAGATCAATATTTCAGGTCCACTTATTTTTATATTTGTTAAAGGTGATAACCAAACCAGATGCAATGCGATGGGGTTACATGCATCTTTTCAATATTAACCAGAGACTATTTTCTGCACTGGTTTCTATTACTGTGACATTGTGGCTGATAGTTTAATGATTATCTCACTTACTTCTGTCATTTGCAAAATATTTAAGTACAGTTTGAGTTGACTTCAGTAACCATAATGAAAGCAACAATGGACAAATTAGATATTAAAGGAGAACTCCACTTCCAGAACAACAATTTACAAATAATTTACTGTCTTCAGTCGTAAAGAAATTATGGTTTTTGAAGAAAGCATTTCAGGATTTTTCTCCATATAATGGACTTCATTGATGCCCTGATTTTGAACTACCAAAATGCAGTTTAAATGCAGCTTCAAAGGGCTCTAAATGATCCCAGCCGAGGAAGAAGGGTCTTATCTAGCGAAACAGTCTTTTTTTTTTTTAGAAAAATAAAAATGTGTATACTTTTTAAGCACAAAAGCTCGTGTAGCACTAGCTCTGGGATGCGCGTCCACGACGTCAAAGTTTATCGTCCGTGTAATCCAGCTCAAAAAGGTAGAGTATGGCGAAAAACTCCATCTCATTTTCTCCTACAACTTCAGAATTGTCCGACATCGTTGTACCTTTTTGTTTGTAAACAGCGTTTGACTTACTTGCACTTTCTTAGTCTTTCTAAGTGCATTCGCTTTGTAAACACTGGGTCTGTAGTTCCGCGACCTTTCGCCGTGATTCAATAGTACATCGTGTTGTGGACGTGCATCCCAGAGCTAGTGCTACGCAAGCTTTTGTGCTTAAAAAGTATACAATTTTTTATTTTCCGAAAAAATGACAGATCGTTTCGCTAGATAAGACCCTTCTTCCTCGGCTGAGATCATTTAGAGCCCTTTGAAGCTGCATTTAAACTATATCTTGGAAGTTCAAAATCGGGGCACCAATGAAGTCCATTATATGGAGAAAAATCCTGAAATGTTTTCTTCAAAAACCATAATTTCTTCAGGACTGAAGACAGAAAGACATGAGGGGGACCCCGGAAGGGACACCGGATGGCCATTTTCCCCAAGTTGGTGATCTTTATGGTCTTAATGAAATGTCTGCAACGCAATTTGGTTAAAATTTCTTATTTGTTATATAAAACAACACTCTTTTTACCTTGTCAAAAACAGCTCGGTTTACAGTGACCCATTTTGGTGCATGTCTCTTTAAATGATAATAAGCTACTGCACAACCTGCCCCTCTCTTCTGTTTTTTTCTTGTGTATTCGGTGGCACATTACCATCAAAAACAAAACTACAAAACGTAAATGTTTACGAGACACTGTTGTTGCTACAGCTGCTCGAACATGGAGAAAATGGCAGACAGCATACAACTGGCTGAAGGCAGGAATATGTTAATACGGGACTGTCCATCAGCGGTTATGGGAGGGGCCTGAGCAGTAAAATGTCATACTGCTCAGAAAACCTAAATGGCTTGATATTTGAGACCGTTTAGTTTCTTTGGGGATTTAAAAAAAAAAAAAAAAAAAACAAAAAGGAGTGAATGGATTTTTATCATTGTAGGGTGGTTGTGTCCACACACCTTTAAGATATTTATATGCAAACACCACGTAAATTAGAATTTTGCATCTGATGCATTTAAAAAAACTAAAATGTGAACTCATGTGAACAGAATTGCACTTGCAGAGTGCTGTGTATGATCCCGTTGTTATTTTCTCATGAATTAATTTCTTAATTATTATAAAATATTCCACAGTTTTATTTTGGATATTTATGTAGATTTATGCATCTCCCACAGTTGTGAATTTCCGTGCAACAAAACTATAAAGGTCACAGGCCAAAACCAGCAAATATTCCCACATGTATTTTGTGCGCGACATTCAATATGAAATCCAAGCGGTCACCCGATTTCACAAGCCCAGAAAGGGAACCACACGAGCAAAGCTTCTGAACTTGAAAGGAAGCGACATCTTCAAATGCCCTGTCAACAGAGTATTTATGGCATTTGAAAATAACTGTGGCCAGAGAAATATGATTTAACCAAAAACTTGTGGAGGCAATTCAAAAGAATGTTATTGATCCCCAAATCCAAACAAATAGAAAAAACATTGTGGCTGCTGAATTTTTGTAACGCTCATTTCCAGTCAAGCAAGTTGTTAATGATTTTGTTGTTCAGTTTTAGCTCAAGAGCTGCTCTTACTCACACATACTGTGGTGAAGTGACGCTAGCCTGCTGAGGGAGAGAGAGAGAAACATGAAAGCAGGGTGACAGGGAGGGAAAGAGAGTCTCTGAGAGCCACTCACTGATGAATTTGTTTTGCATAGCCTCCAGTAGGGCCTGGTGTGCGTTTTCAGCCTGCATGGCAGTAGAGCACTCTCTGGCCAACATGGTGCGAATCAGATGCTCTCCAGAGCCTGCAATAGTACAGACAAGACCCATGTTTAATAATTTTGTATTTACTGTTATTTGACAAAAAAAAATCTGCATGATCTGTTCTATTTGTCCAAAAGCACTGTGACATTTCACTCTGATTGTCTGTGTTCATGCCGTTTCAGAAAATATTCTCGTCATACTGAATTGCAACTGGCATGTATTTGCATATTAAAGTGCCGTTTCTGCATTTGCATACTAAATTGAGATTGATCTCCCAAATACAACAATGTGAAAGTCTTTACTGTCACTTTTGATCAATTAAATGCATCCTTGCTTAATAAAAGTATTCATCCAACTCCAAACCTTTGAATGGTATTGTATAAATTTATATAGCATATATAAATAAATAAATAAATAAATAAATAAATAAATTATATTTACACACAAACACACACGAGAGAAATAAACTCGTGGTTCTTTTTCTCAGAACTGCAAGGTTATATCTCACAATTCTGACTTTATAATGCAACTGCAGTTACGTTAAGTTATGAAGTCATACAAAAAGCTGAGAAAAAAGTCAGAATTGTGAGATAAAAAGTCGCAATTACCTTTTTTTTTTTAATTCAGTGGCAGAAATGGGCTTCCATAATATATCCATCTATCTATCATATATCTATCATATATATATATATATATATATATATATATATATATTGCTCAATTTTGCAAAGAACATAACAGCCATAGCATAGCATAAAAGCCATAGCAGAATTGTTGTGCGTCTCTCTTTATAAAGAGAGCCATTTACTTAATTCCTGAATGAATCAGCTGTTTGAACAAATCGAATGAGTGAATGACTCAAAAACATTTACCACCACCAGCTGGCAGATTTTGTTTCTTATTTAGAGCATCATTTCATTACCAATAATAATAATAATAATAATAATAATAATAATAATAATAATAATAACAATAATAATAACAGGGACAGTTCACCCAAAAAATTCTGTCATCATTTACTCACTCTCATGTTGTTTTAAACCTTTCTTTTGTGAAACATAAAAGAAAGTATTTTGAAGACTCTTGGTAACAAAGCTGTTTTGGTTATCATGACTTTCATTATATGAACAAAAAATACTGAGATGTTTCTCAAATTATTTTCTTTTATGTTCCATAGATTACTGTTGCAGCCTAAATGTTTGTGTGTAATAAATTTTATATTGAATCAAATAAAATATTTTTTTCTAAAGCTACAATTAGTAATGTCTACTTGATACTTTTTTAATTCAACACAAAAATAGCTTTAAATAATCTTTTGTGGGTATTTTCATAGACAAATTTATTTTGTGAATAAGTAGATTAATTAATGGATTAATTAAAAATTTTAATTGAACTGACGATATAGCAGTTCTTGCAGTTCTTACTTTTTTCCTCAGAATTGCGATTTACATCTCACAATTCTGACTTTCTAACATGGAATTACAAGTTTTTTTCACAATTCCGAGAAAAAAAGCCAGAATTGCAAGATAAAAAGTCAGAATTGGGAGATATAAACTGGCATTTGTGAAAAAAAGTCAGATCTGCGAGAAAAAAAGTCAGAATATACCTAATCTATCTATCTATCATAAAATCAAGGTTTGACAGGTCAGGCGTCCTCACAGGAACTAAGCTGAAAGAAAATGTATAAAACCAGTTAATCTCACTGACAAGACACTAAAGTCTGTCACAGTCATTTGCCTTTCAAAGGCGGACGTGTACAGCAGCCAGTTTTCAAAAGGGAGGGAGTGTAAAGAAATGCCTTGAACACAAAATGTCTGGCAGCCGCTCAAGCCTAAGAAACCATAAAGCCTTAAGAAAATAGCCGTGTTGTTTCTGTAAACACAAACGTGGGCCTCGTAAAATATCAGGTAACTACAACAAAACGCTGTGCGGGGTTTGTTGCCATGACAATTAGATGCTAATTTCTTTTCTGTTCTTCTTTTTTGTTGTTTTTAACAAAAGAACGAACGACTGGCTCCACCGTTGGCTCACTATCTTCAAGTTACCGTAAACTCTCTCGTTCCCTCTCGAGAAATAGACGTTACTGGCAACAATACCACAAGTTAACAGTTAATTTAACAAGCAAACAGTGCCATGATAGTGCAAACTCAATTTCCAGTGGAAAGTAAATAAAACAACAACAAACCAGAGATAGCATGAAACGGGCAAATGTAGCGAAAGGAACCAACAGTGACTCGCATTTCGCCCTCAGCGAAACCGCAGCGAGTGCTGCAGAGACTAACAGGGTTGACCTGAGAGAAAGCGAGCTCTTTGTGTCAGTTTGAAGCCAGAATGATTGTTTTTCTCCTCCTTTTGATAGGAACGCCTTTTAAGTTGGGAAATGAAAAGCAGGTGCACCGCTGGAGCGCACACTCGAACGGCCTGTCCTCACCGCCATGCGTTTTCAATTTCGAGGAGGATGAAAGAGAAATGCATGCTGAAATGGCCATGGGGGGAGAAGGTGATAAAATGTGTGATTCTGCTTTTGTTTTTGGAATGGCGGACGATCAAAAACAAAGAGGCACAAAACGCAATGTGAGTTTCGTGCCTGTTGCACATGAGTTTGTGTGATTATAAAGTAAAAATGTCAACAGGGAGCACACATGTAAAACAGCGCTTGTAATATTTCAGACCTGTTGAATCAAGCAACAGGGTATAGCTCACGAAACCTGTCAAGAACAAGTCTGGGTAATATTTTCCATTTAAAAAAAAAAAAAAAAAAACGAGAAATTGCTTACTGCATTAAAAAAAGCCTGTTTTAGGACCATTTAGGATCTGACGATTAAGGTGTGTGGTATAATGGTTTCATCTTCATGACAAAAAATATTCCCCTTGAAATCTCATGTCATAAAATAAAATAATCTTTATTTTAAAAATATTAATTTGTTTTTATGTTATTACAGTGATGATAAATGGATAATTGCCATTAACAATAAAGCTTAATACAAAAGAACATTAAAAATATGCTGTGGGTAGGGCATGCTTAATTAGTCCCAAAAATGTATGTTATGCAAAATAAATAATTTTTTTTTTTTACTAAAGATACCATGGTACCATAAAAACTATGGAAGCAAGTTTCAGCCAGTGAATAAAAAAATAAAAAAAGTAATTTTTTATCTTACAAATCTTTTTTTTTTTTTCTTCAGAGAACTGCACAACTGTGAGTTTATAAAGTCAGAAATGAGAGATATGAACTCACAATTTGGACTTTTTTTCTCAGAATTTTGAGTTTATATCTCGCAATTGTGAGTTTTTCTCAGAATTGCAAGTTTATATCTTACAATTATGACTTTACCCTGAAAACTGGACTTTACAACTTGCAATTGCGAGTTTATATCTCACAATTCTGAGAAAAAAAGACTTGGGAGAAAAAAAAGTCAGAATTGTGAGATACAAACTCGCAATTGCAAGAAAAAAACAATAAAGCAATTCTGACTTTATTTTTCGCAATTGCAAGATTATATCTTACAATTTTGATTTCATTTCTCAGAATTGCAAGTTCACAATTTCGAGTTTATATTACAATTATGAGAAACAAAGTCAGAATAAACATTTAAAGAAAAATATGGTAAATAAGAATATCAGCTGTAGTTATAAATAAAAACATTTTACGATTATGATTCTAACCCATGTATAAAGCACTTATTACTTTTGCAAATGTTTGCAACATACAACATTGTTTAAAAGACTGGGGTACGTTTTTTTTTTTTTTTCTTTTTCTTTTGTCCAATCAATACTTTGCACAAAATGTATTAAAAGTGACAGTAAAGACTTTTACAAAAAAAAAAAATAAATAAATAAATAAACAAATAAACTTCAGAAATAAATTCTGAGAAATTAAGTCAGAATTGCATCATATAAACTCATAGTCTCACAATCATAGTCACATAGTCTCACAATTCTGAGGAAAAAAAAAAAAAGTCTATCAAGTTTAAATAGAATTGTTAAAATCAAAAACTTGCAATTCTGAGAACATAGTCTTTTCCCCCTGAAAATTGGACTTTATAACAATTGCAAGACAGAAAAAAGAATTGTGAGAAAAAAAGCCAGAATTTCGATTTGCAAAAAATAAATAAATAAATAAACAAATAAATAAATAGTGCAACTCTGACTTTATTTCTCAGAATTGCAAGATTATATCTCACAATTCCGACATTTTAACTCACAATTTCGAGCTTATATCACAATTCTGAGAAAAAAAGTCAGAGGTTAGTCAAAAGTCAGATGTTAACTCGCAATTGCAAGAAAAAAAAGAATTGTGAGATAAAAAGTCACAATAACAGTTTTTTTTTTTTAATTTACTAATTTAGTAGTGGAAAGCAGGCTTTCATAAAAAAAAAAAAAAAAAAAAAACAAGCCACTACGCTTGAAGAGAAAAACATAATTAGGCTGCAAAAGACTGCCCAAAATCTCTTAAAAAGCATGTGACCAACACCACCGCCAACTTTTTTTTTTTAACCAGAGGAAGTCATACATGCTGCACCCCTGTGCAACATGCCAAGCCTGAATGAATCCCAGTCTCTCTTCAATGGGCCAGGTGTGCGTTCACTGCAGGGCTCAGGCCAGGCCAAAGGTGCTTTCACACAAGGGTGCCGCAGGACAAAGGATGAAGGAAAAGAAAAGAAATATGGCCTTCATCATCGCGTAACACTCTTTGGAAGTGATCGTGGTACAGGGAAGCATATTAACAGAGGCTACAGTTTGACAATTTAAAGCCAAGCAGAGCTTTTTTACAAGGTGTCTGGTTGTTAAAAGCAACATCGTGCCTTGTGAAATATTATAATAAAGTTACAGGTGCAGTTATGCTGAAAAAAGTTCTTGTACGATGTCATGGTGGTTAAAGTAAGTGCAAATTTACTGGACCGAATAGGGGAGATGTAATAAATTAGTTAACTCATTACATACAATACATTTATGCTAATTTAACTTTTTCCCTGAAATATTTTTAAATAAATCAACACGCCTGACATTTAATCCTGCCCAAGTAGCAAAAAAGCTAAAGCATGTCTGACTGAATCTTGCCATTAGTTGCTAAAAGGATATTCATATCCACAAAGCATGTACTGTACGCACATCAAAAGAAGTGACGTGTTGTGATGTGACGTATAAACCCAAACACAGATTTCATCTTTTCTTTAATCTTGGCCCGGAGAGAATAGCTTCTATAGCATCTACTCAAACACAATCGTCTCGTCCTCTTCCATGTCTAGTCATGAATAAAAATCTGTCTTTTATCATGACTGCTTTAAGAAATCCAGACATCCTCTATGGGCACAATGGACATGTGTGCTTGTATGTGTTGTATGGAGATGTAAATCATGTCTGTGGCCTACTGACTTGGGCACAGAGAATATAAGAGAAAAAAAAAATCTCGTTTTATTCATGTGACAGAAAGCATTAGTTTAAAACATGAAGAGCACGGCTTTGGGCCTTGCTCACAGCAGGAATCCCAAATAAAGCAGAAAAATCTCCATCTCTTTTGCTCTTGAAATATGTCCCTACTAAGCAACTGGCTAATGGCATTAAGATGTTGGAGGAAAGGATTGACATCTACATTAAGGCCAAAGAAAGGATAGCAGTTTCAAAGGTTTCAAGCTACAAACTTGGTATTTTCTTCAGGACTGTGTATCTGCACATATTTCCTAAACAATGACTTTTTAAAGAGATTTTTCACTCAAAAATAAAAAATTGTGTCATTAATCACTCACCCTTCATGTAGTTCCAAATACGTAAGACCTTAGTTTATCTTCAGAACAGAAATTAATTCATTGTGGTACTCTTGAGAACATGTGTCAAAGACTGACACGGAAGAGAAGAAATTGTTGCATAAAGTCATTGTTTTAGTTTTCTTTGCGCACAGAAAGTATTCTCGCAGCTTCATACAATTACGGTTGAACCTCTGATGTCCTTACTACCTTTCTGGACCTAGAACGTGGCAGTTGCGTTGCTGTCTATGCAGGGTCAAAAAGCTCTTGGATTTCATCAAAAATATCTTTATTTGTGTTCCGAAGAAGAACGAGGGTCCTACTTGTTTGGAATGAGTAATTAATGACAGGCTTTTCATTTTTGAGTGAACTATCCCTTTAATGGCTGACTGAACCTCAAAACCTGTCAAAAAGAAGTAAATATACAGTAATGTCACACTAATATGACTCTGGTGTTTTTGATACCTGAGGTACTCACAGCTGTAGAGTAAAGGCTGACGTCACGGGCGTTTTCAGCCCAGCAGCCACAACCGTAGTGAGCAGCCTGAGACACAGAAACATTTAAAGAAAAATGTTAAGAATATCTGTTGCAGTTACAGATAAAAACATTTACAATTATGCATCTAACCTGTTTATAAAGCATGTATTACTTATTACTTAGTGCAAATGTTTGCAGCATAAAATACTGTTTAAAAGTTTGGAGTATTTTTTTCAATACTTTTATTCAGCAAAGATGCATTAAATTGATATAAAGTGGCAGTAAAGACTTTACATGGTTACAAATAAAAAAAAATAAACACTATTTTAAATAAATGCAGTTCTTTTGAACTTCCTATTTATCAAATAACCCCACAATGATTTACTATAGTATTAAACTCCATAAAAATATTAAGCAGCACAACTGTTTTCAGCACTGATAATAATAAAAAATGTTTCTTGAGCACAAAGCATATCAGAATATAAAAGTTATTTTACATTGTAATAATATTTTACATTTATGCATTTTACATGACTAATTATTAGTATTTACTAAGATTTAAAATAAATGAAAATACCAGTTAAGATGAAATTCAAATAAATGATAAGCATAAGGCGTCTCTCAAAAATGTAAAAATTATACCGACCCCAAACTTCTGTGCTAAAATTTTTTGCTCATTGTGAATAGGCCTTAATTATAAAAATCCCCTTATAAATAAAGAGCTCAAAGTATGCTATAAATAAAGTGTTCCAATGAACATTATTAGTGATAATTAATATTGTAACATTATAGCAATATTAATACATGGCTCCGGGGGGTTAATAAAGACCTTCTGAACTAAATCTGTGCATTTATGTAAGAAAAATATAAATTTTTAAAACTATAAACCGTAAAATGTAATTTCTGCTAATTGCCATACGCGCATTCATGAAAAAGTGGTGTTCCAGCAGACGATGTAGGTTGTAGGCGTAGCGTAAGCTCCGTGAGAAATAGGCCTTTATTAAACCCCCAGAGCTGTGAGAAGCACTTTTTATGATGGACGGATGCACTTTACTGGACTTCAAAATATCAACACGCATTCACTAATATGATAAAGCTTGGAAGAGTCAGGACATTTTTTAATATAACTTCAGTTGTATTCGTCTGAAAGAAGAAAGTCATATACACCTAAGATAGCTTGAGGGTGAGTAAATTATGGGGTAATATCCATTTTTGGGTGAACTATCTCCTTAATTATTATTATTAAAAAAAAATTCCAATCACTGTATTACTGACATGCTAATTTTTTTAATGTATAACATGATTAAATAGAACATGATCAGACTTAGGCACAAATCAAAGGTCACCTGTCCCACTCGACCCGGGTGCTTCATTGCCAGACCTCCGCTGGAAACCGCAGCCGCCACATTCCCGTCCCGATCCACCACGACCGCACCAACCGTGTCCAGACAGGCCGAGTTATTCTCCTCACCTTCCACTATGATGTCTCCCACAGGCTCCAAGCAGCCAAAATCATTCTCCTGCACACAAAATTGCCACTCAATTAGAATTTCCTATCGTACACACAGAAATTAACCAGCGCTTTTCTGCAGTCTAACATCCTGAGTTCATTTAACAAAGTGAAATCAAAAATAAATGTAAGTGTCAATATATCCTAATGCTAAAACATGGGCCAAAAAAGAAGAACAAAGAGGTTGTGGTTACTGGCAACAGCAAAAAAGGCACATTTCCAAAACCCAGAATAATACTAGACTGAAACACATTGAACATTGCTTCTCTTGCGATGTTTTTTCTTGTCTATGAAGTTGGCTTTCAGACCCAGCTGGCTACCATAACCAAACTTGAACTTTCTGACAAACCTGGGAACTGTAATACATGTCGCTATCTAACTTGAGCAAACAAAGTCCAACTACATATCAGCATCTGAAAAATGATCCTCATTCTCTCATTTATAATGAGTAAAGTGGTCATGTTTAAAGGACTGTTTTCATTTGCTGATTGCTGTGTACTTTGGAAAGAGCGCTGATGTGGACTGAAAGACTCGTAGAGCTCTTTGACAAATTGGCCGCTCCTGAGAAACTGCGGAAGGGGACAGGATGACTTATAATTTATTATTCCATCTTCCCATGAACAGAGTGTCATTCCTGGGACACGGATCTTCAAACCTCGGCTGATTATTACGCGCAATAACTTTCTAAAATATTAGCGAACGGGCAAAAACAGAACATTATTATTATTGATCTCACCATCAGCGATAAATCTGACAAATTCAACTCCAGTACAACATCTGCTCACAGACCTTTCCAAAGGGGAGCATCAATTTTTCTCTCCTTTATGGGTAATTGTTTATGTAACCTTTATGTCTTAAAAAATGATTCTGCTTTGTCATGAAAGCAAGTTGGTACAAATCTTCAACTGCCTTGAGAAAAGTTTAAATGTTTCCATCAATCTTTTTTTTTTTCTGTTGAACAAAAAATTGTCAGGGTTTCCATACTTTTTGAACAATGAATTCCCGGTTGCTCATAATTATTGGATTTTTTTCTTCATTTTATGGAAACTTTTCTGGCAGATTTTCCTGTCTATGTCAGGTACCAATTTTTTAAACAAATATAATTATAATACACTGCTGATTTTTAACAATACTTAGTATTTACAGTAGATATTAAGATTTAAGACACTAAACTCCATGACATTCCAAGCCCGAAAAACATGGGCGGCACTAGGGCTGGGTTTCCGGGGCATATGCCCTGAATAGATTTAGTTAACCCCCAAATGTTTTTTAAATACCTTGCCTTTCACCCCAACTTTATGCCTGGCCATTTGTGGTTTTTGCAAAACTATTCTAAGACACAAACCTTGCCATGAACCTTGCAAATCTAGTAATTACTTTTCTTCTCAAAAGCCCTCATCGTGTGAACTTCTATAAATCTAAACACCACTCTAAAACCTCAGGAAAGACCATGATATAAAGCACAATGATTCCCTAATATTCCCAAGAACTGTGGGAAACCTTCAGTGCTAAAGTCATATTAAAAAGCACGAGTGCACCCACACACATTACAGAAATGACATCTTAGTTGTGCAAAGCACTTTAAATGCGTTAAAAATTAGCGAGAACCCCTAGACCCCAGGCTATCCATGCAATACAAATGCATTTCATCCCCAGTAAAACAATAAATATGGCACTTATAAAATCAAACAAACCACAGGCCACTTGAGAGGAGACTGGGGGATGTGTTGTTATCTTAATGACCATTTAATGCACAGCTCTGGAGAAAAGTCTTTAGTGAACTGAACTGAAGGAAGAAAGACCATGTGGCATCCCAGAGGCACAGATTATTCATGCAGACAGAGCCAACAGCAATCACTATGCTATCTTTAAAACAAACCGTACGAGGTCCGAACACCGAACATGAATACCACATATACCAAACCAAGTTAGACCGCGACGTATTTGTCTTTCCTGTCGAATAACATTTTCGCCCACATTTTTAGACACTGTAATTTGCAACTAATGACCCACGAGTGACCCCCGTTTCGCTTTCTCATAGGGACCACACAAGCGTCACATCACGGACGGATCTGCGCTGGAACCCATTTTCCCTCAACACCTGCATTCCATGTGTACCTGTCAAATCGCTTCCTTGAAAATCTACCAAAAAAGTAGGAGAGATGCTAACATGTTCAAGCACATTACAGGAAATAATTCGGTGAAATAACTTCAAGATGTGGGCGCAGGAGGGTGGAGGTGGTGCTCAAGCACAATGGTCTCATATCGCATCAACGATTGTCTAAAAACTCCTGTAACATTCATGAGGACTCAATCATCAAAACCTGTGATTTTTAGATTCTTTAAAATAAGATATAAATGGTCCATGCAGGGTTATTGTACTTAAAGAGATACAGTTGTATGCAAAACTTTGGGAACCCCTTGGAGAATGCTGGGTAAGATATCTCACTGAGGACAACTGAAGGACTCTTTTTAAAACTTTTTTAATTTGAAGATCAAGGTAAATTGTACTTAATTTGTCTTCTAGGAAATATGCAAATATCTTGCTTCCGAAGGGCAGTACTAAATGGAGGGAAAAAAAAAAAAAAAAAGATTTTTCAACAAAATAAGAAAAAAATGTGGACAACTTCATCCTGTTCAAAAATTTTCACCCCTGGCTTTTAATGCATTGTGTTTCCTTCTGGAGCATCAGTGAATGCTTGAACTTTTTTTAATAGTTGTGTTTGAGTCCCTCGGTTGTCCTGAGTGTGAAAAGACACATCTCAAAATCATACAGTCACTGCTGGAAAGGGTTCAAATATGCAAAAGATGCTGGAAAACTGAAGAATCTGCAGGACCTGGAGGATTTTTCTGAAGAACAGTGCTCAGTTTAACTGTTCAGAACAAACAAGGGACTCATGAAAAACCATCACAAAACAAAAAAATAGTGGTAGATCATCTAGGTAATCACACACAGTATTAAGAACCAAAGGTTCCCAAACTTTTGAAGGGGGTTATTTTAATAATCTCAGCTATTTTTTTGCCTTGTGGACTATACATAAACATCTTTTATGTAAAATATCTCACTCAGGACAGTACAAAATAAGAAATAACATGCATTTTGTTTGATATCTCTTATTTTGTTCAAATTATTCACATTTTCACACATTCTGCAAGGGGTTCCCAAATTTTTGCATGCAACTGTAGTTCACCCAAAAATGAAAATTCTATCATCATCAAGTTGTTCCAAATCTGCATAAATTTCTTTCTTCTGCTGAACAAGATATTTTAAAGAATGTTAGTACCCAGAAAGTTGCTGGTATCCATTGGCTTTCACAGTACTGGAAGTCAATGGCTACCAGCAACGTGAACATTCTTAAAAATATCTTCTCTTATGTTCCACACTAGAAAGAAACTCGTACAGGTCTGTTGTAACAACTTGAGTGTGAGCAAATGACAGAATTTTTAATTTTGGGTGAACTATCCCTTTAACTAAAGCTGAAACTAAAATTACAATTATTTAAATAATCGTTAAAATAAACATTAAAGGATCCAAGCCCGTAAGAATTTTGTTTATCTTCAGAACACAAATTAAGGTATTTCTAATAAAATCCAAGAGTGTTCTGACCCTGCATAAACAGCAACGCAACTGACACCTTCAAGACCAATTAAGGTAGTAAGGACATCATTAATATAGTCAATGTGACATCAGTGACATTACTCAACTGTAATGTTATGAATCTACGAGAATGCTTTTTGTGTGCAAAGAAAACTGAAATAAGGACTTTATTCAACCTTCAACCTGCATTTACTACTTTTCTGGGCCTTGAACATGTCAGTTCCGTTGCTGTCTATGGAGGGTCAGAGAGCTCTTGGATTTCATCAAAAATATCTTCATTTGTGTTCCAAATATGAACTAAGGTCTCAGTAGCTGAATGGCAACATTTCTCATTTTAATTTAGTTTACCTTGATGCAAAACTATGCTAAAACTAACATAAAAAGCTATATAGAACTACTAAAAATGACAAACACACAAAACACATTACAAAAACTTATGATAAAAAAAATTTAAATAATACTATTATTTTGGTATCATTGAGATATATCTTTGTATCTCAATGATACTAAAACAACACTTTGCCCATAAACTAAATTATGCCTTTGAAACTGCCCCAAAGTAAATGCCTAAAAAGATCTTTTTATGCCCACCTGCTGAACTCATGCTTTTCAGGTCAAGAGACAAAAGGCTACAACAGAGCATCAGAGAACTGTGTCACCCAAGTCAAATTCCTCATGTGCAGTGCCATGTCAGCAGTGCAGTAAGTATACGTATGTGTGTTTCCTGTGATTGTGAGTAATTGAGGTCTCCACGCCCCCCTTCAAGGTCGTCATTACCCGACGGGTTTCCTCCTCTGGGTATATGTGGTGGTTTTGAATTAAAGGACTGAGCAGATGCAGATCCTGTTATCAGTCGAGTAATAATGTCAGAGCAAATGCCTCTGCTGCACTGTGTTTAGACCTAATTAAATGTGTTGAACTGAATAGGAGGGTGGAAACCTATAGATCATGGAACATTTATGGGAGAAACTTGCATATTTAGTTGTCTTTTTTTTAATCAGGGAAAACGCCTATGCCAAAAATCAACAGCATATCCTGAATGTTAAAATAAAACTCTTAACATCAAGTCTGAACCTTGACTTGACAAAGGTCAGAACATTTTGACGGAAGCTTGGTTTCTATTTCTGATAGCCCTGCCTATGCTGAAATCTCATTGGTCCTCTCCACACAACTGTATATTAATCATCATATATAAAGAGATTCACTCACATGTCCACACGATTGTCTTTTCCTCTTCGTCTCAACCTGCTCCGCCAGCTCCATCTTCCTCTTGTTCCTCTTGTAGCCTGACAAACTGAACTCTGAAAAGTGTTGAAAAAAGGTGTGACAGTCAATAACAGATATTACTCAACTGCCTATCCGAAAAACTGTGTGTGTGTGCCAGGACCCACTAAATGCTGACAACTGTTTTGCTTCTGTAGCCTTATTGCTTTGATTATTAGTATTATTCTTCATGATAACATAGTGCAGCAAGGGTGTGTGTTTGGCGGGGGGAGCCTTTATTCACATAATAAATCAGTCTGTTGGTGGAAATGTGGTTGAAATCCTCAAAGTCTCCCTAAATAATGGGACATGTGTTGGAGTGAGGTCATGGTTTTGGCATCACATCATTTCCAACACTGACAACACACACTCTATCTCTGTCTGACACACACTGGGAGTCGGCATGGGGCCCTCTATTAAAGCATACAAGCCATTGTTTACTAAACGCTGCATTCCATTCCTGTGAAAATCTCTTAATCAAAGAAAATGAATCAATGAAATGGGCACAATTAAGTCATTTTGCTGAATTTAATGGAATGCAATTAGGGCTGGTAAAAATAACACTGAGTCAATGGTTTAAAAATACTCCAGCAGATGAGATCGCATGCCTTCTTGCCAATCATTATTCAATGAAATTATTATGTGCCACTGTCAAGACTTAAAACTGGGATAAAAGGCAGTGGTTTTGGTAAAAGCCTTAACATAGAAAACTTTTAAGCTATTCCTCATCTAGTATATTTCAATAAAAACTGTAAATAACCTGTGGGAATTCAGTTAAAGAACAATGAGTACTAGTTTTTCATCCCCTGAAGGAAACACAAGTGCCTGCAATAAAATGCTGCATCAGAGTACTTTGTCACTGTCACTGAGAATTAGTGTCTTGTTTTCGATCAGCTGCACTTAAGAATCACCATGTGGCTAACTGACACGTATCATAAAATAAAACAAATCACATTTTAGCATTCAAATTACATAATTACTTTTCAATGCCGAACAATTACAACAATGATATATGACTTTTTAAACTATAATTTTATATTTCCAAGAATAAAATTAACACAAAACCAAAACAGATATCACACATAGAGCTATACTTTAGGCTGAATAAAATGCAGAATTGTAATACATAAAATTAACTAATACAATTACTTAAACCATTATAAATGCTGGAGATTGTAAAACAGGAAAAAAAAACAAAAACATAATTGTTTGTCACACACACATTCTACATCAGTGGTTCTCAAAGTGTGGTACGAGTATTCAGGTTCCCTCTAGTGGTACGCAGAGAAATCACTAAATTAAATATAAATTAATGTTAAAACACAATACATGTAAGTTTAATCTATTTAAAAAAAGTTTCTTTTTTTTTTTAATTTTAGGTACAACACATTTTAATTTAATCATTATTTAAGCCTTTTATTTACCCGTTCGTAAGCACAGTGTTAATGTTCAAACTGTGTATTTACAATTTTGTGACAAAGTGGCTGACAACAATTAATATTCTTATTAGAAATAAAACTGCTTAATTTTTGAGAGCTGTAGCTGAATAGTTAGGCCTAGTTATGCCACTGTATTTTAATGTTGGTCATTATGGTGGTACTTGGAGAGGCAAACATTTTCTGCGATTTTATCTCACAATTCTAACTTTTTTTCTCTGAATTGTGAATTTACCGAATTGTGAGATACAAAGTCGCAATTATAAGTCAAAACTGCAAGACTTAATTATTCAGTTCAGTTTTTTTTTTCTTTTTTTTTTTATAGAATTACAAGTTAATCTCTCACAATTCTGACTTTATAACATGCAATTGTGAGTTATTAAGTCAGAACTGAGAGATATAAACTTGCAATTCTGAGAAAATACCAGAATTGGACTTTATAACTCGCAATTGATACAAAAAAAGATACAAACTTGTATTTGTGACAAAAGTTATATCATGCAATTCTGCCCTCATTTCTCAGAATTGCGAGTTTGTATTATGGAATTCTAGGGAAAAAAAAAAAAAAAAATCAGAATTGCGAGATAAAAACTTATTCAACTTTTTTTTATTCAGTGACGGAAACGAGCTTCAACCGATTACAGTAACAGAGGATACACAAATAATAGTCAGTATGAAAGTGTTGTGTAACAGGTTGAAACTCCACTGTAGACCTCATTATATATAATATGAGAGAATAAACCACAAGCTCTTCTATTAAATGAACCTGGACACCAGTCATGCCTTACAGATTGGAGGGCATCCTGTTGTTCACACAAGACCTTTCATTTCACTATAAAACTGCCTCTAATGTGCTTCTTGAAAGAGAAATGTCTTGAATCTTGTAATAATCTCCTGTCTTCCCTAATAATGTGAAATAATGGGATTTCTTTTACCAATATCCAAAGACGGGTCACGATCTTTATTAATGCACATAAATCTAATAAAAAAATGCTGCAGTCAAGCATGCAGCAGCAGCTGAAAAAGGATTCTGGGTGGTCTAATACTCACTGGTGGTCATCTTCTCTGTAGGGCATGCTGGGATACCATGGCTGATGGCCCACTGTTCTGCTCCTTTGCCCACTAAAAAACTGACAAAGCAGAGATGTGATTTACATGAAAGAAAAACTTCATCACAGTACGAAACTTCTCGCATATTTCCTGCCAACAGTATACACATATTGTACACACTACTTATATGTACAAAATTTCTTTCTTTAAAAGAAATGAATAATTTTATCCAGCAAAGATGCATCGAATTAATCAAAAGTGACAACAAAAACTGTTACAAAAAGACTGGAGTAATGGCTGCTTAAAAAGCTTTGCCATCCCATGAATAAAATACACTTTAAAATACCAAAAAGGAAAACAATTATTTTAAATACAGCCTTGATGTCAATAAATGTAGCATGAGTAAATACTTTTTTGGGGCACTTAACCGATAGAAAATGTCTTATTCTATGAATGGCACTTATTTCCTATAGCTACGAAAACAATGTTTTGTAATGCACATTTTTTTGTTCAGTTTGGCTGCAGTACGTTTATGTAAATAATGTATTCTGTGTATACTGCAATTGATATGCTGATGTTACTTGCTTTAGGCATCAATAAAGTATGTCAGACTGTCTATATGTCTAAGCTGATAGCCAAAAAGCCAACATCAGAGAGCTCAGCTCACCAAGGAGGGATCCTGCCAGCTGATAGCTTCCCCTTCTGAGTTTCACTTAATAGTCTTCTGGCTACCAGCACCGGGTTCTTGATTCCTGATAGAAAGAGCAGCATTAGTATCACTTTCACTCAAGACAGCTTTAAATATGGTAAAAGAAACCATTTGGCTTTCTCATACGCTTCTGTTGAAGGATAATGCAGTTCATTGAAGGTCACTGCACCAAAAAAGCATTATAACAAAATGTTGCATTAATATCAATGTTAAACTAGATGAACCTCCTTGATATTTTATGTGGATGACCAGAATATTTCAAGACATTGCATGTTAAATTGAGTTTTGCTTGTTTTAACAAACATGGCAACAGGTTGGTGGTGTAGAATCAATCCTGTTTGCATCAAAAAGTACCAAATATGCCACAGATCAAGGCCAAAAGCATAACAAATGTATTAGGTACATGTACATTTATCATCTAAAGCTAAAAAAAACCTGTTGTCTTTTAGCCTTGCATTCCTGCAACAAGCACAAAATGCATTTAGCCATGTTCCCATAAAAGGTTGAGGAGGGTAGAAGTTGGCTTTTATTTGTTTTGCTTGAAAGCACCTTCACCACATGATAAAAAGCTCCAACCAGCCTTGCCAGTGTTTCTAACAGCACTCACCACTCAAGGCTCCAACTGCTCCATAGTTTAAGGACTTCCCATCCATAATGCTGGCATCACACTCAATCTCACCCGAGAGATTCAGGTTGGAACCGGTACCCGCATTGGTGAACGGGGAGTCCTGTAAATAAGCATCAACCTTAAAGACAAATCTCTGTGAGCTCTTCCAAGAGATAACAAAACATTGAAAAACAGTCTTAAATTTTTGCCCTAAAATGCTTTTGTTGAAATATGTCCCTGAGGAGTCTAAAAAATCCTGAAAAATATGTACTCAAATGTAGTTTCCACAAAAATTATTAAGCAGCACAACTTTGCAATATTGATAATAAAAATGTTTCTTGATCAGCAAATCAGCATATTAGAATGATTTCTGAAGGATCATGTGACACTGAAGACTGGAGTAATGAGTAATTATGCTGAAATGATCCAACATTTTGGATCAAATAAATGCAGGCTTGGTGAGCAGAAGAGAATTCTTCAAAAGATATTAAAAATTTTACTGTTTAAAAGCTTGTAAAGACTGGTAGTGTAGTTTGAAGAACGTAAATTTCTACAACAAAAATGAAAATAAAACCACACAGAAATATTTAGAAAATAATAAAAAATTACATTAAAAGTATTAAAACTAAGCTAAAAGTGAAAATATAAAAATAAACAGCTAATTAAAAATATTAAAAACATTTTTAATGCTGAATTGAACTTACTAACCTCTATCTCATACGTGACCTTGGACCACAAAATCAGTCATAAGCGTCAATTTTTTAAAAATTTGATTTATACATCATCTGAAAGCTGAATAAATACACTTTCCACTGATTGTTAGGTTAGGACAATATTTGGCTGAGATACAACTATTTGAAAATCTGGAATCTGAGGGTGCAAAAAAAATCTAAATATTGAGAAAATCACCTTTAAAGCTGTCCAAATGAAGCTCTTAGCAATGCATATAACTAATCAAAAATGAAGTTTTGATAAATTTATGGCAGGAAATCTACAAAATAACTTCATGGAACAAGATCATTACTTAATACCCTTATAATTTTTGGCATAAAAGAAAAATCGATCCATTTTGACCCATACAATGTATTTTTGGCTACACATATACCCATGATACTTATGACTGGTTTTGCAGTCCATAATGAGTTGGTGTGTTGTTGTTAGTAATTTACTATCACCTCTAGCTCTATAAGAGCTGCTGTCACGGCCTCCAGCGCCAATCCTCCAGCTCTGAGCCTGTCCACAGCCTGAAACACATTAAATCACAACTGATGACAGAAATCCCACATCTGCCAATGCCTAAAACCAACTCAATGTGCACTGACTGATTATTTTGTTCTAACTAAGGATTCAGGATCTTTATGCAGAAAAGATCACACTACACTGATCTACACAAAACATAAAAATGTGATTATCCAAAACAAGGAGCTTAAAAAGAAAATAAAGCTGCAGTGCTTTCCGCTTGACAACCTTCAAGCAGAGAGCGTGGAATGGTATATTAAGCCGGGCAGCAGTTCAGGCCGCTGCTGGTGTCATGTTATCAACACATAACTCAAATTCCCTGGCACAGGTGTTTTACTCGAGCCTGATCCTTTCTTTTCATCCTTTACACGGCACTTTGGACGGGGAAAAGCATTGCATTGCAGCTTGCCAACCTATGCATTACTGTTAGCTGCAAGCATCTATTACAATTTGGTATATTGGCAATGTAAGATTCTGCAAAAAAAAAAGAATCCATCTTTGTGTAGAAAAAAAAAAAAAAAAAGGTTACACAACCCGTATCAGAAAATCATGCAAACTGAGCCGGGAATAAAAACCTGATTATATCAGTAAATTGACGTCTTGTCGACATGACCTCTGGCAGAGCTATCGAAAGGTTACAGTTCACAGCAGAAGAATCTTAAGTTTTGAATGAAGAATCACATGCAACTCACTCTCTGGCAAGCTCTCTTGCACACATGTTTGTATTCCTTGGCTTTGGATTCTGAATGATACCCTGCCCCTGAGGAGGTAAAAATCATCAAAAATAAAACACATGATTTCAGGTTGTTTTTTACAATGAGGTTCTTCAGCTGTTAACAGTCTGGAGTTTTGCTTGGCTTACAAAATCATTTTTATATGTTATTTTTATTACAAAAAAAGTTTCATAACATGAAAAGTCTTTGTGATTTATTCATTTTCACCTTAAACATTAAAAGTTTAGCGTCATTATTTAGACAGCTTCATGTCATTCCAAACCCATTTGTTATTTTTCTGTTCTTTTCTATACAATGACAGTTCATAGTGACCATCTGTCAATCTGTAGAAAGTACAAAACACTAGAAAAAGTATCACACACATTGTCCATACATGTAGACTTATATTTCAAGTTTTCAGAAGCTATGCGATAGGCCGAAATTTAAAACCATTTATTTAAAGGAAATATTCAATACTCTCAAATCTCACTCATCAGGACTGCTGTCATTAGTGTCAAAGGCCGCTGTTTCTAAAGTAAGTTTTAACTGAACGTGGCATGCTGGTGAAAAAAAAAAAATCCAGTGAATAAGAACTTAAATTATCACTTTAAATTATCACTTTAAGTTCTTTTGTATACTACCAGTCAAAAGTTTTTGAACAGTACTTTTTTTTAATGTTTTTTAAAAGAATTGTCTTCTGCTCACCATGCCTGCATTTATTTGATCTGAAATACAACAAAAGCAGTAATATTGTGAAATATTTTTACTATTTAAAATAACCGCCTTCTATTTGAATATATTTTAAAATGTAATTTATTCCTGTGATCAAAGCTAAATTTTCAGCATAATTACTCCAGACTTCAGAAATCATTCTAACATGATGATTTGCTGTTCATGAAACATTTTTGTATTATTATTCATCAATATTTAAAACAGTTGAATACATTATTTTTTTCAGGATTCTTTAATGTATAGAAAGATCCAAAGAACAGCATTTATCTGAAATAAAAAGCTTTTGTAACATTATAAACTATACCATCTAATGTTTAATATGTTTAAATAATAATGTTTTTTGATCAGCAAAAACATTCAGCAGAACATCAGAATGATTACTGAAGAATCATGTGACTGCAGTAAAGATGCCAAAACTTCAGTTTTTGAAAATCACAGGAATAAATTACATTTAAAAAAATATTCAAATAGAAGGCAGGTATTTTAAATAGTAAAAATATTTTAAAATTTTACTGCTTTCACTGTACTTTGGATAAATTCAGGCTTGGTAAGCTGAAGAGACTTCTTTAAAAAACATAGCTTGTAGTGTATGTCTTCAAAAGACGTGGAATACACTGCACAAGTCATACAGACTTCTTTTATTGCACCTATGTGACCCTGGATCACAAAACCAATCATAAGGGTCATTTTTTCAAAACTGAGATTTATACATCATATGCTTTTCATTGATGTATAGTTTGTTAGGATAGGACAATATCTGGCCAAGATACAACTATTTAAAAATCAGGAATCTGAGGGTGCAAAAAAAAAATCAATATATTGAAAAAAAATCACCTTTAAAGTTCTTCAAATAACGTTCTTAACAATGTATATTACTAATCAAAAATTAAGTTTTCATCCATTTACAGCAGGAATTTTACAAAATATCTTAATGGAACACGATCTTTACTTAATTTCCTAACAATTTTTGCCATAAAAGAAAAATCAATAATTTTGACCCATACAATGTATTTTTGGCTATTGCTACAAATAAACCCCAGCGACTTAAGACTGGTTTTGTGGTCCAGGGTCACAAAAAGTGTTATGCGTATCTGTCCTTTTGTTGAGTTTGAAATGACATAAAGGTAAATAATCAAATATGTTTTTTTTTCTTTTTTCAATGACCTGTTCTTTTGAGGAAACTGGAATTGCTCGACAAGCCTATATTAGACCATTACACATTCAACATGTAACAGCTAAGACTATGCCAGAATACAGGCTTATGCAAAAATGTACTGCTTTTACATAATTTCCAAAGAAACACAAATTCACCTGCATGCACCAGCACAAACCCCATAGCTTTGCCGTCATGATGGGAGACTGTGCTGTTCAGTATAGACCCTGAATTGTTTAGTGGAGACACAGTCTCCTTGCAATCTGTCGAGTTTTCTAGATTTTCCATGACCCGTATTCAGTGTAGCTTGCATTTTGACCCATCATTCACTCATAACTCCAAAACACTTCTCCAAGTCCTGAAAGCAAAGAAAGAAAGAGACTGAGTTATCATACATTCAAAATGCAACTTAAAGAGAGTGAGTTATTGTATCTTCAGAATTCAGCTAATTTATAAAAGCAATTATATTCCATCTAACTCAAGTTAGTAATAATGACATACACGTTTTGACAATTACAACAATGACAGATGCATTTCAATCCATCTCTTGCTTCATCTCAAGACTTTGAAAAGTAATACACAGAACAGAAACATACTTCCAGGAACATAACTAGCCAAGTAACCAACTGCTTGCTCACAAACTCGTATTAGATTCCCTTAATGCTCTTTTTCTATACCCATTAACTAATGACAATTCCAGTTTTACAAAACAGATGAAAGAATAAAGCTTGCAAAACTCACTCGCGTGAAGACTTCAGGTGCAGACGGAAGAAGAGCGCATATCTCCACAGTCATACGCGCGGTTCAGCATCTCGACTGATAACACACACATACAGATTGCACTAAATTATGAGTGTAGTTTTCTGTCTGTTGCATGATTGTGATGTGCTGTGATGATAAGCGGCGCATGTGCTCGCGTCACACCAAAACACTTCCTGGTTCAGTGTCACATGTGACCGTGTGACTGCATTAGCGGCCCCCAGCGGCAGAGCCATGCACTGCGTTTATCATATATTTAAAAAAAAAAGGAAAAAGGAAAAGAGTTTTTACAAAGAGAATAAAGCTAATTTAGATTGTTTTGACTATTTTTAATATAAGCGTAACTTAAAATAATACCAATTAATATGTTTATAAAAAAAGCATGTATAATAGTGTATAAAATACAAAACACTATAGCATACTTAATAAACAAATTGAATTGGTGACAGGGATATAGTTAAGTATAACATGGTATAATCTCTATAATATCAGAACATACATTACATTACAAAGATTAAAATATCCACCTTATTCTTCAACACGGAAGTAAGCTTACGGTTAAGACTTACGGTTCATTAGTGGCAAGGGGAAGAATAACAACGTGCAGTAAACGGTAAAACTGTGTGCACTATAAACCAGTGTTTTCATAATTAAGATAATACAATAAAATAATATGGTAAGACAAACAGATTTGCAATATAAAGCAGCAACACGGACTGGTTTGTGCAGCTAAAAATATCAGAACGCAGATGAGACCGGAAGCCAAACCCAAAAAATTTACAAATAGCCTTGCCTACCCTTACAGGATAAAAAAGGCTGATAAAGATATGTTATTCCTTTGCATTCATTTGACAGTATGTTTAATCAGTGAACTATCTCAAACATCTAAATTGGTGCTTAAACTGTCTTTCAGTATTATCGACACTGTATTTTGAGTGTTGTCACTCAAATCATTATAATCTTAATATGTGACCCTGGAACACAAAACCAGTCATAAGTAGCATGGGTATATTTGTAGCAAAAGCCAACAATACATAGTAGGGGTCAAAACTATTTTCTGCCAAAAATAATTAGGATTTAGGTAAATAAGGATCATTAGGAGTAAGTAAAGATTGTGTTCCATGAAGATATTTTGTAAATTTCCTACCATAAATATATCAAAACTTAATTTTTGATTAGTCATATGCATCGCTAAGAACTTCATTTGGACATCATAAAGGCAATTTTCTCAATATTTAGATTTTTTGCACCCTCAGATTCCAGATTTTCAAATAGTTGTATCTTGACCAAATACTGTCCTATCCTAGCAAACCATACGTCAGTGTAAACCTTATTTATCCAGCTTCTTAGATGATACATCTAAAAAAAACCCTGACATATGATATATTATGTTTGTATGAATACAGACACACATTTTTAAATTTGGAAGAAATCTTGCCTATTCTTTTAATGGTAAACATGATGTTAATAGATGGATAGAAATTATGTCTGTAAAATCTGCAAGTAAATTTATTCAATCTGTTTGTCTAGTTTCAAGTCAAAACATAACGACAGATCAACAGAAGACAGGAAAGATTAGCAGATAACATGGATGTCTACATATCTGATATGTGAGGATTTATGAGCACAGTTTGGTGTTATTTATACCAAACAGATGGTCTTGCTGCCATGTCAAGTAAACCAGCATTGGCAGTGGAATTGAAAACACTCCTCTTGGGACTATAAGCTTACATAAACATGTCCTCCGACTGAAGTCAAGTACAGATGACTCTACTGTTTGAAAATCAGACCTTTTTTTTTTAGAAAATGCCAGCTTCAAGGTTATAGCTTTTTACTCCCTTTGGTGCTCTTTGGAGAGACAGCAGAAGCGCAACATCCACAAGACTCATGGGATTTCATATTAAAAAGCCTTTCATAAATTAGATACATTAAAAACCACAATTTCTGCATTGCGGCTAGAGTGAGTCTCAAAGTGTGGATTGCAAAACTGAAATCAAAGAGGAAAAAATCAGTTACGTTAATCACTTTGGTACTGTTTGGTACTGTCATTACAATTTGGTATCACACCAGTCCACATGTAGGTCTCCTGACATGCCCAAATCAACAAATACACCATTTAAATAGTTGTTGCCATGTATTTCAAAGAAAGAGTCTGCTAGAGAGAGAGACAGAGAGGGAGAATGAGAGAGCGAGCTGCTTGATTGACTGCATGATTGTTTTATTTTTGACAAATGAATCTATCATCCAGACATTTACCATCTTTCAGTTCAGATTTAATCATAAAACTAATTCTGTGATACATTACACACCTTTTTGAGATACAAACCTCTGGCCTGTCAGAGCTAAAACAAACGCCTTCCTTATGCCGTCCCTATTGTTTCTTTCTACAGTGTATTGTGATGGATTTCATTCTAGCTGTGTCTTTGTTCTGTGATATGGCATTTATTTGACACTGAGATAACTGTCTTTGCTTGGATGATTATCCATAATATGTCAATGTTATAGACTTGTTTGCAATTCAGCTCTACGTTTCTATGACAAGGCTTTCAGAAACAGTCTAAAATATTTCAGTTTTACTGACCTAAAGTATGACTATGCTTTCCTTGTTGAAAAAAAAATGCATATAGGTATGTTTTGAAGCATGGTAGCTGGTTTGAGCTGGTTTAAGCTGGTTCTGAGCTTGGTTATAAACTGGTCCAACTAAAGACCAGCTTAAACCAGCTCAAACCAGCTTCAAAACATACCTAACAGCATATGATGTTATGCTGTTGCCATCTAAAATGCCACAATGTAGTGTAAATCAACAACACTGAGGGTTAAGTTTATGAATGGACCTTCACACTTACTTTTCACTTCTAAGAATTTTACATTTCCATCCAAATTCATACAAAATTTCCACCTCACAAAATAGTTACATTTTCTCATGAGGTTGAGTTGGTTTAAATACTTTGTCCTTACTGTGTCTCAGTTATTGACTGTAATGAAAATGACATTAGTCATCTTCTTGATTTTTTTTTACTAGGCCTTTTGTTTTATACACTGTAATGGACTGTTGTTTTTCTTAGTGGAAGCTTATTTTATACAACTAAAATTCTAAACTAATTTTGACCCAAATCACTATTTAATTTCCACATATTTATTTATTTCTTGAGTAACTGTGTTAACATTTCTACTCATTTCTACATTTTTAAAACTGGTTGCAGTTGACCTTCACATCTGGAAACAATGGAAGTGATAGCACTTAATTTCACTACTCTCTGATGTTTGATATCTGCTTACTGGCTACCAGAAACTTTCAAAATTGTTGTGACAGTGCAAGTAATGGACAAGATGGACAATCAGAAGCATGTATTTTAACATTCTCTTAATAAAGGGAATGTTTTCTATGTTTTCATCAAAGTATTGCAGCCAGATGGTTGTACATTTGCCAGCCAACAAGTACTTTCCTTTAATCATCTGCTCTCTTAATGATATTTAAGTTGGCTAACATTCACACCACAGTTCAATTAGTGCAGTAGTGTATATAAGGCTGGAGACAGAAACATTATGTTCAACTTATGGAACAGCAGCGTTTGCCTCTTGCTATCAAAACTACAAGATCAAAAAAAGAAAAAGAAGAAAAAAATATGAGCTGCTTTAAGTTTCTTGATGTAAGTGAGTTGATGGTACAAAGCTCGTTTGTTCTGGCAGAACTTCATACAGTAAAGAAGTAATAGCTGAATCCCCTTTTACCATGATTAAGGTTGAGTTATTTTTATTGTTTTCTTTGTTTGCTTTTTTATGGCTTCTATTGATAGAGCCGAGACGCTGTGTCTTGTTAGGTATAATAGATTCAAGTAGCAATCGCACCATGTGTAAAATTTTAACATAACAACATAACTTTATACAGTTGGTTCAGTCTATAAAGGTTTTCTTCTTAGAAATATTTCACATTCTGAACATTCTGTTGTTCAGTGTCAGATTATACAGTTGAAGTCAAAAGTTTACATACACTTTGCAGATGGATTATAAGATTTATCCTTTCACACTGAGGACAACTGAGGGACTCAACTTTTACAGAAGGTTCAAACACTCAAAAATGGGGGGTGAAAACTTTTCACTTATTTTGTCTTCTGGGAAACATATAAGTATCTTCTGTAGCTTCTAAAGGGCAGTACTAAAAAAAAAAAAAAAGTTATTTAGGCAAAATAAGAAAAATGTACACATCTTCATTCTGTTCGAAAGTTTTAACCCCCCGGCTCTTAATGCATCGTTTTTCCTTCTGAAGCATCAGTGAAGCTTTGAACCTTCTGTAAGGAACAGTGGGCAGTTTAACTGTTCAGGACAAACAATGAAAACACAGCTGTGGATCATTGAGGTAACAACATAGTATAAAGAAGTGTATGTAAACTTTTGAACAGGGTAATTTTTTATAAATTATAAACTATTATTTTCTCTTGTATACTATATGTAAATGTCTTTTATGTGAAATATCCTATTCAGGTCAGTACTAAATAAAAAATAACATGCATTTTGTATGATCTCTCTTATTTTGATAAAATAATTAACATTTTGCAGATTCTGCAAGGTGTATGTAAACTTTTGACTTCAACTGTACATTTTCAGCTGAGACAACTGTATGGCAGGAATCTGTGTAAAAACACTTTCTTTGTTTTAAGAATCAGACGTTGAACTGTCTCAAGTCTCCAGTTGTTAACTCTACAGACTACTTAATTAGTACAGACTTTATGTCAGTCTCCAAGCTCTTTTCATCCAGCTTGAAATGTTTAAATATTCCTCATACACAACCAGAATAGATCCAATCTGTGACTATTCTCAGGACCTCTGGTCCTCCGACCATCAGGAATGTATTCTTGAGCCTTGTTTGGGACAGAACCCATCAATAACAACAGTCCTGTGCTCAATGAATTCACTTGATGGGCCTGTCTCTTGATGAGTTGATGTGTGTGTGTGTGTGTGTGTGTTGTTTTTTTTTTTTTATTCTGCCTTTCTAAAGAAGCAGACTCTAATTTATAGTCTGAAGCTTTTCTTGAGTGGGTGTGAGGAAACACTTTTAGCTGCGATATGAAGGAGTGTGATGTGGTGGGAAAAATAGAGGATCTGCTTCGTCTGACACTAGGCTGAAGGAGAATCTGTGCACCATGTGATCAGTGACTGACAACTTCCTTCCCTTTTGTTCTTCTGTGGTGATTGAAGAAGAAAGTAGAACAAAATAATCGCTCGAGGAAAGATCTATGGATGAACAAAACATCCCCAACATGTCCCTCAAACCACAAGGCCTTTGTCATTGTGACATGAGTTGATGTGTTGCAAATACAAAACTTCATTGGCTTCCTACCAAACATACTACAAACCCACAATCTATATGACTACAGCTGCTCAACACTGTGACAAACAAATTAAAAATGATTAAAATAGATAATATCTGGAGAACTGCCCTCAGAAAAGCTATTTTTATTGATTCTTCAGCAATCAAAATAGGCCATGATAAATATTTGCTGTAAGTGAACTTTCATAAACATTAAGATTTATATCTATGAAATGAGGAATTGTGTGAAAAGTGTGTGACAGTGGAATAGATGGTCCTGTAGCAGTGATGACATAAATGTAGTCGGCAGAGAGGAAATTGCAGTTGTCATGTTGTCTTTTACTTGGATTTTTTTTTTTGTATTTCATTATTTAAGTATCCACCTTTTAGCATTACTTCACATTGCCTAAAATAGTAAGTAATAGAATTATAACACCAGGCCAGTTTTTTTTATTATTATTATTTAGCAAACTGTGTACATTTTACAATGCTGCATGAGAGATGTTATAGTAATATAATAAACAGTAAAGGAAATTAGCCAGAGTATATTAGATGTTTGCTGGTGCATGAAAGTGTGTCTTCTTATAACCGGAGAAAGACTGCCATCTACAGGACATGAACATCATCTGGTCAAATCCACCAAACTGCAGAAAGTAATGAAAAATGGTTCAAAACGGAAAGCTAATAAATTTCAGTATATGTAAGATATATACATATATAAATATTTAATCCTAACTGAACTGTTACAGGTTAACGAATATCCTTTTTTTAATGAACAAAATGGTATGTCTCCGGAAGATTGCTCTCTGTTATCTCAAGAGCTGATTTAGGCTCAGGTAAAAGCAGGTAAACAGGTATTAACTCACATGTGGTTGTGTAATGTTTATAAATTTTCTTCTTGTGCCCAAAACTATTTTAACATAAACATTCAAAGTCATTAAAATTATTACAACCATGTTATGCACCGCACGCCACGTACCCCTGCTGTGAAGTCTTTTAATATTATAATAAGCCAATCCTGCGCCAATGATTGGTTTTCAAACTGCGTGACAATATTCATGAGCCAATCATTGGACTTTGAGCGCCGTAACAGTTCATATTCATAAAGAAAGCCTTACTCATTGGTTACCAAACAATGTCATCGTGATTAATATTCATGACTTAAACCTTCACCTAGAACTTGCCAGCAACGCATAGATTCGCTTAGAGTTTATTTTCTTATCTCTGGTAGATAAACACATGTTTAAATGGAGAGAAATGAGTTGGTAAAACATATTTTGGAACATTAGAGCAGGTACTTTACCTGTCAGCGCGTACAGGTGTTCATGGAAGTGCATACATTGTAGATATGATATATAAAACATGTAAAGTTAAGGCAAGCAGGTGAAGTCCCGTCACTGATGACCCATGGCGTCTGTGCGCGTTGCTGTGCGGGTCCGTCCGCTGAGCCAAAGGTTAGTCCGACCGCTCAAAATCAACATAACTAGCAACTAGTGGTATAAATGACGTACTTTATTTATTAAATAGCATTATAAACGCTGCTCTGCTTCCTAAAGGCTTTACTAGCAATTTGGCGCAACGTGAAAAATAATTGTGATTATACAATTAGCAAGAAGCTCTCGCTATAATAATTTTACTTTATACAAGATCTTTTTTTCCTACTGATTGAAAAATAGTTATTATGCAGTTCTTACCCCCTCTCTCTCTCTTTCAGGGAGAAGGACCTTTCAGCCAAAGTCATTATACGAGTAGATGGACATAAAACCTCTGTCCTCAACATGAAGGTGTGCCATTCAGTTCATATTTAATAGATTTTTGCTTATGTGCATTAGTAACTGGCAAAGTCAGAAATTAACCAGTGCTTGCGCAAAAAAATCAACCTTTATTTTTATACCTGTCTAAAATGTCAAATATTTTAGATTTCACACTAGTCCTATCAAGTTAGAGCTTAGCATAGTATACTTATAGTACAGTATAGTTAGTATAGTATAGTTTAGCAAAATATCACCCTTTATTGACACTAGTTGCCAGTCAGTTTGTTGATGTGTTTTATGGTTTTTAGGACAACTTCCACTGCATGAGTGGAGAATCGTGTGGCGAGAGTGTCAAGTCTTTCCCATATGATTTCTCTTATGATTCAATGAACAGCACAAGTCCAAGCTTTGTGACCCAGGAAAAGGTACAAACTCCACTGCATTTGTCTTGTGCCCAGTAATAATAATAACAGAAGTGTTCTAGCACTCATAGAACTAGGTGTTCGTACAATTATTGTCAAGGTTTGTTTTTCAGTGTCATTAATTTCAAGTTAAGGCATGGATTATTGACAATATAAATGCCTAATATTGCTAATATGTGACCCTGGACCACAAAACCAGTCATAAGGGTCAGTTTTTTTAAACTGAGATTTATACATCAGCTGAAACCATTGATGTATGGTTTGTTAGAAAATGACAATATTTGGCTGAGATACAACTATCTGGAATCTGAGGGTGCAAAAAAATCAAAATACTGAGAAAATTGCCCTTAAAGTTGACCAAATGAAGGTCTTAGCAATGCATATTATTAATCAAACTTAGTTTTGATATATTTACGGTAGGAAATTTACTAAATATATTCATGTAACTTGATCTTTACTTAATATCCTAATGATTTTTGGCATAAAAAAAAAATGAATAATTTTGACCCATACGGTGTACTGTTGGCTGTTGCTACAAATATACCCGTGCTGCTTATGACTGGTTTTGTGGTCCAGGGTCACATATGGTTTGTTTACCTAATCTGCAATTGTGCAGAGACTAGCTGAGCTGTTACTCATGCTTTGAAAACCTTAGAAGATCATTTCCAGTAAGGACACGTCAATGATTAAAAATAACTGTTTTTGTGCGACAGATAGAGATTCCAGATGTACTAACGTACTAAAGAAAGTATCTCTGTAGCTCATTGTGTCATCTCTCATTTCAGATTTTCACAGATCTTGGCACCGATGTCCTGCAAGCTGCTTTTGAGGGTTACAATGCCTGTGTCTTTGCGTACGGCCAGACAGGCTCAGGAAAGTCCTACACCATGATGGGCAACCCGGTTAGGATCACATCTAATTTCTGTCACGTCCTTAAGTGTAATTTCAAAGCCCACCAATCACACCTAGTAAAACACTTCTACTCTTCAGAAGATGCACATAGTGGTTCTCAACCCCGGTGACTTCCAATCCTCTATTTCACTGCATGCTTTTTAAGAGTAATCAGAAAATGTGACAAGGGCAGAATATGAAGAACACATAATTATAACCAGTTTCAGTCCAGTATCATCTGAGAGACTCATTCAGATTTTTTCTGATGATAATCATTCTATTCTGTCTGATATCCCCCCCTTTGTCCTGGGTAGTAATTAAAAGCCGCCACTGCAGATCAGAGAGGAAAATAATGTGGCGACTTTAATGGAGTTCTGATTTATTTTAAAGTGCTGGTGAAAAGCACAGAGTGAAGAAACAGTCGAGAGAGAGAGAGAAAGAGAATAAATCAAAATGTCTCAATTGTGTTGATGTTTGAAAGAGCAAAACCATAATGGGAAACCATTTTCTGTTCTTTTTTTTATTTTAAAGGTGATGATGTTAAAATACCTTCTCTTATTTGGGGTCCACAACAGCATTGTATGGACAAAAACTGTTGAAACATTTTCTTCTTAATATCATTTTGTTAATGGTCATCCCTTGTGGGGTTCGACCCTGCAATCTTTCGGTCCAGTTCCTTAACCGCCTGGCTACATATAACAATAAATTTTGTTTTTCCTCTCTCAGGGTGATTATGGACTGATTCCACGGATCTGTGAGGGGCTGTTCCACCACATCAGTGGAGTGTTACAAAAAGACAAGGCATCATTTCACATGGAGGTCAGGTATGTGATATGTCTAGATAACAGCATAACCATGCTGCGAGTGGACTGCCAAAGAAGTGGGTAACATGAGTAATTCAGACATGTCCAGAGAGCCTACATGATCACAGTTATCAACAGGTGCTCCTATCATTTGCTCCACGGCGATTTATTGTAGGTTGATGATCCCATCAAAATCCTAGGGAGAAGGACAGGCAGATTGCAGTGTGTAAATGAGGCGTCCATTCTGGCAGCTTGTCCTTTCTTATGGGCATTGTAAGATAGCAGGAGTGTAATTACAACCAGATGATCAGGAAGGTCAGTGTACAGCCTCCGTCTGCTTCCACCTAAAGCAGGTATCCAAATGGCTTCTTGATAACAGCTCATGTGGTAGATTAGATGAGAGAGACCGACAGTGAGGTCAGGGGTGTGACTAGACCTATTAAATGTTGTTTCAGCCATCAGAGATATACTGTGACCTGGCTATCACAGTTCAGTTAGACACTGAACATGTTTATACACTACTTTTCAGAAGTTTTTTTTTTTTTTTTAAAGGGGACATCGGATGCAAAATTCACTTTTACATGGGATTTGCATATAAATGTGTCTAAACAGTTTGTGGAGACACCCACCCTATAAGGATAAAAATCCATTTACTCTTTCTTTTTTTTCCACTTTTATTACAGTGCAGCCAGTGTTTCTTTTAAATATTTTTGAAAGAAGTATTTTATGCTCACCAAGGCTCCATTTATTTGATCACAAATACATTACATTTTGTATAATATGTTTCAAAATTGAATTTTTATGAGCTTTCAGTGTCTTCAGAAATTATTCTAATATGATGATTTGGTGCTAAATAAACATTTCTCATTATTATTAACTGTGCTGCTTAGTATTTGTTTGGGAAACATGAAACCTTTTTTGAGGATTTAGTTCAAAAATCAAAAGAGCAGCATTTATTTGAAATAATACTAATATTTTATAACAATAAATGTCTTTACTGTCACTTTTTTGTACACTTAATGTGTGCTTGATGGACAAAAGTCATTTTTCCAAATCATATATATATATATATATGTGTGTGTGTGTATATATATATATATATATATATATATATATACACAGCTGTGTTCGTAAGTTTACATAACCCTTGCAGAATGTGCAAAATGTTAATAATTGAAACAAAATAAAAGGGTTCATGAAAATTGCATGTTATTTTTTATTTAGTACTGTCCTAAATAAGCTGTTTCACATAACACATTTATATATTCTCCACAAGACAAAATAATAACTGAATTTACAAAAATGACCCCATTCAAAAGTTTACATACCCTTGAATCGTAATACTGTGTCGTTTCCTGGATGATCCACGACTGTCTTTCTGTTTTGTGATCGTTGTTTTTGACTCCCTTTTTGGTCCTGAGCAGTTCAACTGCCTGTTGTTCTTTAGAAAAATCCTCCAGCTCCTTCACATCCTTTGGTTTTCCAACATTATCTGCATATTAGAACCCTTTCCAACAATGACTGTATGATTTTGAGATCCATTTTTTCACATGGATGAGGGACTCACTAACTATTATATAAGGTGAAAACATTTACTGATGCTCAAGAAGGAAACAGGATGCATTAAGAGCTGGGGGGTGTGAACTTTTTAAATTGGATGATGAGGGTAAATTGTACTTATTTTGTCTTCTGGGTAACATTTAAGTATTTATGTAGCTTCCTAAGTGCAGTACCAAATGAAAGAAATATTATCTTTAAACAAAACAAGAAAAATGTACACATCATCATCCTGTTCAAAGGTTTACACCCTCTGGCTCTTAATGCATTGTGTTGCCTTCTTGAGCATCAGTATGTGTTTCCACCTTTCGTAATAGCAGTGTTTGAGTCCTTCAATTGCCCTCAGTGTGAAAAGATGGATCTCAAAATCAAACAGTCACTTTTGGAAAAGTTTTAAATATGCAGAAGATGCTGAAAAACCAAAGAATGTGCAGGAGCTGAAGGATTTTTCTGAAGGCAGTTGAACTGCTCAGGACCAACAAGAGACTCATGAAAAACTATCACAAAATATAAAAACAGTTGTGGATCATCCAGGCAATGACACATTAAGACTCAAGTACTAAGTATTAAGACTAAAGGGTATGTTAATGTTTAAATGGGGTAATTTTTATAAATTTAGTTATTATCTTGTCTTGTGGAGTATATGTAAACATCTGCTATGTGAAATAGCTTATTCAGGATGGTACTACATAAAAAATAACATGCAATTTTAATGATTCCTCTTATTTTGTTTCAATTATTAATATTTTGCACATTCTTCAAGGGCTATGTAAACGTATGAGAACAACTGTATATATAGCCTAACCAAAATTTATTCAGACGTCTTCAACATTTCTCACTTATGTAAATGAACTATAGTGTCCTGCACCCACTAGTAAGAAATAAATAAAAATTAAAAAATTTTAAAAATTATATCTAAATTTACTACAGCACTAGGATGTGTTTAACAAAAGTCAAACACATTCTCATGGAGCTATTAAAGTCCAAAATGAAATTTACGCCACTGTGTAGTTTACCAGAGGCCTTGATTAACAACAAGAAATGATATTGCACAAAAATACTATTGTGTTGCACGTTGTAAAAAATTGACTGTTTGAGTCCACATTTCAGTGCAAGCTGTTTTGCCTACGGAATTCTAGATGTGCATGCACCCACTGTAATAAAGGAAGCTGTCGAGTTACAGCTCTTGCTTGTGGTATAAATGAGGTCTTAAAATACAGTTATTGCATATTAAATCAATTGCTATTGCAATTAGGATTGCTGCAGTACAAAAAATCCCAGTGCTTTTAAACAATACTGGGACTAAATACAAAAATCAGTCTTGCCTCTGAGTGAGACCTGTCCTTAATAATGAATAAGACTGACAGATTCTTTGCCCTTTCTAAATGACTTCTTTTGCATACGACTGTGGTTTCTAAATGCCTGCAAGATGTAGTTTAACTACCTGGATCCCTCCTTTAAACAGTGCTCATTCACTGGGGACAGTTCTGGCAGAAGAGGCATTCAAGATTTCTGACTGTCACATTTTAATTAGTTCACTGTTAGTTTGTACTGAGTTCAAACTGATGCTGTCTCTCTCCAGCTTCATTAGGAGATGAAGAGGGACCAATCTGTCTTTCATTTCAGGAGCCTGTTTAAACATTCCCATTTCTGCAGACAGCCTGAAATAGGTTTATCGTCTTGTGGGATTTTATTTCTTTTCTGACTGGCGAGACTTTTTTCCCCTCACCCACGACTGCTGTAATAAGCTCTGTTGTGATATACTGCCGCATACTCAGATTCAGGGAAAACGCGTGCCATCTAATTTCCTGTCAAGTCGCCGTGTTCCATCACGCTAGAGTTTTCTATCATTTTGTTTACGCACAATGATATTCAAACAGTGGAAGGTAATTGATTTGAGTTTTCCAGGCAATTGCTTCACGAATGATTTAGTCAAATCAAAGACAATTTAATAAGCTAGCAAATAAGCTAATAAACCAAAATATAAACTAAACCAGTGGTATTTAGCAGAATTGCTGGAATGTGCATCATTTAAAACCAGCCTTATTAGTGGATTTAATCTAGAGACCGAGTCAATGTTGAAGATTGAAGTGTGGTGAAAACCTTTTTTTCCAATAATATCCTAAAATAGTAGCTCATTGCTGTGCTTTCTGAGATAAAGTCATGTTTCAAGAGCAAACTTTCACTGCTTTGTTCTTGCCTTTGATGCTTTGTGCTTCCAGCTACTTTGAAATCTACAATGAGCGGGTTCGAGACCTCCTTCCCAGCACAGAGACACAGGGCTGTGAGCTGAGAGTGAGGGAACATCCTAAAGATGGACCATATGTGGAGGGTAAAATGACTATAAAACAGCATGATAATTGACAGCGTATGTTTTAATGTTACTTTACTAGATGCTATATTTCTCTTATGTCCTGTATGTGACATATATGTTGTCTAGACCTCTCCAGACACCATGTGCAGAGCTATACTGAGGTTGGCCAGTTGATGCAGGAGGGCAACAGAAGGCGTGCCACTGCCAGCACAGGCATGAACCATGTCAGCAGCCGATCCCACGCCATCTTCACCATTCACTTCATCAAGGTCTCAAGTCCATTTACCCTCTGCTGAATGCCATCTGCCTCTCTGTTTGTACATTTGTGCAGATAGCCGTCGCAGCTTGAGCTCCCTGTTTGCATTATCCACTGGGCTTTCTCCATTTTCAGTGCATGTTGGGGATGTCTGGGTAATGATACACAGATATCATTGTGATTTTATTATGTATGGGTTATACGGCACAATGCTGGAGTGACCTTTGAGTCTAGTTAATGTGTCGATGGCTATGCTTGGAATGGAATACTAGATTGCTACTTATTGCACAGTATGTGCTATATTAAAAATAGTTTACACTCAGCAGTATATAGTCAGTAAATGAATCAGTTATGTTCTTGGATATAAAATTTGTTATTGTTACTTTTTTATTAGGGCTCGAGCACCGATGGTGCAAGGACCCTATTGGAATTGCTCAGATTCTTCTTCTTCTTCTCCAAAATGAATCAGATTTTTGAGGACCTAAACATGCTCAAAAACTCATGAAACTTTGCACACAGGCCAAAAGTGGCGAAAATTTACATCTGATATGGGTTTCAGAAGTGGGTGTGGCAAAATGGCTTAATAGCGCCACCTCAAAAATTTAAACAAAGTGTTCCTTGAGCTGTGTAACATGCGTACATCACATACATGTATGAAATTCGGTAGACACGTGTAACACACTAATACCTGAAAAGTCCCCCGGTACCAAGTCTGAAACCCAACAGGAAGTCTGTTATTTTGAATTTTCTCTGCAAGTTTTGTGCTGTTTTTGCCATATTCAGGTGTGGTATTTAAATGAACTCCTCCTAGAGGACAGATCAATGCCAAAATTGGTCAGTGTAATCTAAAGCCCTTTGTGACATTAAATTGCGAAGATCTTGAGTTTTCGTTGAAGGGCATGTCTGTGGTGACCTGACAAACTTTCTCCATGAAAAAGGAAGTTGTCATAATTCAGACATACAATGTGTGATCTGCACCAAAATTCACATGTCCTGTCCTGAACACATGCCCGTGACCATATTCAGTTATGACCATAGCGCCACCTGCTGGCAACAGGAAGTGGCATGTTTTACGCTGTAACAAACTTCTCATAGAGATTTAATGGCATCAACATTATATTTAGTCAGTCTACTCTAAAGGCCTTTGCCATGTTAAATTGCGAAGATCTTGAGTTTTTGTTAAAGGGCGTGTTCGTGGCAGCATGACAAAATTCGATGTTTCGCCTTGGGAATAGAAGTTGTTGTAAGAGTCCTGGCCTGAACACATCTAAAGGCCAATATTCAGTTATAATCATAGCGTCACCTGTTGGCAACAGGGTATGTCATGCTTTGCACTAACTCAAACATACCATGTTCAATCTGCACCAAACTTAATATGTTTTATAAAATATCCCTGTCAATATCCAGTTATAGTCATAGCGCCACCAGCCGGCAGCAGGAATTTGGAACATATAAATAACATATTTCTGTTCCACTGTTTGCTGTTTTCCTAAAGCCTCTGGGTGGTGGTGAGCCCTTTCAAGAAGGGCTCTTTCAAAGCTGCTTGCAGCTTTAATTTAAAGATGTTTTAACATTTGGAAGTACTTTATGATCAAGTGAGTCAAGAAAGAAATGCTAAAAATGATGGCTGATAATACTTCCAGTTTATCCATCACACTAGAAGTAGAGTATTATAATAGCACGCTGCTCCAAACATAGCATTTTTTCAATTTCATCATTTTGTCAATATTCTGTGTACCATCTCAGTTTTCCTGTTATGAGACTAATATTTCAAACTCCATAAGGTTCTGCTGGTTATAAGTTGATAAATCCTGCTATTTTTATGTATTCATAATAATTTCAGTCACTCCAGGGGAACAGCTGTCATGCAGCATTAAGCATTTCCAATCTTACTTTCCTGTGTTTCAATTAAAAGTGTTTTTGCCTGTTTCTTTTCCCTATTGCATTTTGGTTCTGCGCTTTGAATTTTGGAATGAGAAATATCTGACTATATCATCTACCAAAATATGTTCTTATAGGCCATGTTTGATGCAGATTTACCAAGTGAGACAGTGAGTAAGGTACACCTGGTTGACCTGGCAGGAAGTGAAAGAGCTAATGCCACACAAGCAACTGGCATCAGATTGAAGGAGGGAGCCAACATTAATAAATCATTGGTTACTCTGGGCATCGTTATCTCTGCTTTAGGTAAACCAACAACTTTCAGAAAGTTACCAAAGGATACATAGGACCTTGATTTGAATGTACATTGAATGTTCTTCGTTATTGCTGTTTTCACAGCTGATCTGTCTGTTGGTGGTGGACTGAAAAAGAAGCAAAACTTTGTTCCGTATCGAGACTCTGTGCTTACCTGGCTCCTAAAGGACAGTCTTGGTGGAAACTCCAAAACCATCATGATAGCCAGTATGTCAGAGATCACACATATCACTTTGCCATTCTACACACCCTTAAGTTTCTCCAAGTTTCTAAAGTATATTTGCAGAAAGTTCAAGCTGGTTTTTTCCATACAATAAAAGTTAAAGGAGAAGTCCACTTCCAGAACAACAATTTACAGATAATGAAGAGTTTTATTTAGCGCAACGATCGGTTATTCTCATTTAAAAAAAACACTATTTAAATACCTTCTAATCTCGAACACTCGTCTTGTCTTGCTCTGATTGAACTCTGTGTATTCTAGCTCAAGACAGTTAGGGAAACTCCAATCGTATTTTCTCCCTCAACTTCAAAAAACATTTCAAAATCATCCTACATCGCTGCAGAAGTACTGACACAGTCTTTGCAAAGTGAACATGCAAAGATCAAACACCCTTAACAAAAAAGGTAAAACAGCAATATAGGACGATTTTGAAGTTGAGGGAGAACATGAGATGGGAGTTTTTAGACATACCCTAACTGTCATGACCTGGAAAAAAACAGAGGTTGGGAAGAGCAAGACAAGATGAGCGTTTTACATTTTTATGAACATAACCGATTGTTTTGCTAGATAAGACCCTTCTTCCTCGGCTGGGATTGTTTACAACCGCATTTGGGATTGTTTGAAGCTGAATTTAAACAGCATTTTGAAAGTTCAAACTTGGGACACCATATCAGTCCATTACATGGAGAAAAATACTGAAATGTTTTTTTTTTTTCAAAAAACATAATTTCTTTATGACTGAAGAAAGAAAGACATGAACATCTTGGATGACAAGGGGGTGAGTACATTACCTGTAAATTGTTGTTCTGGAAGTGGACTTCTCTTTTAAAGTTGGGCTGTTAACCTCCAAAAAATGTTGAATAAACACATTATAAAGAAAAATGTGGCAGGCTAAAATTTACATTTTTTTCATTAAGATTACCTTTTAAGATTGTCCCATTGTCCCCTTATACCTGGATCTGCTGGTTACCCTAATCTGCTGGTTCCTCTTTGTAATGTTCCGGCGCAAGTAGATTTAAGATTAAATATTCATTTTGCTTTATCTTTTGTCACTCCAGCCATCTCCCCTGCTGACGTAAACTATAGCGAAACTCTGAACACCCTTCGTTATGCCAGCCGGGCCAAGAACATTTTAAACAAACCCACTGTGAATGAGGACAGCAATGTGAAGATTATCAGAGAGCTGCGAGCTGAGATTGCCCGCCTCAAAGCGCTGCTGTCTGCAGGAAATCTGGTGAGTTACTTCATCCTCATCAGACATCAGAGGCTAAATTTCAATTTGTATATTATCAGTCTTACATATGGTATGCGATGATTAGTTTGTTGGAATGAAAAATCAAATAAATCTCTTTAATGTTTAATGTTTCTCTTAGCAATGAGAGCTTCTTTTATTTCTGTCATGAGCAAAGGACAATATTCTCACATATGTCTCTTCTTGAGTTTCTGAAAAGACCTTAATAATGGCTCAGACTGTGCTTAGGATTTGTCAAGATACAGCATGTTTTGTTTGAAACTCAGCTCTTAGCTCTTCTGAGTAATTTTCCTCTGGATCGGATTAGTACCTTCAAAGCATAATACACAGAAAATATAAATGTCAAAATGGCCCGGATAACATACTGTTGTGACGTCCCTGCATGCTTTTTGAGCTAACATTGCCATTTATGGTATGAAAATGTGTACAGATGTTTTATGCAGATGTAACTTTATAATACAGTATGTCACAATACTGGCATATACACAGAAGTACCTGCTTTTGTACTCAGAATTATAGCCTTTGTTTTGTTTTTCAGTGGTCACGTGAATTAAATGCTTCAGTTCTCTTCCTTTCAGATGGCGTCGTTTGAGCAGCCTTCAGGGTCGAGTGTGGAGGAGAGGCTTCATCAGGATGAAGCCAGAGTAAGTGTCTCAATTTCTCTGCATATTCCCAGACTACTTGAGCGGATCTTCTGATGATTAAAAGTTGGGTAAAACCGAGCATAGCAGCCGACCACTTCTTGATTTGCCCACATCTCATGGCTGTTTAAGTATGATGCATGCTGATTTAAGGGGATAATTAAAGCCCTAAAAAATTGTTAGAAGAGGTCAGCAGCACCATTGTTGTTTTATTTTAATTTTATATTATGCTGCTCTTATGCTTGTATTGAAATATGCATGACCCATAACTGGGATTTTAGAGGGCTGTATTTATTTCAGCGCTCAGAATGCTGTTTTGAGTCCCATTTTACAGGATTGTTGCAGTATTTACTTATGCACAATCCAGTAGACACATTTTATATCTTTACATATCTACATTTTCTCTTATAGAAGTAATACAAAAGATCTCACTTTTTTTCCTCAGGTTCAGGAGCTGACAGAACAGTGGGCTAATCGTTGGAAAGAAATCAGCAATATTCTTGGGGTTGGTAACTCACACACATTAATAATATGCCTTTTCACTTTCCTTTCAATCATGAACTTCAGGAAATGGTGATGACATTAAGTGACACCTCTCAGCGAGTGTAGGGGTTAACAGGAATGTTAACCCAAAAATAAAAATTCTGTCAATATTTACTCTCAAACCTGTATGCAGCACTTTTTTAATGTGCATATAAACTGTGAAATATACCATATACCTTCAGTCGAAATAAAGAACGGGTTTTATTTGATATCACTCAGCTCTCACAGCTTGCATGCTGCTTTCCTAGAATCCACTGTAGTTGGAAGAGCACAGCATCGATTCAACCTCTATAACTAATTTGTTCATCCACAGTGATCTGAGAAAGTTTGCCGTGAATCCAGCCTGCTTTTCTCTGAACAGCAGCATTCTGTGTAAACAGTGGCAGTCAGTGAAGTAGTCTGCTTGTTGTAAAGTAAAAAAAAAACAATATCACTTTAGCTCCATGCATCACTGTGGCTCTGTGTGCTGCTAAATAGAGAAAAAGACATTGCTGGTTAGTGAACTAAATAACCTCCTACAATGGCACACACACATTTATGTGTCCTAATAGCAGATTTTTGATCTAATAGTTTCCTTTTAAGTGTGCTGTGAAAATGGGTCAAGTATTCTTGTGAGTACTTGGTTTACATTACAATTAAAGGGATAGTTCACCCACAAATTTAAATTATCTCATTATTTACCAGTGATGGGAATAACGGTGTTATAAATACATGGCGTTACTAACGACGCTAAATCCATACCTGTATTTGATGAACAGTAAACTCTGGTGTGAAGGTAAACTATATTCTTTGCTGGATTTTCCTGTCAAAATAATGGAGTTCCTTTGGAATTCTTCAGCTTTTAAGAACTGCCGGTTTCTCCGGTAGTAGGCGGGACTAATGCGCAGACGGCAATCTCATTGGCTGGTGCTCACCTATTATTGTCCCTGTTTTGATTTCAGCAAATCAGTTAGAGCGAATGCAGACAACGTGATTAATATTCATGAACCCAGCAGCTCATTAATCCTTATTGCGTTTTATATTGTTATAGTAGTAGAATTTGTAGTAGTTTTGTTATCTTATCAGTATTATTTTTAGGTTTTTGGGTGGGTGTTAAATAGTGTGTGTGATTGGCTATAGCTGCGTGTGCAATCAGTGCAATGGATGATGGGAAATGTAGCCCGGGGTGACATGTAACAGCTTGTGTAGTGTGAATGTCCATATAATGACAGTGCGACATCTGGTGGCGAACGGACGGAAAGCCACGGACCGGATTCGTGACACATGACATGACAAATGTGCATTCGTACATGGTTATTCTAATTACTTTATTTCTAATTACTAAAGTGTAATGCTAAATTATCATAATGTCATATTATAATGCTTGACTGACTGATGCTAAGTGTACTGTGCCATTAATCTTTAAATTGCATTCATTTAACATATTTAATAATGGGGGCATCCAAGTTATTTGACATATTTGAGCTTTTTTAAAAAAAAAAAAAAAGTAACACAATAGTTACTTTCCCTCGTAAATAGTTACTTTTAAAATGAAGTAACTCAGTTACCAACTCAGATACTATTTGTGAGAACTAACTAGTAACTATAACTAATTACTTTTTTAACATGTTTTTTAACAAGTAACATGCCCAGCACTGTTAATTACTCATCCTCATGTAATTTCAAATCTGTTAAGACCTTTGTTCATTTTCTGAACACAAATTAAGGTATTTTTGATAAAATCCAAGAGCTTTTTGACCCTGCATTGACAACAACGCAACTGACACGTTCAAGGCCCAGAAAGGTAGTAAAGACATCATTAAAATAGTCCATGTGACATCAGTGGCACAACCGTAGTTGCAAGAATATTTTTTGTGGAAAGAAAACAAAATGGCTTTATTCAACAATTTTTTCTCTTCCATGTCAGTCTTTGTGCACATTCAGGAGAGTACTATGATGCATGTGTTGCTGTCTATGCAGGGTCAGAAAGCTCTTGATTAAATCAAAAATATCTTAATTTGTGTTCCAAAGATGAACAAAGGTCTTATGGGTTTGAAATGGCATGTGGGTGAGTAATTATTGACAGAATTTTATTTTTTGGATGAACTGTCCCTTTAATGTGCTCCTTGATCTGGTTTTCCTCTTGTAAAATAATGTTTTATGATGATGTGATGTGGTTAGGAAGGGTTTGATGGTTCCATCCCTGTGAGGAATCATTACCACTGTGCCCTTGAACAAGGCACTTAACCCCAGGTTGCTCCAGTGAGATTGTCCCATAATAAATTCACGCCGCTGTTCCATGTCAAAAGTTGTGGAAGTGCAACTGGCCCTGTTTGTGTGGCAATAAATAACAGTTGGATTCTTCTATAAATATGACGCTTACAGCAGCTGTTAGATTTCCCACCGACAGGTGGCAGTGTTGCGCTTGATAAGCGCAGTTGTTTTGCAAGGTTTTTGCCTTTGGCTGGTTGTGTTTGATGGGGTGCTGTGTAGCAGCCTGTGGTGTTGTAAATGGAGGTTTTCAGACTGTAGCTGGAGTCTGGGGGTCAATTTCAGGCCACAAGCTGGAACTGTCAGAATGCCACAGCATTAGCTCATTGGTATGAGAGTCTATTACCTCTGTCTTGCTCCCTGCGCTTGTGTGTGTGACAGCGGATAGGGAGACAGGGAAAGAGTCTACGACGGAGGAGGAAGGAGAGAAAGAGATGCTTTCGTTCTTTTTTTTTCTCTTTCGTCATGTCTCCTCCCTCCTTGTCTCATTTACACACATACACACCCAAATCTATGAAGCAGAGAGCAAAACAGAGATGGCAGATGGTCACGCATACACTCTGAGCTTTTAGCTGCTCATCTGCTCCAGTCCAGGCAGCAAGACACAAGCCACAGAGGGCCAAATAGCCCAGGCCTCTATTTAGCTATTACTCACTTCCTGCCATGCTAGCATGCCAACTGCCTCTCTGACCATCCCGCTTTCAGCCAATCGAAAGCGGTCTGCACGTGTTAGGGGTGAAAGAAAGTTGAGGAAATATCCAGGGACTAATTTGTCGTCAGCTTGTGTAAATTTCTGCTCTGTCCTCGCCAAGCCACCTAACAGCGTGAGGACGAGCCGTTGATGCATCAGCTGAATTTAATTGCAGATAATCACTTCAAATAGCACTTCTCCAGGGCTGTTTTCTCAAGTCCCACCATAATGAGCGTGTTCGCTTCTCAACTGCTTATTCTTCGCCACCTTTTTCAAGTGCTTTGGCGTCTTTTTTGATGGGAAAGTGTTGTGGTGAGAAAGAGACAGCCCACAAAGAGAAGAACAAAGGCACAGTTCTCGAAGCTCACTCTTTTTTTGGTCCTCCTCTGAGCTTGACTGAGAAACAGAAGATTTGACAATGCAATGCAATTTTGCAAATCCCAAAACGCAGATGATGGCTGTTTTTATGGTTGCTTTTTTTCGGCAATGGCAGGCGACTGCATATTAAGCATCTGCTGTCTTGTGTGATTATTGTATTATATTGGTGGCAGACAATAAAACGCATGAAAATGAACAATTCAAGATATTTAAATATGAAAGTATCACAATCAAATCCAATTCACATAGAATCTTGGATACTTCCTTTACAAGAAAATATGACAGGACAAGCTATGATACAAAGTTTAGTGCTTACAGTATGTTTGTCTTTAAAGTATTAGATAATGTCATCATATGAATCTTTCATTCTTTTTGAAAACTGAAGGTGAAAAGGTTGAACCAAAAGATGGCACTGTAGCACTTTGATGTTTCTTGCTCCTCCACATGGACTTGAAGCAATGAAATAAACAAAAGAAAGTCTACCCATGGTTTATATTTAATTTTCAAGCTATTTAGATTACTATGTCATCCAGCCACCATAAAAACTGCTTTAATGATGTTGAAGTCAACATGTGGCAGAGTGAAGGGAGGGGGGTTTCTGCAGCAGATGATTAAAATGGCTTCTCTTGGTGAAGAAGCATTAACTGAGATTATGCGTACCGTGCTTTGCGGTTTCTCTTCCTCGATCACCCTAATGTCTGCAATGGCCACCCAGTGTGTGTATATGCACAGTTGGAGCGATGGCCGTACGTGACAATTGAATGTATGTGTTCAGAGTGATGAACGTGGAGACTCTTCAATGTAATAAGGCTCCTTTCTGTGAAAGAAATGTGTTCAGTGCATTTGTGAGTATTTTCATGTGGATAGGGTAGCAAATATATTGTAGTCTGTCAAATACTTATTTAAAATTGGCTTTTAGGTGATTAAGCTTATATTAAACACAACTATTCTGTTTAAGAGGCTAACTGAAAATCATACAAAGGAAGCCCATTTCCACCACTGAATAAAATTTTTTAAAAAAGGTAATTGCGACTTTTTTTCTCAGAATTGCATGATACAAACTCGCAATTCTGACTTTTTTCCTTAGAATTGTGATATAAACTCGCAATTGTGAGAAAACAACAAAATTACAAAACAAGTAATTATGACTTTTTCTTGGAATTGTGATTTAAACTCGCAGTTGTGAGAATTCTCACTCAGAATTGCAAGATTTAAACTCATAAATTTTACGTTTAAATCAAGCAATTCAGATTTTTTTCTCGCAACTGTGAGTTCATATTTACAGTTCTGAAAAAAAATTGAAATTGCGAGTTTTTCTCACAGTTCTGATTTTATAACTCGCAATTGTGAGATTATATCTCATTGTGGAGGAAAAAAGTCAGAATTGTGGGTTTATATCTCACAGTTCAGACTTTATAACTCACAACTGCTAGTTATTCTCAATTCTGAGAAAAAGTCAGAAATGCAAGTTTTTTTTCATTTCTGATAAAAAAGAATGGCAAGATTTAAACTTATAAATTTTAAGTTTTTTTCTTGCAATTGCGAGTTTATATTTGCAATTCTGAGAAAAAATTGGAATTGTGAGTTTCTCACAATTCTGACTTTATAACTCGCAATTGTGAGTTTATATTTCATAATTCTGAAAAAAAAGTCAGAATTGCAGGTTTATATCATAATTTTGAGAAAAAAGTCAGAATTTCAAGTTTATATCTCAAAATTCTGACTTTATAATTTGCAATTGCTAGTTAATATCTCGATTCTGAGGAAAAAACGTCAGAATTGTGAGTTCATATCATTTCTGAGAAAAAACTCAGAATTGCAATATTTAAATGAAATTTAAATCTCGCAATTCAGATTTTTTTCTCGCAGTTACGAGTTTATATTTAAAATTCTGAGAAAGAAGTCGGAAATTGCGAGTATACCTCATATTTCTGATTTTATAACTTGCAATTGTGAGTTTATGTCTCAATTCTGAGAAAAAAGTCAGAATTGCAGGTTTAAATCATAATTCTGAGAAAAAAAATCAGAATTTCAAGTTTATATCTCACAATTCTGACTTTATAACTCGTAATTGCTATTTAATATCTCAATTCTGAGAAAAAAAAGTCAGAAATGCAAGTTTATTTCATTTCTGAGAAAAAACTCAAAATTGCAAGATTTAAATGAATAAATTTCAAGTTTAAATCTTGCAATTCTGAGTTTTTTTCTCGTAATTGTGAGTTTATATTTGCAATTCTGAGAAAATTGCGAGTTGATCACAATTATGACTTTATAGCTCGCAACTGTGAATTTATATCTTAGAATTCTGAGAAAAAAAGTCAGAATTGCAGGTTTATATCTCACAGTTCTGACTTTTTAACTTGCAATTGCAAGTTAATATCTCGATTCTGAGAAAAAAGTCAGAATTGCAAGTTCATATCAATTCTGAGAAAATGTCAGAACTACGAGTTTGTATCACATAATTCTGATAAAAACGTAAGAATTTATATCTCACAATTCTGACTTTATAACTCACAACTGCAAGTTCATATGTCACACTTCAGAGAAAAAAAGTCAGAATTGTGAGATAAAAAGTCGCAATTACCTTTTTTATTCTTTATTTAGTGGTGGAAACAGTGTTTCATATCATACTGTATATATATGCTTACATGTCAATTTAAATGGGGTAGTTCAACGAAAAATGTTTTTCAAAACTGTGTTTTTCTTTCTTCTCGAAAAAAGAAATGAACACTGACTTCCATTGTGTGAACTAATTCTGTGATGGGTTTACGAAATGACGTTAATCTCCTAAAGCTCACAGTCAATCAAATTGTTGGTCATGTTGATAGTGACCCTGACCGGGGAGTGCTAAGCAGAAAGCAAAGCTGGTTTCTAGCGAGCATAAGACTTCTGAACACATGCCAAAGGTTGATGAAGTGTTTCAGGGCATGTTGCCTTATACTACATAAACTCGATAGAAAAGCTGGCTGAATCAAGAACTCCTTTGAGTAAATGATAAAAGGGCAAAAAAGGGGTATATAACAGGTTAATTCAAGAAGCCCAAGAGCGTTGAGGCTCATCACAAGACAATGCTATGGTTCTTAATTAAGAGATTTTGATTAGTCACATATGGCGGATTAATCTCAGAGCATCCAGTGCTCTAATTAATATGACCGTGTTGTAATTCTTTCCATCGCTGTTCGGTCGGGGTTCCAGTTGCTAGCTTGCTAACAGCACATGGCATGGTCTCAGTGGGTGTGTTAAACAAAATGAACATAGTGCTAACAGACATGTAAACAAAGGATGTGTGTCCACAAGATGGAAACTAGTCTCTATATGACAACAAGAACGCAAGCCGCCAAGACCTCTGATTGTGTTTTATGAACTGGCTAAAACTATTCTTCTTGTTTTTAAATGTCTTGAAGACATTTGGTGAATAAAAAAAAAACTCTAATTTCAGCGATGATCAAACTTTTCGATCAAACTTTTATCCCTTGAACCATTAAGAGTTATTTGAGAATAAAAGGCCAGCTGTTACGATCCCTTATTGAGGCAGAAGTGGGACTATGTTCAGAAAGGTCATCACTAAGAATAGTTTTACCTCAGCTTATATGTAGTGCCCTATGATTTTTGAAAAATGAAAAACGTGGGTGAAATAGCAAAATCTAGTCATAAAAATGGAATTTACTGTATAACGTCACAGAATTTAGAGTAAATCAGAAGTAGAGCATTACACAGTGTCTGTGAATATAAAACCACAAAAGATTGCTGTTTAAATGTGAAGTCTCTGTGTCTTTGTGTGAATGAGCAGAGCGGTTTTGTCTACTACACATACTCGAGCACACATAATGCTCATGCTCATGTTTTCAGCATCTGGCGTCTCACTATATAAGGTCACTTTACAGTATATGAACTCCAGAGCTGTTCCAGAGTTTACTTTGTGAGCATTTCAGCATTTCATGTGATGAAACTATCATCTTCACTACAATCTGCCAAAATAAAAGCTGGGTTTGAAGAATGTATGTTGTAACTCTAGCTTTTGTGTTTCGATTTTCGCTTCTGTGATTGCCTACCCAGGTGTTCCTTGTTTACCCTCAGGCATTTAAGGCCTGGTAATGTGTTTGGTTGTCAGTTGTTGTCTTTCTTATGGTTGTAGCGTACATGTTATGTTCTGTTTTTTTGCTTTGTTCCTTGGTTTCTTGTTTTCATATGCTTTTTTGTTATTATTAGTTTAGTTCAGTAAAGTGGGGCATAACCTTTTTGACTTTCTCAGTTTGTGTAAATCCATCTGGGGTTTAGAGTATTTTTTACTTTATCCACATTAATTAACTTATCTAGTACAAATATGTTACTTTGTTTCATAATTACAGTGTATACATTTTTCATTATTTACCTCAAAAGAATAGAAGTGAAATGTGACAACATGCCCTGTAGGTGGGGGTACATTGTAACATGAGGTTACGTTGTAACATGACCATATGACAGCTTAAAACTGGTATCTGGTGTAAATGAAAAAAATATACACAACAATCTAAAATATTGCGCAAATGAAGCACATTCAGATAAACACTCGCCTCACTCCACAGACAGCTCTCATAGACACATAAACAAGCCAAAATGCTTTACATTTCTTGAAATAATAATTTTTGAATGTTAAACAACGATCGTCAGTCTTTATTCACCTGTTTCTTGAGGTTTCTCATTAAAACTCATAAAAGTAAATGACATAGCTAATGTCATAGAATAGCATAGATTAATAATAGGGTGGCACATTGTAACGCAGTCTTACAATGTTCCCTATCTGCGCAAGTGGAATTTACAATTGGTTAGTGTCTTCTGCTAGTTAGTGAAGCATTACATATCTAAACTGATAAATAACAAGTTGGAGATTGAAATAATAGCACAATTGTCTTATTTTAAATGAATGCTAAAACTGAAATGAAAAATTTACTTCAGTCAGAAATGTACTTTTACTATGGTAAAATAAATATTCAGCCATATCTTAATAAGATATAAAAAAAAAAGTTGAGTTTTGGCACACTTTTTTTCTCTATATAGTGTTAATGTGGCAACTTGTAAATACCGTAAATTCAGTTATGCTACCATGAGTGGAAATATTTCTTCCACGTGTTACAACTAACCCCACGTTAGTTTGTGCACCGTGCTCCCCTACCACTTGCATTTAGTTCACCCAACATTACAATATTAGTATTGTACAGTAGAATGAATTTCTCAAAGTAACATTAACATTAACAATAATAAGACAGTACATTAAAAGTACAGTCTACAGTACATTTTTTTTTTTAGGAGAGTAACACAGTTTTTCCATGTTTTAATTTAAACAGTAAACCTCTGTTTTGCAGCACCAAAACAAAAATGAATAAATAAATAAAATAACCCCCCAAAAAACTATTATGCCCAAATATTATTTAAAATGTTTTGCACATTCATTTTTTAATGCTGTTTTTGATAACCAATTGGTATTTAAAAAAAAAAATAAATAAAAAAATAATAATAATAATAATAATAATAATAATAATAATAATATTATATATATATATATATATATATATATATATATATATATATATATAGGGCATGATTATTTTTACAATTTTTTAAATTATTAAATTGTTAAAGTTTTATGTATACAACTGATTAGAATTTTTTATTTATTATACCATTAAAAGGGAATCCAGAAAATTTTAAATTAAAAACACATTTTATCAGGCCCAGCTTGCAGCTTGGACAGAGAGAAGATTTCTATGTGCAAGCCTTTCAGTATATATATTGGTCTATTTGCATATCTATATAGAAGTATGTATGTATAGACATGTATGTATACTGTATATCTAGCTATATACCTATGTTTACATTTGTTCCTTTAGCTGACACTACCTATCTATCTATGTTATATTTTGATAGATGCCAGTTTTATTTGAACTCGTAAAATCTCCCTCTTTTTCAGCATGCTCAGGGTTAACTTAGTTGATGCGAGTTGATTCGCTGCTTCACAGGAGTAAATTGACGCTTTTAGAGAGTGACGGCAATTCTCTGGCTCTGGAACGTAAACAGAATCTTAATTCGCTTTCTGAGGCAGATTTGGAATGCAAAGTTATGCAGCTGTGCCGTTGTAGATTGGTTACAGGGTGGGTGGGGAGGGGACAGCGGTTAATAAGTAGACGTGGTTCAATAGTGGACTTGCAGAGAGAGACAGAAACAAAGTGGGAGGGAGGGAATTTGCTTCTGTCCAGCGGCTGTCCCAGTCTTCGGCAGCTGGCGAGGTGATGTGCCCTCGTCGCATTTGTTAATTTAGGAGTGCTCATTCAGAACTGAAGGGAATGGAGAGGATTGATGACAGATATGGCGGCCTAACCAGAGCAGTTTATCTTCCAGTCGATTGTGCCATTTGTTTTCATTTTGAAAAAAAGATGCATCAAATCCCCGGAGCCACACACACACACACACTAACACAAGTGTTGATTCTTGTCTTGAGGAGGCTCTAGAAGAGTATTTATTTATATATTAAAATGTCTTTCTGTCCTCCTCCTATCCTTCCTATTTCTCTGAATTTCATTTTTCTTCCTCTTGTTTCTTTATCACTTTCAGTGCTTATTAAAATACACTCTTTAATTATGCATGACAACTGTTTAATTGCTGTGTTGTGATTACAACACATTGTTTTTTTCAGCCCTGGATAGGTGTGAAATACCTTCAGATAATAAAAAGGGATGCAAATAAACAGCGAAAGGCAATAATTAAGCTTTCCTTTAATGAGCTCTGTGCACGTCCTGTTTATACCTGATGGAGCAGAATAGATAATGTAGCATTTCTTCAATGGATGTCACATCAATCTGAGAACCATATCAAGCCATGAAAGGAAAAGGAATATAAGCTTTCATTGGCAAATCAGCAAATGGCCAACATAGACCTCAGGACATATTAGTAACTAAAACGTAATTCTGACACATTGACAGTTATTAGTTTTCTTAGTCTATGTGAAGGAAAGCATCACTGTTACTACTGCTCATACTTAAAGGATTAGTTCACTTCCATAGCAAAAATTTACAGATAATAAGGGTAGAGGAATAAGGATCTTATCTAGCGAAACGATCGGCCATTTTTAAAACAAATTGACAATTTATATACTTTTTAACCTCAAATGCTCGTCTTGTCTCATCTCAGCGATAGAGTTAGGGTATGTCGAAAAATCGAAAATCGTCCTACACTGCTGTTTTACCTTTTTTTGTAAAGGGTGTTTGATATTCCTTGCATTTTCACTTTGTAAACACTGGCTCGGTACTTCTGCAGCGATGTAGGATTTTGAAGTTGGGGAAGAAAATGAGATGGGAGTTTTTCGACATACCCTGTATTGACTGTATTCAACTGTATTGAACCGGAATACACAGAATTCACACAGAGCTGGACAAGACAAGCATTTGAGATTAAAAAGTATATAAATTGTCAGTTTGTTTTGAAAATGACTGATCGTTTCGCTAGATAAGACACTTATTCTTTGGCTGGGATCTTTTAGAGCTCTTTGAAGCTGCATTTAAACTGCATTTTGGAAGTTCAAACTTGGTGGAACCATTGAAGTCCACTATATGGAGATAATTCCTGAAATGTTTTCCTTAAGAAACATAATTTCTTATCGACTGAAGAAAGAAAGTCAAGAACATCTTGGATGACAAGGGGGTGAGTACATTATCTGTAAATTTTTGTTCTGGAAGTGAACTACTCTTTTAATGAGTCAGGGATTTGAACAGACTGCTAATGCTGAGTAATAAATTTAAAGGAATAGTTCACCCTGTAACGAGGTGAGTGAGACGAGAGGCGAGCGGATCCATATGCGAGCTTTTATTGATATCACAAGACAAAGACATGGTCGTACAGGCAGGGTCGAGACGGGAGCAGACAGGTGTATAACAGGCAGTAGGAGAGAATAATCCAGTAAACAGGAACGATAGTCCAAAGGCAGGCGGCTAGACAGACGTAAACAAGAAAACCAGGCAGGAGATCAAAACCAGAAACTAGGAAACGCTAAACTATGGGAGAAACACTGTCAACAATCCGTGGTTTGCAAGGGGAAAGTCCGGGGTTTTTATAGTGAGCCTGATTGGCTACCGGAGGCAACGCAATGGGCGCGGTGGAGGATGGGAGATGCAGTCCGAAGTGCAAAGTAACAGTCAGAGTGTAATGGAAAGGTGAGAGTGACATCTGGTGGTGAGCGGTCCGCAGAGCACCGACCAGATTCGTGACACACCCAAAAGTAAAAAAAAATTCTGTCATTAATTACTCACCCACATGCTGATCAAAACCCATAAGACCTTTGTTCATCATGGAAACAAAAATTAAGGTATTTTTGATCAAATCTTCAAAGCTTTCTGACCCTGCATAGACAGTGACGCAACTATCACGTTTAAGGTCTAGAAAGGTAGTAAGGAAGTAAATAAAATAGTACATGTGACATCAGTGGTTCAATTCATGAAATTAAGGTTGAACCACCGATGTCACATGGACTATGGCCACGTTCACACTGTCAGTTTTTGGGATTGACAACCGCATTTACTTATGGGTGTGAGTCTCGAAATGTCCCGTTCACACAGCAGCTTACAGTCGCTTTTCAAATACTGTCTGTATGAACGTGCAACAGGAGTTAAGTCCTTATTCCTTACGAGTAACTATAGCAAAAGAGACCAAAGCAATATCAAAGATGGCGACATCCATAAAACTGAAAGTCTTATCACTTTCTGACACGACAAGAGTCCAATCAAACCGCGAGTTCATCCATTAAATCATCATTAACCGACAGCCGCTTTTAAATTTAAGTGGAGAGCAGAGCATTTAAGCCGCGCACAGAACACAAAACCGACAGGAGCGGATATAAAACTTTCAGATGACTTTCATGATTTCTCCATCACTGTAAGTTACCGAAACCACAAATTACAGAACGCAGTGCACGGTAGACACGTGGCAGAACGGCTCTCTTGTACTGTTTGAGGTGATGGACAAGTAGTTGTCCAGTAGTTGTCTGTTCACACAGCGCGTGTGTTCCAAGAATGCGGTTGTGAGTCCTAAAAATTTACGGGTGTGAATTCGGTTATAGAATACGGTTGTCACACCCGTAAATAACCGTACTGTGTGTGAACATAACCATATTAAGGAAAATCAAATACAGTTTTGACAACCATATTCTGCTGCTGTGTGAACGTGGCCTATTTTATCAAAGTCCTTGCTACTTTTCTGGGCCTTGTCAGTTGTGTTGCTATCTATACACGTTCAGAAAGCTCTTGGAATTAATAAAAAATATCTTAATTTGTGTTCTGAAGATGAACAAAGGTCTAATGGGTTTGGAATTACATGCAGGTGAACATCACTTTAAGGGGATAGCCCATCATGTTTCTGAAATTAAATGATACCAAAACATGTGGTTTGTTGAACAGAGGTGTGCAGTTACTTTTGGAAGCAAATGGATGATAAAATTGCTTGGGAATGGACACTTTTGACTTGGCTAACCTAACTAACATCATAGCAGCATTATAAAACTTATATCACATGGTACGTCCTTGCACGTCAGAATCGTTGGATCATTAAATCAAGTTTTGCACGAATAGGCATTACTTGAAATGTAAACTGGAATTATTCTTTGTTATTGTTCTTGTGTATACTGCCCTACACGATAACAAACATCCCACCTCCTGCTTTTTCCTGCTCTATCTCCTCTCCATCTCCCTCTCCCTCTCCCTCTCTTTTTTTATAGTCAGTGCACCATTTTGCAGTTCTTATCCTCTCTTGATCTCTCAACCCATATATATTCAGAGCTCTTTTTAATCTTCACCCGGTGCATCTGCCTTGTTTTCAGACCACATTCAGTGCATCAAAAAGCTGAAGTCTTGGGCACCAGAACCACCTTTAATTTGCCAAGAGAGTGAAATAAATTAGCAGTTTTATGATGAGCTTTTAAATGCCAGCCAAATCTCATTTGCAGCAGAAGTTTAAAGTGCATGTAATTTTACAACCAGCACACACACCACGTTTAAGAAGTTCTCAGGAGCAGAAGGTGCCTTGCTCCCAGGCTCGCTCTGTCTCTCTCTCTCTTTCTCCCTCTCCGAAAAAAAAGTGATACAGTACATTAATCTGCCGACATGGTTCCTATCTTTCTCCCTGCCTCTCCCTCTCTTTCTCTCTCAATCTCTCTCTCATCTAATGAAGTCTTGGAAGAATTCATTTAATTAAGTGTGAAGAGAAGACCCTCCACACAATCGATGCTTCTCCCTCTTCGTTAAGAGAAAAGGATTTTGCTCCGTTCGCTGCTGTCGATGAGGTGGAAATAGACACATTGCTCTCTAGCCTGAAGAGGTAGAGAATGAGGGAGGAATGGCAGATGAGGAGAAAAAAGCCCACATTTGTTAAAACAAAAAATAATGAGCTAGTAAGGTTATTTGATTGAATATTTTAGGCTGTCTTGTATGAACAGTTCACCCCAAAATGACATTTCTTCCATTATTTACTTGTTCTAACCTTGTATGACTTTTTTCTGTCTACTTTTTTTTAAAAATAAAGTTAAAATGAACACAAAATGGAGCTATAAAGCACTATAAAAGTTTTATAAAATTAGTTCTTGGGAGTTCTGTATTTCATGTCTTCTGAAGTCAATCAGTGTTTTTATGTGAGAAATGAACCAAATTTTAACTAATGAAGCTCTGAATCCTCCGAGACTCATTCATGAGAGAAGTAGCAATGTCCAATTTGTGAACTCTTTGACTCTACAATAACAGGTTTATCCTGTTCACCAAACAGGGCTTGTTGCATACAAGTTGAATGTACTACTTTTAAGGTGCTTTTGCATACTTTTTAAGGTTTAAAAGTCATGATGGTTTGAAACGATATAAAACAATATGAGTAAAATCACTGGCACATACACAGTGAGAAGTTTAAAGGCAGTTACTTTTGTTCCACAGAGAATGAAAGACATTTGAGTTCTCAGGTCAGCGGGCACAGTGAACCAAAGCACATTAACTTTCACTCTGAAGAGAAAACCTTTGGTGCTCCAGTCTCCAGATCTCTGAATTAATACCAACACTCTCTCCAAGTCCAAAACTCCTTTCAAGATGTCCTCTGGCCCTCTCCCATTTTGAATGCATCCTCACGGGCAAATTGGTATGCAAGTGTTTTTCTTTTTGTTGTGCTACTTCAGTATGCGCAGGGCATCTGAAGGTCTTTTCTCATTGTTCAGTCAGGTGGATTGTTGTCATTATTTCCTCTCTCATATTGGAAACAGAAGCGTGTTCCCCGGTGAAAGCACACATTATTCAAAGCAGAGTACTTATTTGATGAGGCATGACACTTTCTACCATTTTAGCGATGTTTGCATACATTGTGGATGGCATAGAAATGTTTCAAAGTTAGACCCGAATAGAGGGTTTTGTTTATTTTGCTGAGGTTATACAAAAATTTGAAGTCTATGCATTCCTCAAATACGCTGTCCTGTACGAAACGTATAAATGCATTTCAACCAGTGACCACCGTTTTCTTTAAAAGCTGAATTGTAGCATTGGCATATAGTACCGGAGTTTGCTATCTCGACAGTAAAAACCAACATATGATGTTCTTGGATGCTGGTGTGATGGTGTACCCAAATAGTTTCTTAAAGGATTAGTTCACTTTCAGAAAAAAAAAAAAAAATTCTGATAATTTACTCACCCACCATGTCATCCAAGATGTTTGTCTTTCTTTCTTCATTCGAAGAGAAATTAAGATTTTTGGGGAAAACATTCCAGGATTTTCTCCATATAGAGAACTTCAATGGGAGCCAACAGGTTGAAGGTTGAAATTACAGTTTTAATGCAGCTTCAAAGGACATGATCCCAGCCGAGGAATAAGGGTCTTATCTAGCAAAATGATTTTCTTAAAAAAAAAAAAAGAAATTTATATACCTTTTAACCGCAAATGCTCATCTTGCACTAGCTCTGCAATGCGCATCTACGACTTCACAAATTATGTAATCACGTTGGAAAGGTCACACATGGTTAGTTCTTCATCTGTGTACTCCGGTTTAAAAAGGTAAGGTAGGGCAAAAAACTCCATCTCGTTTTCTCCTCCAACTCCAAAATTGCCTGACATCGATGTTTTACCTTTTTTTCATAAAGGACATTTGACTTTCTTTGCATGTTTGCTCTGTAAACACTGGGTCGGTACTTCCACCTACATCACACGTGACCTTTCCAATGTGACTACATAGTGCATGAAGTCAAGCTCATGCAAGATGACCATTTTTGGTTAAAAAGTATATTCTTTTCTTTTTTTTTTATTTAGAAAATGACCAATCACTTCACTAGATAAGACCGTTATTCCTCAGCTGGGATCATGTAGAGTTTTTTGAAGCTGCATTGAAAAGCCAGTTTGGACCTTCAACTCATTGGCTCCTGTTGAAGTCCACTATATGGAGAAAAATCCTGGAATGTTTTCCTTAAAAACCTTTCTTTGCGACTGAAGAAAGAAAGACATGAAAATCTTGGATGACATGAGGGTAAAGAACATTATCAGAAAACTATCACCTGGTGGACTAGCTTTACCCAGTTTTGCTAGTTAACCAGCTAGACCACAACCCAAACTAACACTAATCAGGAAAAACCAGTCTGGAAACTCACACTGCTCTAAGCTGGTCTTTCAGCAAGGATTTTTGCAAACGTAGTATGTCTAGGATTTGCATCCTAAAAATGAACATGCTAAATCCTGCATGGCGAATTTATTTCATATGTGATAGTGGTTCCCTTGGAGCCAACGTTTTCAAAGTAGCACATGCATTAATCTTTATATTCCATCTGCATGTACCATCATGGATGTCAAATGGCCTTTGAAGAACGTGCGCTTTGATGGCATGCATGAACACAGGGAACATCCAAATGCCTCCCATCTCTGTGGAGAATGAAATAAGATGCATAACATGGACACATGCTACCACATTTACAAAAAAAAAGACGCCCCGCACAGCAGAATAATTTTTCTGCTTATCATTACCGTCCTGTGAAGAGCTGTTGAAATGTCATTAAATACATATTTAGACGGATTTTCCCTGTGAATATTGATTTAACTGTGACTTTTAAAGTTTATGATGGGGAGTGCTGGTGTTGGAGTGTAATGATTTTTAATCGGAACATCAACGCTGTGCTATATCACTGCATTAATCACAAGGCATGCGTAGAATAGCGACACCATTTCAACATTTTTCACATGCTGCGAGTGCTCTTTGGTGGGCAAATTCTGCTTTCAAAAACAAATTTTTAAAGCCAGATATATTAAAATGGTCTTTTTTTTATTCTGTATAGCATTATTTGTTGTCAAATATGCATTTTTCTATTGGGCAACTGGATTGTGGTTGCTAAGAAAAAACAGTCCTGTTTAATTCACTTATCAGACTATGTGATGTTTGTAGTTGCAGTTTGTAAGGAACATGTACAGCAATGTCCCTTCTGCCTAATTAGGGCTCGAGCACCGGTGGTGCAAGGACCCTTTTGGAATTGCTGAGTTTCTTCTTCTTTTTCTCCAAAACGAATCACATTTTGAGGGCATAAACATGCTCAAAAACTCATGAAACTTTGCAAACTTTGCAAGAGTTTTCTTTAAAGGGTGTGTCTGTGGTAACCTGACAAACTTTAATGTTTAAGTTGTTATAATTCAGGCATACTATGTCCGATATGCACCAAAATTCACATATTTTATAAGAGTCCGGCCCTGAACACATGCCCATGCCCATATTCAGTTACAGCCATAGCGCCACCTGCTGGCAACAGGAAGTGGCAAGTTTTATGCTCTAACGAACTCCTCCTAGAGGAGCCAAATATGGTTATGGTTATTAATATGATAACCAAAATATGGTTACAATCATAGCGCCACCTGTTGGCAACAGGATATGTCATGTTTTATACAAACTCAAACATACCATGTTCAATCTGCGCCAAAGTCCTGGCTTGACGACATCTACATGCCAAAATTCTGTTATAGTCATAGCGCCACCAGCTGGCAGCAGGACGTTTGGCACATTTAAATTACTTTGACATTTTCCTCCTATATTTACCACTTTAAATGTTAATTGCTTACCATTCACTGTTTTCCTAAAGCCCTCGGGTGGCAGTGAGCCCGGCCCTTTCAGTGCTGCTTGCAGCTTTAATTTTTCTTGCGATACTTGATTTCTGGGAGGTTGTCTATTAGCATATCCCTATAATGTTTTTGTAAATGGCTCAAATATCTGTGATATCAAATACCAGCTTTCACTGTACTACAGTAGGATCAAGTCGTTAATACATTGGAATTGTCACACCTCAAATGCCAAGCTCCTTTTAGTAGTGTTATTTTATGTATTGATTGTGACATGTCCTTGTTTTAACGGCATGTTAAGATCAGTTTGGTAGAATGTGAATTCCTTTTGCAAACTCTTTGAGAGTTCAAGATGGACCCATAGTGATCTAAATGATTTATGGTGTTTTCTTCTTTTCACATCCCTCCCTCTCTCCCAGCATCCCCATTGCCCCAACCTTTCGACATATAGCCAAAGCCAGATATTATTCTGCTTGGCCTTGGGGCATGAAGACAAAGTCATAAACAACACACACACTGTTTCCTCTGCTCTGATACTTCACAATTAAATGTCTGTCATTTCAGTTTTATGCACTGGTCCCGCTTCTTCAAACATTTTTTAGAGGTTTTTTTTTTTTTTTCGGTGATGGTTTAGCTCATCATCTTTCCTGCCAACCCCCATCCATCTCATCTCCTTTTCTCTCTTGACTTTAACTTTTCATATCTAGGAGGATACAGTAGCTCTCAGAAAAGAGGGTATCGGTGTAGTACTTGATTCCCAAATGCCGTATTTAATCTGCATTGATGAAGATCGCCTCAGCACAGGAGTCGTTCTCTATCATTTAAAGGTAAGCCGCACCCCAACATGTACTATACAGTTAAGCTCATCTCTCATTGATGTGATGTTGTTTGCCAGTTTTGCCCAAACAACATTTCTTGTCAATAACTAGAGTATTGTTGGGATTGTTGTTGTGCTGTTGTGGGGTTTCTAAGCATTCCCCGTTCTGCTGTTTAGGAAGGTAGAACTTCAGTTGGGGCTGGAGGAACCGAGCCTGAGCAGGATATAGGTTTGTATTCCGTCCACATCGATTTCTGACAGGAAGCTGTTGGCAATGTCAGAGACTTTTTCACTCTGTTCTGCAGTGCTCCATGGTGAAGCTCTTCAGAGGGAACACTGTGTGTTTGAGAACCAGAGAGGAACCGTCACACTCATGCCACTCCCAGGGGCCAGGTGTGCAGTAAATGGGGTGGAGGTAACCCAGCCATGCCTTCTGACGCAGGGTAATAAACTGTTCTGTCTCATTTTTTGTAAGATCTGTGACAAATTATGAATTTATTCATTATGACATGTTGCAATTTTTACATGTTAAGGGTGTTTGGAGTTGGTCAGAGTTGAGTGAGAGTAATGTTTTTGAAAGAAGGCTCTTAGGCTCACCAATATGGAAGCTCTTTTTAACCACTGAATAAAAAAAGGTCATTGCAGCTTTTTATCTCACAGTTCTGACTCTTTTTCTTGCAGTTGCAAGTTTATATCTTGCAATTCTGACTTTTTTCTGAGAATTGAGTAATACAAACTTGCAATTCTGACTTTTTACCTCAGAATTACTGTTGCTATGTCTGACAAACAATGCCGCTCTCACACTACACATGTTCTAACACAGTGAAAAATACACTGCGGAACAAAGAGGACACTGACAACATGCCGACAGACAAGGCAGAGCAGATTATTTCTGGTATGAAACAAGGTCTCAGCTTTAAAATGTTGTAAGTTTAAACAAAATTCAAACAATAAATACCATTTTGTGACTCTTTAATGTGTCGCAACAGATCACTGTATTGCCTTATTAGATCAATGACACATGAACCGATCGTGTTTTCTCCTTTACATAAAGCATGAATAAAAAAACATGAATGAACATCAGTATGTATTTTATTTCGACTGTGGAAAGATGTCAGTACACACAGTTTTTCAAGTTTAAGTCCACCAAAGTTAATCTACTCTCCTGTCGGATTTATTTGGTTATTATTGGTCAGATCGCATGTCAATCAGATTGTTTGTGAAGGGTCGATTGCAAATTAAGTCTGAGTGGGAAAAAAAAGACTAATGTTCTCAGAACTGCAAGTTTATATCTTAGAATTCTGATTTAAGAATTGCGATTACGTTATAAAGTCAGAATTACGAGATAAACCCACAATTCTGAGAAAAAAGTGACAACTGCAAGATATAAACTTGCAGTTTTTTGCACTATTTTGCAATTTTGACTTTATTTCTCAGAATAACGAGTTTTTTTTTCTCAGAATTGCAAGTTTATATCACAGAATTCTGACTTTATTTCTCAGAACTGCAAGTTTTTTTTCTCAGAACTGAGTTTATATCAAGCAATTCTGACTTTATTTCTCAGTTTTTTTATTTCTGAGGTTTTTTTTCCTCACAACTGAGTTTATCATACAATTCTGAGAAAAAAAGTTAGAACAGAAGTTTTTATCTTGCAATTCCAACTTTATTTCTCAGAATTGCGAGTTTGTATTACACAATTCAGAGAGAAAAAAAGTATTTTTTCAGGATTCTTTAAAGAGAAAGTTCAAAAGAACAGCATTTGTTTGAATATGTATATGTTGAATTTGTTTGTATATGTATGTGTGTGTATATATATATATATATATATATATTTACAAGTACAGTTTTGTTTAATTGGCTCTGTTATTTACAGAGGCTTTGAATGGGTTGCATCCAATCAGACAATCAATTTCATTGTTGAACCTTATAATAATATCAAAAATATAGAAAATATGAAGCATGCCAAACCCTCTGGTTTTAACTGGAATTCAAAGGAGCCCTTTGAGTATGTCTGCGTCTTGCCACTTCAGATCTCCCTTCTGCATTCCCAGGCCCGTGGAGTGAAACAGTCCCGCCCTACTGCCTCTATCCTTGTACATGTCCACCAGAGCGACTCTCATCTCAGAGTGAGACTCGCGGCACTTCCAGAACAGCCAAACATGACTGAGGTTAACACTCTGGCGGACAAAGCATCCGACCCGCAGTTAATTGGCAGATGAAACAGATAGAGTGCAGAGGGGGTTTGAAGTGCATGTGTGGGATTAACCTTTCAAAAAGGGTAAAACCTCCAGAATTCAGACAAAACAGGCTAGATCCATTCTGGGTGTAAGATTAAAAAAAAGAGAGGCAGAGAGAAAAGCCAACTAAAAGGAAGGAGACTTATAAGAGAGTGAGAGAACCATGCTAGTCTCCTTTTCACAAATTTCAATTTGCCAATGTTCCCCTCTTTAGACACGGTGGCATCTGAAGTCATTTCCTTTGAACAAATGATAGTAATTTCCACAGCAACCATGGCCCAAATCCATCTGATGCAGGCCTTTCAAGGGCTTTGTCACCCCTTGGAAGTCATTAATAGAGGCAAGATTAGTTTTTTCAGCCCAGAAAGAGGGAGGAGAAAAAGAGAGAAATGGGCATCTGCTCCGGGAAGAATCCAACATTCTCACAATCCCCCGGGAAAGTTACATTTCAGTAACGTTTGGCATAATGTGTTTACTAGAAAGGAAAGCGATAGATTCGCCCCATGGTCAAGATTGCATATTTACTCTCTTTTCATGTCTATCTATCATTATTTGTGTTTGCCAGATTTGCTGGAATGCTTATTTTTGGCTTTTATTGTAAAGGTAAACAGTTATTTATCATACAAAAATGAAACAGAGTTGTGAAACATAGTATTTTGCAGAGAGGTACCAATACAGAAATAGATTGCTATAGCAATCCAGACAGGATGCAAGTTTTTGCATTTCTCATATGACTCTGATTTGACTTTTTATTTAGAATTATTTTTTTATTCGTTAACAAAAACATATTGGGTCTTAATTAACAGATATTGCTTAAAGGATTATTTCACTCCAGAATTGAAATTTCCAGATTTCACCAAGTCATCTAAAATGTTCATGTCTGTCTTTCTTCAGTCGATAAGAAATTAAGGTTTTTGAGGAAAACATTTCAGCGTTTTCTCCATATAGTGCACTTCTATATGCCCAAAGTTTAAACTTCCAGAATGCAGTTTAAATGCGGCTTCAAACGATCCCAAATGCAGTTGTAAACGATCCCAGCTGAGGAAGAAGGGTGTTATCTAGCAAAACGATCGGTTATTTTCATAAAAATGATCAAATTTATAGACTTTTTAATGTGAAACGCTCATCTTGTCCTACTCTGCCTGAACTCTGTTTTTTTTCCAGTTCATGACAGTTGGGGTATGTTGAAAAACTTTCATTTCCCTCAACTTCAAAATCATCCTTTATCGCTGTTTTACCTTTTTTGTTAAGGGTGTTTGATCTTTGCATGTTCACTTTGCAAAGACTGGGTCAGTACTTCTGCAGCGAAGTAGAATGATTTTGAAATGAAGTTGAGGGAGAAAATATGATGGGAATTTTTCGACATACCCTAACTGTCTTGAACCAGAATACACAAAGTTCAGGCAGAGCAAGACAAGACGAGCATTTGAGATTAAAAAGTATTTGAATTGTATTTTTTTAATGAAAATAACCGATCATTACGCTAGATAAGACCCTTCTTCCTCGGCTGGGATCGTTTACAATCGCATTTGGGATCGTTTGAAGCAGCATTTAAACTGCATTTTGGAAATTCAAACTCGGGGCACCATATCAGTCCATTATATGGAGAAAAATCCAGAAATGTTTTCCTCAAAAAATATAATTTCTTCACGACCGAAGAAAGAAAGACATGAACATCTTGAATGACAAGGGGTTGAGTACATTATCTGTGATTATTTGTTCTGTAAGTAGACTTCTCCTTTAATTATTGCTGTATTTTTGATTATATATTTCTGTATTTGCCAGGAGTGAACATACAACTTGGAAAGGCCGCTATGTTCCATTTCAACCATCCTCAGGAAGCAGCACAACTTCGGGAGAAACGCAAGGTGGGGGAAACTTAACCTCTTTTGAAGCTATTTGTAAAAAAATATGCATTAAAATGCTGCTGGATAAAGGCTGAGCAGAATTACAAACTTATGTTAATAAATGCAAGTCATCAAAAACCGCTCTCAGTTGTAATTGCTATGCCAATTGGCTGTGTGCTCCTCCATGCGAGGTAGAACAAGAGCTTTCTTCTTCAAAGAGGCACATATACTCTTCCCTCAAGCTAAAATTATAAATCCCTCTTGGTGTGTTTGCAAAGCGCCAGTTTTCTTTTTTATTTTTATCTTCTACACCTTTTTTCTTCATTTCCTCAGAGAGGTAAAGTAATTGTGCACCTCAGTGTCTTCCGATAAGAGCCGAACATGTCTCTGTCGTTTGGTTTGCAAGTGTGCACCTTCACTTCCTCTGTCTTACTTTCTCCGCCAGCCTCCGATACTCTCTCTAACTTTCCCTCCCTCTCTCTGTCTCTCACTGCTGTGACAGGTAATTAAATATTTCCTGACTGTTAAGTCTCTCATTGTAAAGTTAGACAGCAGCTGTTTCCTCTTCTGTGCACGGAGATTACAGCGCCTTCCCTCTGCGTGAACTATTCTTATACTCACAAACAACTGTTAACTTCCCTCATGGAGCTCTCAGCGGCACCATTCAGTCATTTTTGTTGTACCAAACTTTGTTTTTGCTCAGACAAACTGCTAATTTCCATATTATACAATGGCACATAATAGTTTGAAGATTGCTTGCATAAACTAACTTCCTCCGAGAGCTATTTCCATTGATATTTTGTGGCCAGATGAATCTTATGACTGAATTTTTATGGTAAGATGATGTAAAACAAGGCAGTGAATCAATTTGAAATGGCTTTTTATCAGTATAGATTATGAAACTTAACAGTTAAAGGGAACAACATGAAATATTATGTCTATGTTTGCCTCTTTTTCTCAATTTAAGATAAATTGCCACATTAGGCATCCAATTTTATGAACAAAAAGGGATTTTTAGAGAAGACAGTCATTTTCTTCTCTAGAAAAAAGTTTTCTCGCAAATTGCGCATTCAAACAGAGGAGGCACTTGTCTATCTCAGACAACTGAATTTCAAAAGCAACAAAAATTTATTTTTAATCTTTTGAAATTGAAGTTGCACCATTACGTTCAAAGGTGTTTGTCTGAACATATGTGACCCTGGACCACAAAACCAGTCATAAGGGTCATTTGATTTATACATCTCAGCTGATTAAATTAGTTTTCCATTGATGTATGGTTTGTTTGGATAGGACAATATTTGGCCAAGATACAACTATTTGAAAATCTGAAATCTGATGGTGCAACAAATCTAAGTATTGAGAAAATCGCCTTTAAAGTTGTCCAAATGAAGTCCTTAGCAATCATATTACTACTCAAAAATTACATTTTTATATATTTATGGTAGGAAATTTACAAATATCTTCATGGAACATTGATACTTAATATCCTAATGATTTTTGGCATAAAAGAAAAATTGAGAATTTTGACCCATACAATGTATTGGTGGCTATTGCTACAAATACTGGTTTTGTGGTTCAGGGTCACAAATTTGACCGATTCAGATGACTTCTGTCTTCTGAACCTAAAAGTAGTTCATGTTTTCCATACAGTGAAAGTAAACCATAGTTACCATGTTTAAGGAAAAATTTTAGTAAATAACTTAAATTTAATTTGTGTCCATGCACAAAGCTCCTGCATGGCTTCAGATGACTTATGGTCCATTTTTATGGTGATTTTTCTGTTTGCATTTTATGTAAAAGAGCAGCTCATTCTGCTAAACATTTCCTTTTGTGTTCTACAGCAGAAAGTAAGTCATACAGATTTGGAACAACATGACAATGAGTAAATGATGACAGTTTTTATTTTTGTGTGAACAATCTCTTAAAACTTTTATTAGAACAAAGACAATTTGCTATAAAAGGCGTTTCATTTCCATGCTCATTGAGGCACGTTGCAATCATGTTTACTAGTCTCTTCGCATTCTACTCTCTCATTTCGATCTGAATGATGGTGATTTGTAGTGTTTTCTAATGGCATGTTTGCTTTAATTAGTGTGCTGTAATTGCCGTGTGTTAGAAACAGCTGTCTTTCGGTTATGAGAGTGTTTTTTTACCACAGTGCCGTGTATATGCTCAACCATCCATTTGTTTGTGTGTTCTCAACAGTCTGGGCTCTTCGTGTCGAGTACCTCCACTGCATTCTCTGTGGAGTCTTTCAGTCATTTCAGGTGAGTACACCTGCTGTGAGACAGACTGTGCTGTATCCCCATCCATCCTCTGATTCATTATGTTATATAAGGTTTAGTCAGCATGCTAGCTTTACTTTCCTCCATAAGATATTTTGCACTCCACTTATCTTGGCAAAATTAACTTTTAATGCTTCACTTAATACTTATTTATGAACCTAGACTTGGGTTAGATGGATATAAAGTGTCATATTAAGGACACTCTTAGTTTCACATCAAATAGCACGGTATATAGATTTTTTGAATGTTTAAATAGTTCACATGGTTTGATGCTGAATTTCGTCATCCTCTTAATAAGCAGGTCTTATGGGTTTTCCAAAAATACATTTTTGTGCAGTTTTTAATGTAGCTGTCCTTTAATGTAAACAGTCTGCAAAGTTTTTAATAAAAAAAAGTGCATGATAAATATAGATATTGTCTCTCAAAAGAAAGAGTCGCCCTTAAGGAGTCATCATATTCGTTCACGACACTACATACTATTGAATCAAATTGAAAGGTCACGTGGAACGTAGGTGGAACTACAGACCCAGTGTTTACAAAGCGAACGCGCAAAGACTAAGAAAGTGCAAGCAAGTTTGTAAACACTGTTTACAAACAAAAAGGTACAACGATGTCCTCCTCTCAAGTTGTAGGCGAAAATAAGATGGAGTTTTTCGCCATACTCAGTACACAGACGATGAACACACAATTCATAGTAGTGATGGGAAGTTTGTATCATTTTACCAACTTGGACCTTTGAGTCTCGTTCAGCAAAATGAATGAATCTTTTTTCAAGTAATTTCATTCATTTTAGCAAAAAATAATTAAAATGTTACGTGTTACTTTCCTAACACATCTACTACTTATACAAACGTTGATCACACTAACAACACGACAAAACTATAATGCTATAAGAAACAGAAAAAGATTAGTCCATTGTTTACCTGTTAGATGTTACTTTATTCTATGATTAGGTCACCTTACCTCTTATCTGACAAGTTTTCGGGTTTGAGTCATTCGTTCATCACGTGACAGCCCCATAAGATGAACGAACGACTCGAAAACCCCGAAGACAGGTGAACTAACCTGAAACAGGTGAACTAATTCCAGTACAGAACCTAATAGGATGTTGCGCATGCGCGACTGAACGAATCACTCCCCGATATAACTAATTTCTTTCCGAGTCACATTAAAGATTCGTTCAAAATGAAAGAATCGTTCAAGAACGACCCATTACTAATTCATAGCATCGTGGACGAGCATCCCAGAGCCTGTGGTACACAAGCTTTTGTGCTTAAAAAGTATTCAAATTTTTATTTTCCAAAAAAATGACAGATCATTTCGCTAGATAAGACCCTTCGTCCTCGGCTGGGATCATTTAGAGCCCTTTAAAGCTGCATTTAAGCTGCATTTTGGAAGTTCAAAATGGGGCACCAATGAAGTCCATTATATGGAGAAAAATCCTGAAATGAGTAAATAATTTGTAAATTGTTGTTCTGGAAGTGGAGTTCTCCTTTAATGGTAGCCAGGGTTGCCAGGTTTTCACAACAAAACCCACCCAATTGCATTTCAAAGGGAAAAAGGTCCCCTGTTAAAAAAAAATCATGTTCCAGGGTGTAAAATACATGCTTTTGTCTAGGTTCCCCTGGTAAATTCATAATCCAGGGGCTAGATATGACACAGGCTTGGCCAGCTGACCAGTCAGAGCAGAGTAGGCTTATGGAAGAGAGGGGTTCACAGACCTAATGCTCAAAACTGATTCAAACCAGTCATTTTGAAATTACTGTATGTATAAATGCATATTCTAAGAAAATTACAATGTTTTCTGACCTCAGATGCATTTAAACCTGTTGTAGGGTACTCCAACACAATATTAGGACACTTTTAAAAGCCATATGACATGCTTTTTTAAAAAAAAGCATACGTTTAAAACATAAGTTTATGTATGAAAAGCGTTTGTAACTGGGAGTGTTAGTCCAGTGGTATCCAAATCCTGCTCCTGGAGGGCCACATTCTTGCAGAATTTAGCTCTAACCCCAGTTAAGTACTTCGGGATTGCTGAAAACATTCAGGCAGTTGTGTTAGAAGAGGTTGAAGCTCAACTCTGCAGGACGTTAACCCTCCAGAAGCAAGACTGGACACCCCTGTGTCAGTTAGTTTAAGAATTTCCACACATAAAAGAAAGTTTGATAAGAAAGAGAACAAGACATTTGGACAGCCAGAGAGATTCAGGATGTTCTGTGTCGTGTGTGGCGACAACTACGACAATGAAGCTCCCAGTCTCCTAACTCCCAGCTGGCAGGCTTCTTTCTGACACGCTACTGTTTGCAGCTGGAGCCGAGAGACTTCATGCATCATCTGTGAACCTCCAGGCTCTTCACATGTACACCCAATCTATGTGTGGCGCCTTCAGCAATGTTCTGCACGCTGTTCCTCCTAATTGTTCCTTTGTCGGTGTTTACAAAATGTTTGTTTGCTTGGTCGTCGTTGGCTTTGTTGTTCAAAGCTTTCTATAGATAATGGATTTGTGTGTTTGATGTGAGCACCGCAAGCCGAGCAGATTGCTAATTTATTTCGTTCTGGCTTTCATTGATAGACTGTGGATTTGGTTTCTGCAAAAGCATCAGAACGCTCCAATGGGATTTGATGCACACATCAAACACTGCTAAATACAAGCAGAGCAAAAAAAAGAAAAGCATTACACTGTCCAAATATGCTTTAATTTATCAGCAAGTCCATTTTGTACTATGTATTTATAGCCTGTCCTGTACAGTTTTGCTATGCAAGATGAAGTCAAGAATTTTTTATGGGTCTCCGTAGGCCTGGATTCATGTTTTTGTCATTTTGTAGTTTTACAATTTCCTAAGGAAAGCTTGCAAACATATATCATTGGTTTCTTTAACACAACAATGACAAGAACATTAAATATCTGGCTTGTTTATAACTAGTTCTGAAACTTTTTCGACACAAATTCTTTCATTCAGCTTGACTTCTGTTTAACCATAAGTCTTTAGTAAGTCATATTTTACCAATGTGAAAAACATACATTTCCGTAGTGCATGTAAAAATGAATCTGATTAAGTTATTGCATTTACTCAGGCTTTATATGTCAAATGAGTGTTTGTATCTTTCTCCCAACCCCCTCCTCCTCTTCCTCTCAGTTTGCAAACAGAAGGTGTGCTCCTGCAAAAGTTTGATCTTCAGCAAGTGAAACAGATGCTTCTCACCTACTCTGTCTCTTTACTGGAAACAGTTTCTTTCTCTTTTTTCATTGTGTACATTCTCAATTTATTTAATTTTCTGGAAATTGTGTAGAATATCAACATATGAAGCTTTCAGGAGGCTCTAATTGCTAATTTATTTTAGGGTTCCTCATTTTACAAGAGTTCCCATAGGCTTCCACAGGATTTTCATAGCAAATGTCTTGGTGAAATTAGAGAAAAATGTCTGAGCACCTGTTCACTCACATGTGCTAGTAGATCACTGAATATTTGGGCTTGGTGCATCTTTCCTAAAAACGTTTGCAGAGAGGAGCTATAAAACACATCCAAGGCCTTCTGCAGTTTTTATAGTTTTGCACTTTGTGAAATTTGTGCTGTGATTTGTCTTATCTGTGGGATACATTTTATTTGACAGATTTCCTACAAAAATACCATGCTCTTTTTTTCTGAGTCTTGTTTGAATGCATAAAATTTTGATATTTTCAGCTGGGTTTTCTTTTCAGACAGCACCATTAAATGACAGCTGTACAGCACATGGTTGATTTGCTCATCTAATACAAGTCATTCTCATATTTGGGTGAAATATTCCTGTAATATCAGTGCATGTCGCTTGATATGTCTACTAATCTCAGCATCTGTCTGCTTCCCAATCAAAAATAAGATCAGTTAAGATTAAGGATATCTTACTAAGGATAAGTGTGTGTTTATTTACCCCAATCCCAGCCTTCTCTTCCTCTGAGTTTGCAAACAGAAGGTACACTCAGTGCTTAAAGATTTGGGGTGTAAATTGAACACTTGCAGGTTTGAACACTACAAGAACTGAGGTTGTACAAGACCAAGGCATTTAACCCCAAGTGTTAAAGGGATAGTTCACCCAAAAAAGAAAATTATGTCATTAATTACTCGCTCTCATATTGTTCCAAACCTGTAAGACTTTTGTTCAAACAAATTAAGATATTTTTGATGAAATTTGAGAGCTTTCTGGCCCTGCATAAACAGCAATGGCACTACCACGTTCAAGGCCTAGAAAGTTAGTAAGGACATCGTTAAAATATTCCATGTGACATCAGTGGTTCAACCTTAATTTTATGAAGCTATGCGACTACTTTTTGTGCACAAAGTAAAGAAAATAATTTATTTTCTTCTAGGGCTAGGCGATATGGCAAAAAAATTTAATCTCTGTTATTTCAGAACGTTTGACTGATTCTTGTGTTTTTACGATTTTTAACTAGTCAACTTGAAAATGTAGTGATAGTAATGATTGAAGTAACCTTTTCTTTATTAACCCTCTAGCTAAAGAAAATTCTATTCCAAGTTCCTCACACATGAAGTTGTCAACAAAATGTAAATGTTAAACAAATCACAGAAAAGATGCATGAACTACAGCTACATCTTGTACAAACCTGTCTTATACATATTATATGTTAAGAAATAATACGAGGAAAATGCTTTAAAAAAAAAATCTCAAAAGTCAAGGTTATTCAAATTCAAAATGACTGAAGGTATACCACCAGTAGACTGTTATTAACTATAAATGTTCTGTAAAAACAATGGACAGCAGCTTAGAGCCTGTCACAATGATGCAAACATGAAATATCAGACATACAGTAGTAGTTCTTCACAGGGTTTTTTTTATTCATTTGAGCTGCTTTTCTGTGTAAACATGGACATGTTTGACTGTTGCACTTGCGTCTCTTGCATGAAATGGCATTCTAAAAATGTGGCACTCAAGTTAAAACAAGTTCACTCCCATCGTTTACATGTTTTTCCTGTTCCACTGCCCCCAGTAGAGGTCAACACGAAAGCGCATTCTGTGTGAATTGTGCCTAGCGATACGAGCGCGTCACAAGTAAGCGCCAACACGCGCCAACATGCGGTTGGATCGTTCTTTTCTTTTTAGTGTTATCAATTGGCATATTGTCAAAGTGTCTTATTTTACTGTTTGGTAATATGCATTGCTATGCAATGCTATACATTGAATTACGCACAGGCGAGTAGCCAGTTTTAAGCAACAGCGATCTATCACGCCACATTAAAGAGCGCCAAAATGGTATATATTGCATGGTTATCCTAATGGACAGAATTTGAAATCTGAGACTTTGTTTCACATCAGAAGTAACAAAGCACAAAGCTTAGCCTATTGCGATTTATTGGGAGGCACATTATGTACTGTTCATTCATCAATTGAAATCAGCAAAGACCAAAAGATCGATTGGGATTTAAGAAACGATATTGGTTCATAAAAATGAAAATCTATTAAAATTGAGAAATCAATTTCTTTTTTAGCGTATTTTTTTGTTTTTACTGTCCTTTACTGTTATGGCGGGGTGTGTGTTAAACATGAAAAATGACACACAGTCTGTTCATCTGTTCTCTTCAAAATAAATGCATAAGCCTATATGCCCGTCCTGTAGGTCCATGATTAAAAATGAAAATGTGAACAAAAAAAAAAAAAATCAAATGTGTTATAACTGAAATATGAAAATTAAAATTACGCAACCTCTGATGTACAGTGTGCATCTTCCATTCTTACTGGCTTGAATTTTTTGACATTTCATGTTGAAACTTCTAGGGCCTTGTTTGTAATGGTGAAGCATTTATAACAGTGCTGCTGGTTTTATTCACATTTTGATGAGTACATTGAAAACTGATTTGCTATTGTGCATAGTTTTTTTTAGCATAACGCAGTACGTTTTTTAAAGGGGTCATCGGATGGACAGTTCACTTTTACATGTTGTTTGAACATTAATGTGTGTTGGCAGTGTATGTACAAATCTACCCTATAATGATAAAAATCCATGCAGTGGTTTTTAATTAATCTGTAAAAATAATATCCCCTTTTTCAAATCGAGCCATTCTCAGTTGCCTGTCGGTGTGAGGCCGCTTCCACGATAGTTGATTGACATGAGCATCTTACCTCAGATCAGCTGTAACAGTCCAACCTCCATTGTTTCGATGCCAGAGCAGGGATGTAAGTTAGACAAGAATATCTCAGATTGAGCGATTGAGGTGTTGAGTTGCTGGATGTAATAATGAACATAGTGGTCGTCATTTACAAGGTAAAAAGCGTGTTGTTTTACACAACCACTGAGAATTTTTAACCAAAGTATATTATAGACTATTATATATTAAAGAATCATATCATATCTTGTGGAAAATGGGCATCCGATGACCCCTTTAAAAAAAAAATAAAACTGGATAAAGTTAAATTCTGATTACACCTGCACATGTTGTGCACCATTCCACAGTACTGGAATATTGCATCTTAAAGCTTAATTTATTTAGCTCTTTACTGAAGTTTGCTGTGTGTTTAGTAATTGATTAAAATCTTCAGTACTTTCCATAGTTATTTAATGTTTCTCCAGTACAGAATTTTTTTTTTTCTATTGTTTCCTTCACAGAATTGTCTTAGAATAATTCATACCTATTCACTCTGTACTACTTAATATTTTTGAATAATGAAGATAATGCTATTATTAATTGTTTTGTGAGTCACAAAAGCATCAAAAAGTGTGGATAATCTTTAGGCTTTGCAGAAGCGAGAATATCAGTGAAAGAATCCATCTCTGTAAACTCAAAGGATGACAGAAAGACAGCAGAGACTTTGGGAGGGAAAAGATCACAGACAGGGTGTGCAGAGGAGGAGAGGATGCATAGAGAGGTGAATATACAGGAGACAGGCCAAAAGGAGTCACACCGCATGGGTAGAAACCTAGAGGATGATTCCTTGTGGCACCAGTCAAGGTTCAGAATTTCAATGTCCTATCAAATGCTGTGCGCTGTTTCTGTAGTCTGAAGTGTATCTGACCTGTACCTATGTCAACCATGTCTATTGAATGCACTACTAAATTCTGTATGATTAATGCTTATTTTATTGCAAATACATGCTCTGACAAATAAGTGAATTTTTTTTTTTAAATTTCAACTTTCACATTTTCCCTAACCTACTGTATGAAGTTGCCTTTGTGAACCGCATTCTAAATATGTTGTATTTACCGTTGTGTCTGAAATGTTCTCAGTAGATGCTCTGTTGTTCAAGATCCCAAGCTTGAGTGTAAGATCAGTACCCTGCTGTTGTTTTCTACTGGGAGCGTTTCTGGCATTTTACAGGGTTTTGACTTGTACACGCTCTGCTATCCAACAAGTTGTGTATGAGGCTCCATTAAATATTTGGCTTTCTGTCCAAAATCCTGTTGAGCTTGACGGAAAGTCATCTTCGTTTCCCACCACACTGCTTTTCCATCCCCGTGCGAACAGTCTGAGAATGAAGTGCTTGTATGTAAATCCTCAAATCTACATGCGCACATTCTATTTAATTTCACAGCTAGCTGAGTGGCCCTAATCGCATCCAGACATTTGGGTCCTTTGCTATTCAAATCTAATAGACGCTTTTGGAGATGCGGGACATTGTGCAGTTTAGTCTTTTTGCCTTGCCGCCTGTTGGAGGTCTCTTGTGTCAAAACCGTAGCAAAAATAATTAAAATCACTCTTCAAAACAAAGACTACAGCAGCCTGGTTTTGAATATAAACCTAATTGCTTCGCTCTTTTGTGGCCATGCTTCAGTGTAAATATCATTTAGAAGAAATATGCTTTTTTACCGTTCTAATCCTTGTAATATAATTACAGATGTTGAATTTCTATACTGTTGAATCATCTAAAATGCAATTTTCACTTTGCAGCTCTGAAAAGGTTTCTGAACAACCCCAAAGTGACGCCAACGCTGTAAAAAGCAGTTGTTTCTCAGGAGAAAATCACGGGGTAAGCATGTGTTGTTTGTCTCCACTCACCAAATTTGGGAACCCCTTGCAGAATCTGTGAAAACTTTAATAATTTTAAGAAAATAAGAGAGCTCATACAAAATACATGTTATTTATTATTTATTACTGTCCTGAGTGAGATATTTTACATAAAAGATGTTTACATACAGTCCACAAGACAAAAAAAAATTGCTGAAATTAAAATAACCCCCTTCAAAAGTTTGTGAACCCTTGGTTCTTAATACTGTGTGTGGTTACCTAGATGATCTACCACTGTTTATTTGTTTTGTGATGGTTGTTCATGAGTCCCTTGTTTGTTCTGAACAGTTAAACTGATCACTGTTCTTCAGAAAAATTCTCCAGGTCCTGCAGATTCTTCAGTTTTCCAGCATCTTTTGCATATTTGAACCCTTTCCAGCAGTGACTGTATGATTTTGAGATCCATCTTTTCACAATGGACAATGGACAATTGAGGGACTCAAACACAACTATTAAAAAAAAGGTTCAAATATGCACTGATGCTCCTGAAGGAAACACGATGCAAGAGCCGGGGTGTGAAAACTTTTGAAAAGTATGAAGATTTTTCTTATTTTGTTGAAATATAATTTTTCTTCTATTTAGTACTGCCCTTCGGAAGCAATAAAAAAAAAAGATACTTGCATGTTTCCTGGAACACAAATTAAGTACAATTTACCTTGAGCTTCAAATTCATAAAGTTTTTCACCCCCCGGCTCTTAATGCATTGTGTTTACTTGTAAACCTAACTAATTTTGTCTTGTGGACTATATGTAAACATCTTTTATGTAAAAAAAAAATCTTACTTAGGACAGTACTAAACAAAAAATAACATGCGGTTTGTATGATCTCTTATTTTGTTAAAATTATTCACATTTTCACAGATTCTGCAAGAGGTTCCCAAACTTTCTCATGCAACTATATGTCAGTTTCACTACTATTTCTGTTTAACTATTTTCATAAAGAACTGTACTTTAGATCTAAGAGAGAAAAAAGGTGCTAACATTTGTTTGTGACTGGCTGGACACTACATTTTTAGAGCTTCTGTATGGGAACAGACTATTAAGAATACACTGTTTTGAAAAACAAACATAGATGGAGTTGACCATTGCCTGAAGGCAGTGCAGCTGCCTCAGGGATCTAGTAGAGGTCAGATCTGTTTTTATGTTTGCACTTGAAAATTAAAAAATGCCAATGTAAACAGTCTGTCGGAGGCCTTAGATTGAGCTATTAACATACTGTCCTAGTCCTGTCATGTTATTTGATTTCATACATACGATGCTAATGGGGGTGGTGTTTCTTATTACCACATAAACATGATGTTCTTTTTCCTACAAATTTGAACTAATGCCTTAAGCATTATTTGCCCTTCACAGAAATAATTAAAATAACAAATATTTAACTTGTAGAAGGCCCCCTTTTCTGCTCTCAGATAGCATTGATTATGATGTACACATTTTATAGTCATTACATGTGTTTTACATGGCTTTATGGCCACCCCCTGGAAAGAGAGTGCATCAAAGCAATGGCTTAATCATATTTTCATCTGTGAAAAAGCAGCTAATGCAAATAGCATGCAGGGCCTTCCTAACACATAAAAAAGATTCATGAAGCGTGTTTTTTCAACCAATTACTTCTCAGTGCTTTCAGCCCTGGCTCTTCTGTTTAGATTGGGTGAAGTGTTTAGTCCACTTAAACAGAGATAAACAGTTGCAAGAAGTGAGCAGTGAAAAGGGGCGAGAAGTTATTTTCACAGCTTTTAAAGCTGAGAGGTAGACTTCAGTCCAGAGAAGGTAACTGTAATAAAAGAGTATCAAAACATTTATGTAAAAGTAGACTTTTGAGAACATTAATAGACTCTCTACATTTATTGAAATGTAGTGACCTAATAACTAAACTCTCTTGGCACTATTCCCTTTTTCTCCTTACAGATATTTCCCACATCTCTTGCTGCTACAGATTTACAATTTCCTCAAAGCAAGACAGACAGCAGTTTCAGTGGACCTTCAGAGTCTCAGCACGTTCCTGAGACACCCAGGGCACTTATAGAACACCGTGCCACTAACAACCCTGCAGGAGATGCCAAAAGTCTGGGAAAGTCGCTTCAGACAAGGCTCGACATCCAGTGGGAGAAGCAGCACTCAGCCCCTCATAAATCAGAAACTGAAGCTCCGTCAGTGGACATGACATATAAGGAACTGGAGGGGGAGAAAACAGGGGTGAACGGAGGGCTCTGGGATACCAGGGTACTTCAGGAGTGCCGTAACGGGACCTCTGGATTCCTGGATGTTGAACAGCAGTGTCTCTGGCACCCGGTCGTGGGCTCAGAAGGGAGCTTGTTAGCTGAGGAATCCCATATACAGAGCAGGCACTCCACTACGGGAGGAGGGGCAGCCTTTGTCCCTAGCTTGACTCGCTTGGAGCACTTTTCACAGAGGCATAGCCCACTTACCATGGGGGGCCAATTTAACAAGCACTTGCTATCCAGAACATCTGTTGAGAACCAAGAAGCCAAAGCCCAACCAGAGGAAAGTGGATTCAGCACTAGCCTAGGGAGCCTTGTAGGAAGAGTGTCCTGGATGCTGGCGGATGCAGGACGTGTGCTTACAAACTCTTTGAAGGAGCAAACTGGTGGCAGAGGAAGTGCATGGTACAATCAAATGTGCTCAGTGGTAAAAGATCTTCCGCTTGTACACCATATCCAGTTCGAGTTGACTCTAAGACCACAGGCAAACCAAAATCTGTCTCATAGTGAGATTTTATCAGTAGGAGAACAGAGTGTAGCACTGTCTTCAATGCAAGATCCATCGAGATCCAGTACAGGTGAATGGAAGAGCCCTTTGATGGCTTTGGAGGCAACTCAAACAAGGGATTCAGTGACCACCCAAAGAACTGAGGGGCTAAAGGTATGCTGCCAAAGACTTCAACCCGTACCTGAATCCTTGCTCCATCTCCAGAACCTTCCACCTCAACAGCTTCTCTCTTGCCTACATAGTGTCATACCTGCCCCTTTACTAATGGAAGAGCGAGTGTTAGCTTTATACTGGCTTGGTGTAGCCACCTGTTCTCAACCAGAACCACAACCTGGAGTTACTGTCATTTTCCAGACCAAGCTTTTGGTGATCACTTTTGATCCTTTACCTGATTCTTCCAGCCCCACACACTCTTTAAATATTTACTATGAACTATCCTTTCAGCAACTGCAGGAGATCCACATAGGTTTTGCTGGGCAGACTGTCAGACTAACGGGGAAAACAGAGAACAGTATACTTGTCTTGCACACCTGCAATGCAGGCCTAAGTCAAGAACTGTCCCAAACCTTACTTGAGGTCATTTGTCCTTTCGAGAAAGGTGCACTGGACCATCCGCTGCTGTCAAATGACCTGGTACGTTTGTCTTTAAACTGGGACTCCCATGTTAAGGATTTGCTCCTACCTTCTGGTGGACGCCTTATGTGCTCTTTCCAAAAAACTTTGACTAAGCTGGTCTTCCTGTTACATGGTAACATGCAGGGCGAGCGTCCGGCACTTGCGCACGTGCAACTGCTACTTTACACGACTGTCAGACTTCAGAAATCAAGCCTCAAGCTGGACACAGACAATGTTGTACCTGATTCACAGGTTGCACCGATAGACTTTGAACTTGTCCAGCTTGTCCTGACTGACACCCACCTGTGTCTCTTGCGGGAGAATGCTGTTTACCACCCACCTCCACGTTCGGTAGCTGTGGTGGCACGCGAGGCCCAGTTCAAGATAATAGGCCTGCGGCAGCGCTCTGATGTTCGCTGTGTGCTGGTCAGAGATGGATATGGCAGTACGCATCTGGATGTTGTGTTGGCTCGTGCCTACCGGAAATCCGGTGGTACTCGAGGTCGCTCGCAACCTCCAGAGGTCTGCAGTGCTGATGTGGCAGCTGCCCAATCTCCTACCAACTCTGATTCATCTCCCCGGAATGAAGTGTGGAAATTAACTTTCAGCAGCTCCGCTGAGGCCACCTTCCTGATTAATAACTTGTCAAACATTTGATCAAGGACCTTCCAGCAAAATAATTAACAGCCCAGTGCGGAGAATTCGACAGGAGACTACAGAAAAGGCTGAGCGCACCGAAAACATGACATGAGTTGGCACCGCTAGGATTTGAGAAATAAAGATGTTTTATAATTGTACAGTTTTTCTGTTACTTTTCCTTGAAGTTTTATGACTTGCATTGTGATCAGTAATCATTGAAAGTAGTGCCCATGATCAAGGCTGGTTAAGACTGACATTAGATGTTTGACTGCCAGTATTATATGGGAAGATCAAGAATGATTATTGATTCAGAGTTACTGTATAATGCATCTATAAAAATGTGTAATAAGTTTAAGAACCAGCACTCAACCTTAATTTTCATGTAGAGTAGAGCCAAGTAGAGAATCTTAAATAGAGATTGCTTCAAATTTGATGCGTTTATCCCTGTTTATCCCAATGGAATTCATTTTCTAAGACTGCACAATTTAAGTTATATCATTTTGGTTGGACAGTGATGTACTACTGGAGCATAAAAACTGCTTTTCCCTCTCTTCAATTTTCACGCTCTTCCCTACTCTGTCTTTGATTCATATAGCCTTGCGTCACAGAAAATGCATGTTGCATGCCTACAGCATCCAGCAGCTATCAGTATTCATCTCTTGAACTCGTCATGATGTGAGGAGATGCCAGGGTCAAGGTGAGATTTTTTTCCCCCTCCGCTGGGTCATTTAAGTTTTCACTGCATCACGTTGCTCACTAATAGCTTCACGGTCCCTTTTGTTTCAGACCCTGCTGTGTAAAATATTAGTTATGGTTCTTTCATGCCTCCTTTTTTGCTAGTCATGTTCCCTGTTGTAGACTTTATGCCACTGAGGAAGAGGAGCAGGAGAAAGACATTCTTCCTCCCTATCCTCTCTATAAAATGCTGCTATAGTGTGTAGAAAATTATGGGCGCTTGTACAGTGCAATCAGCTAGGGCTTTTCTTTGACAGAATGCCAGCAAAAGAGAGAGAGTGAGTTCCTTTTAATAAAAGTACATCATGTGCCTTCTCAGAAATCAGTGCTATTCACCTTTTCAGACTTGAAATACTGTGAGAGTGAAAAGCCCTGTCCTAAGGACACATTGCCATGGGGGGTGGGGAGCTTTCATGACAGACTGTAAGTAATACTGTTGTGTAAGTCAACTGTTGTGTCATGTTTTTCATATATATATATAAATACAGGCTTCAATTTGCATGTATTATTTGGCTTCCTCATTCATGCTTTCATACATTCATATGTTAAAGATGCACTCAAGCTATTTTACCCTCAAAGTTTTACCTTTGAAGAAATGAATAGTAATCATTTTTATAGAACTAAAAGTACTCAAATAATTGGTTTAAAATGAGCACTCACACCCATCATATTACTGGCCTAATTAAAGCTGTTTTATTTAACATGGAGCAGATCAAATTGCGAGACAGAAAGAAAGAACATTCTGTTATCATTGAAATTGCTGCAGTCCTTGATCTTTCTGAACTAAAGTGAAATCTGCAGACAGGAAAAGGCTGTTCTCCCTCTTATCATCTTTACTGAAAGATTGCTACACTAACTACATTACTTGGTTGCTGTACATTACAGGCTCTATACTCCAAACCAGCACAATCCTCATAAAAGTAGAGAAACAACTCTTGATTACTCAGTGGCCGTTTTGACTTTTCGGTTCAAGGCAGATTTTGTTTCTAAAGTCTAATATCTAAACAAGCACTCCTAAAACCACTAATGAGCAATTATCACTAGCTCCTTTAATTACATACGAAACATCAGTGATCAAGTAAAAACAAACAGTGAGTCATCAAGCCATTTAGCACAAGAAGTGTGGTTAAAGATTCATATTCAGCCATTTAATTACAGTCATGTTTTCTAAAAACATTTCAAGTCTGTGTAAACAAATATTAAATTCCCTGTGAAATCAGAATTGAACTTTTTTGGTTTTAGTATGAATACATTAGCCTTAAGGTTATATGTAAGCTAGTGTGCTCCACACCAATGACAAAATTCATATTTACAAGATATAAGCATTCAAAACTTACAGTCTCTAACTTCTGCCAATATTAATCAACAATTTTGATGACATCACCCTGCACTGCAGCTTTCTGTCCAATCAAATGCTCTCTAGAATCCGAAGTGTCCCGCCCCCTACACTATAAATAGACTCTGAAGCGGCTGCTGAATTAGTATTTTCTAATTTTTATTTTGATATGGATGAGATTGTGGCTGTCATACACTGACAAATGCGGCTTTACCGAGCTCAACAACTCTGGCCCAAGCTAATATAAACAAAATGCAATTGGCTATTTAAAAAAGGGGGGCGGAACTATCAAACAGTCCCACTGTCACTTCCTGTTTCAGCTGAAATTACGTCAACACATGGAATAATAGAGCGTGTTTTAAAGTACTTCAGTGGACCTATAAATGTGACCCTGGACCACAAAACCAGTCGTAAGTAGCACAGATATATTTGTAGCAATAGCAAAAATACATTGTATGGGTTGAAATCCTAACAAACTATCCTAACAAACATACATCTATGGAAATCTTGTGCAAATCTCAGTTTAAAAAAATTAACCCTTAGGACTGATTTTGTGGTCCAGTGTCACAAATATGTTCTGAGTTTGTCATACCACAGAAAAATGTGTTATTAACCACCCAGCAAAATTTGAATGATAAAAACCACTAAAATAAAGTAAGTTATAAAAATCTTTAAAAATAATGAGACCGAATAAACGAGACAAGAAGGTAATATGCATTTACATGACAAAGGCATACAGTAGCTAGCTAGCAAACTGTAGGCTATTGTAACTAACGGTAATGACAGCCACTTATGATTAAGCGGGCAAACCACTGATGCTAATAATGCACTCAAGTTACTACAGTAATAGGCAGGGTTGCAAGGTTTTCACAACGGAACCCACCAAATTGCTACTCTAAACTAGCCCAGTCGCGTTTAGTAGGGGGTTCCCTGGTAAAAATTGCATTCCGGGGGTAAAATATGTGTTTTTTTGTCGAGTTTCCCTGGTAAAATTCGCATTCCAGTTATTTGGGTTGCTTCAACCCATGGACATGAAAAACAACATGCGGCAACAGTGTTAAAGTATCCCAATTCCGTGGGAAAACCACAGATTTGGCAACACTGGTGTTAAGAGAGGGGCCATGCCTAGTGCCTCCAGTGCATCAGAGACATGACTTCAGGCCCACCTAAAAAATCCTGAATAGAAAAATGGTGAAAAACTATTTAACTCCACAATTCAGTACTACATAGTTCACAGTCTTTGTAACATGTTTTCAGGAATACATTTCTAACATTTACAATGTGTTTAGAAACAATTCTCTGAATTGCCTTTACACAGACTTTAAATATTTTACAGTAATAGTATGCTTCGTTTCACATATGAGGTCCAACTGTATGGTTGCATCAAAGAGAAGGTTTGTTTGGGTGACAATGGCAGCGAGATCATTCACTAGGCTTAGACAAAAACTCTCACACATCATTAAGCTAATGAAATAAATTACAGTATAATTTTTTTACTTGTGTATTGTGAAGATAAAGAGAATGGATCTGTCACTGTGATGAGAGAAAAGCTCATTTCTGCTTGTTTTATTTGATTCAGAGTCATCACATAAAAGCATAACGTTATTGCGGAATGGGAGCCGTGTGATGCCGAGTACCATTATTCAACCAAACAGCGGCCCCAAAATTTGCTACCTACTGAGATAACAATAGGAGACGCTGTATTGCTGTCATGCTGGTCAATCAATTGTTCAGGCCAGAAGGCTCTGTGCCACTGCAGTCTCCTTATGGATGCTTTTTGAATGCTTTATCCATCACATTAGACGCAAGCCTGTTTGAAATATAACAAATAAAGTAAAGATGACAGCGCAAATAGAAAGGCACCCTCTTCCCGCTCAGCACCACTGATCAGGTCAAGCGGACAAAAGGCATGGAATGATGTGCGGGGCTTTTACTGAGAAAGTGTGTGCGTACGAGAAGAGCTTCTCGTCTGGTCCAGCGAGACCTCTTATCTCGCCTTTGCAGGCCCTGTGAGGTGGGATGCGTCCTCTTTCATTAATATACTTCACACCTCCTCTGCTTTAATGGCTTCAGGAAGTGCCCAGTGCCTGATGGGAGAAACAGGTGGAGCCTCTTGGTGAGCTGACAGCTCCTGAGAAAAAATTTCTCATTTTAGCTTCCTCATTGCTTGGCGCTCTCTTTCTCACTCTCTTTTTCTAAGAGAGCCATCAATCATGCGTGTATGCCTTTGTTTGTAACCTTAGCTGCTTGATCCCAGAAGATCCATCAAGTTAGCGTACAGTACATTAAGTTAAACAGTAATGACATTGAAATATAGTGCTGCTTCTTTCTAATAGGGTCTCTTAAAGGAAAGCCATATTTAGTAAGCAGAAATGTAGAGGAAATTGTATGAGCGAGAATTAATACGTGTCATGAAAACACAATACCCCAGATGGCAGTTTATAGGTTTGTTTCTTTACTTGAAGCTCTTCCTGACAACATTTGGATGAGGAACATGATCTTTCTCTTTGGCGTTTTTGTCTTTAGTCCAATGTAACGATGCTAAGCTATAATTTAATATAGAGTATTTAATATTTAATTTTTGAAAAATGTTAACAAGAAACTTTATTTATTCATTGGGCAGATGCTTTTGTTGACTCAATGGGCATAAAGTTGCCAACAACAGAGTTTTTTTTTATTACGTTTTGTTACTTTTTGTGTGAAAACTGCACACTCTTTCAGTTGTCATTGTTTTGTTGATATTGAAAAAAAAAGTTACACTCTTCATTGCAATATAAAACAAACTTTTTGCCTTTTTGATTATCTTCTGTAAACTTTCTGTTGCAAAACACATAAAACATATTACTGAAAATGGATTTTAAAGCATCCAAAAATTAATGAATAAATGAAAAGGCGACACTGCTTCGCATGGAATGATATTAAAAGCATGGTTCACTCTAAAAATTAAAATTTTTCCATCATTTACTCACCCTCATGTCATTCAAAACCCATTTTTTTATCCGTGGAACACAAAAGGAGATGGATGAGGGATGTGAGGATGGTGATTGTAACTGTCAAGCTCCAAAAAGCACATAAAAGTTCCATTAAAGTATCATTAATACATACAACTCGCAAGCTATAATACCAGCATTGGATGAGAATTAAAACAAATTTTAAGTCGTTATTCACTGTAATGATGCACGTGTGAGCCCAAGTGAGGGAATTCAACACCATGTGAAGAAAAGAAACTGTCCTCAAACTTACTCTCAACATGACAAGATTCTTTGACTTTGAGGATCGTAATGGAGCAAACATGTTAGTAAACGTTAGAATTTCTGTAGTTTTTTTCCAGTGAGCAATCACAGCAAGCTGCAGCGATTCCCTGTACGTTAATTCATGTTAGCAAACCGCTGGTCTGTTACTTTAACCTCTGAATTCCTCCTCTCATTATTGAGACTCAATCTGTTGTAGTCAGGCTAGTCTTTGGATTGGCCACTCTGATGGAATTTGGCAAGTAAGGGAAGCCTCATAGGACACACACACACTTATTATGCCAGCCCTGAATGTCATCCGGCTCTTTGAGCCGCGGCTCATTTGTGAATGTCTGTCCTCTGGCCAAACGTATTTCTCTGCCCTTTAGAAAGATGATGTTGTCATCTGATGTCATTTTTTAAATTGGAACACTCTATCCCATCAGCCCCCTCCGCACTTGCTTTTTCCCCCCTTTTTCTGGACTCTGCACGAGTCGCATTAGCATTTTGCAGAAACCGTGAGACATTTTGCCACTTCGGCTTTGTGACAGATTTCACAAGCTCAATTTTAACCGTTGCCCTGGGGGGCAGAGGCACAGTTTCCATCTGTTGATAGTGTAGCTGAAGCCAGCAGGTCGTTTAAGAAAACTTCCTATCCTGGCTGCCAGCTGCACTCCAAAACTCTAGATATGGAGTGTTCATTTAAGGCCCTTGTGGTGCTGGGCTGTGATTTCACTCTCTGCTTGAAACGTGAGAATTAGAGTTTCAGTAAATGCAAATGAAACCAAGACTGGGGATCAAATTAAGTTATTTTTGGAGATCAGATGGATTTTTTAATTTTTTTGCAGGTGTGTTCTGCGTGTCTTGTTCAGCAGTAACGTTTTGTTCAACAGTAAATGTATGTAAATTAATACATCAATCCATTTTATTTATTACTGACTGCCAGCAATATTAAAGTTTTTTCTTTTGGTGCTTTCAAATGTCAACGTTTGGCAAAAATAGCTTACTGCACCTTTAATTAAAGGAGAATTTCACTCCCAGAACATTTACAGATAATTTTACTCTCCCCCTTGTCATCCAAGATGTTCATGTCTTTCTTTCTTCAGTTGTTTTTTGAGGAAAACATTTCAGGATTTCTCACCATATAGTGGACTTTTTTGTTGTGCTACATTGCTGTTTTAGCTTTTTCTGTTAAGGGTGTTTGATCTTTGCATGTTCACTTTGTAAACACTGGGTTGGTGCTTCTGCAGTGATGTAGGACGATTTTAAAACTGGAGGAGAAAATGAGATGGGAGTTTTTCGACATACCCTAACTGTATTGAACCGGAATACACAGAGTTCACGCAGAGCTAGACAAGATGAGCATTTGAGGTTAAAAGGGTATAAATTATACATCTTTTTTAGAAAATAGCTGATCCCTTTGCAAGATAAGACACTTCTTCCTTGGCTGGGATCATTTAGAGTCCTTTGAAGCTGCATTTAAACTGCATTTTGAAAGTTCAAACTCACAGCCACCATAGAAGTCCAATATATAAGGAGAAATCCTGAAATGTTTACCTCAAAAACATAATTTCTTTACGACTGAAGAAAGAAAGACATGAACATCTTTTTGTTCTGGAAGTGAACTTCTCCTTTAACATTATCTTAGTTAATGTTAATTTCAACATTTACTAATACATTATTACAATAAAAAATTGTATCTGTTATATCTTTTAATGGGCGTGGGCTAACATGAACTGTTTTATTAAGTAATATTCACAGACATTAATAAATGCTGTAACAAATGTATTGCTCATTGTAGTTTATGTTAGTTGATACATTAACTAACATTAACTAATGGGACCTTATTGTAAAGTGTTACCAAACTTTAAAAACACAATATTGAAAATTAACATTAGTTACATTTAGTAATAAAAAATAAATAATTTTTAAAAACACTTTTCATACAAATGAATAACTAGGGACTGTAAAAAAAAAAACATAATAGCTGTATCATACATGTAAATTTAAGCTTTATTTGCTTGTTTATTTGATTTTGTACTCCTTAACAATAATGCAAATCTCATTTGTGCAATCTGAATGTTTACATATTCAAATCTGATGCATCGTGTTGGCTATGAGATACACGAGAGCCAATGACATTTCTTAAAGGATAGTTCACTTCCAGAACATCATTTCCTGATAATTTTCTCACCCCCATGTCATCCAAGATGTTCATGTTTTTATTTCTTCGGTCAAAAAGAAATGAAGGTTTTTGAGGAAAACATTTCAAGATTTTTCTCCATATAGTGGACTTCAATGGGCATCAATGGATTGAAGGTCAAAATTACAGTTTCATTGCAGCTTTAAAAGGCTCTACATGATCCCTGTGCACAGATCGTCTGTGTACTTCGGTTCACAAAGGTAGAGTAGGGTGAAAAACTCCATCTCATTTTCTCCTCCAACTTCAAAATCATCCAACATCGTTGTTATACCTCCTCGGCTGGGATTATGTAGAGCCCTCTGAAGCTGAACTGAAACTACAATTTGGACCTTAAATCCATTGATCCCCACTGAAGTCTTCTATATGGAGAAAAATCCTGGAAAGTTTTCCTCAAAAACCTTAATTTCTTTTCAACTAAAGAAAGAAAGACATGAACATCTCAGATGACATAGGGGTTGAGTAATTTATCAGATTTTTTTTTCTTCTGGAAGCGAGCTAATCCTTTAATGTGACACACACAATTAAATATATACACAAATATGGAGTTTGGAAGCTCCTAGACACCATGAATGTTCATTTTCTGGACATGAACAGTGTATCACACACATCTAAACATCATCTTTGGTGTTCCACAGAAAAAGAAAGTCATTGAAGTTTGTAATGGCGTAAGGGTGAGTAAATGATTCTGTGCGAACAGTTCTACAGCTGTGAAGTCCACTCAGGTAAATTTAAAGCTCAGATTTCTAGTATCACACTGTGCACAAGAGGGCCATTGATTCTGAGGCACATTTCTATAAGTGTCTGTGGTCATAATTTCAAACTGCCTATTGTGCCTCAGTAGCACTGATGAATCAGCGGGGGGCAATAGCCTCCAACTGCTACAGTAGAATAGCAATGCTTCTTGTCAGTTTTGCAGTTTCTTAAAAGACGGAATCCAGAAATTGGATGTGTCTTGAGAGGTTTCTAGTTTCTAGTTATGGCAGCTTTTATCCTTTCAAGTTTTCAAGTCTTTTAAAGAGTGAATTAGTAAAACTTTCCTGTATTAGAAGCAGCAGGCAGTTTTTTAAATGACAGAAACACTGAATTTGCATCGTGGTACTCTGACACACAAGAGCAGAAACTGCTAAATAAAGTCGTTATTCTTGTTTTCTTTGCGCACAAAAAGTATTCTCGTAGCTTCATAACATTACGGTTGAACCACTGATGTCACATGGACTATTTTTACAATGTCCTTACTACATTTCTGGGCCTTAAACGTGGTACTTACATTGCTCTCGGATTTCATCAAAAATATCTTAATTTGTATTCCAAACACGAACGAAGGTCATGCGGGTTTGGAACGACATGAGGGTGAGTAATTAATGACAGAATTTTCATTTGTGGGCAAACTATCTTGGTTTTCAAACATGTCCTGGAAGCACCCCTGCCCTGCACATTTTGTATATCTCCCTTATCGGACACACCCAATTCATGCTGTGCAGCCTCTACTAACGAGCTGATGAGCTGAATCAGGTGTGTTAGATGAGGGAGACATACAAAATGTGCAGGGCAGGGGTACTTCCAGGACCGGTTTGAAAACCACTGTAAGAAAACTCACCTCAACACCTCTCTCTGCCTCCCAATGTGTCCCTCCCTTATTTTAGACCCACTCCCACACATCTTCGTCTGTCCATTATAATCCACCCTTTTGCTTCCTGCAGCATCAGATGCATCCGCCACTGTGTACGGTGCAGTGAATCCCAAATCATAAATACTGCTGCATGTTTGCCCAGTGAAAATGAACTCTACCTAACTTCTGTTCACTCCTCTCTCTCAGAGCCTTGGCACACTCATACTATTTACTCTGCCCTTGAGCACTCTCACAAACAAGACAAGGTTGTTTTCTGAAACCCGCTATGCTTTCCTTTTTGTGGCCTCTGGGTTTGGAAGGACTCTTCATCAGAATGCTGATGTCAGATAAGTTTCTCTCTCCGTCTCTTGGTCTCTCTCACTGTCATTTCTTTTTGACTATGGTCTGTACCTCCAATGTCAAGTCATTAATCACACTGCAGAAGTTAAGCGTGACTGGAGGCAGCACGCCGTTATAAATTGCACAAGCAAGAGAAGCCGTAATTAGTTTGCAACAAACTTGATTCATAGGCCATGTTGTGTAACTTGTATTAGTTATTTCCACTTTTTTATTCAGATGAGTTTTTCTGTACAGCTAATTAGCCTACTAGTATTTTAAATAAACAATGATGCTGGTACTAACAAGCAAACCTAATTGGCGAGGTTTGTTTTATGAAGGAAAATCAAAATGTGTGGTATGGTAACATTTCATTTATTCTTTAAAATACTAAACAACCAGTCAGTAAGCATGCTGATATAAGTGTTACTTATGATGTATTTTTTTGGCTGACTAAAAGCACCTGTTTATGTGAGCTCATGAGAGTAATCTGTTTGGAAATCAGACTACATTGGTTGTGCTGTATGTTTTTGACTCGCTAAAAGGAAATGGTTCATAAGCATTCATTAGAGTTGTTTGTTTGGGAACTGGTCACACTGTCTGTTTCATACTGTCGATTTATTTCACAGCAGTGCCGCAGTAATGTGATAACACTGCAATAATAAGAGTATTGTAGTATTAGTATAGATACCATTCGGAATTTAACACAGATAAAAATGAGGCTGTGAGGTTTAGATTGTCTTGTTCCACATACTATATACCAGGGTTGGAAATTAACAAAGGGCTATGGCAAAAATTCCACCAAAATTAACAAAAATGCCCCATAAATTCCAGACAAAGGGGGAAAAAATGCCTCTGCACAATTAAACAATGTATTACATCTGTTGTGATTAAAGTTCACTTCCAGAACAAAACTGTACAGATAATTTACTCAACCCCTTGTCATCCAAGATGTTCATGTTTTTCTTTTTTCAGTCGTAAAGAAATTAACATTTAAGGATTTCTCTTCATATAGTGGACTTCTATGTTGCCTCCAAGTTTGAATTTCCGAAATGCAGAGCTAGACAAAACAAGCATTTGAGGTTAAAAATATATACATTGTAATTATTATTTTTTTTTTTTTTTAAATAACCGATCATTTAACTAGATTAGACCCTTCTTCCTCTACTGGGATTGTTTAGAGCCCTTTGACGCTGCATTGAAACTGCATTTTGGAAGTTCAAACTTGCGTGCACCATAGAAGTCCACTATATGGAGAGAAATGTTTTCCTCAGAAAACATAATTTCGTCACGACTGAAGAAAGAAAGACATGAACATTATGAACAACATGAAATTATCTGTCAATTTTTGTTCTGGAAGTGAACTTCTTTAAAATGAAATGTGAAAATGAATGAAAAGTGTCATTATATTCAGATCTGCTCAAATTGCATCAGATTGCATTTACACACTGTTTTTTGCAGCATTGAGCCTTACAATCAAACACGTTTCTGTTGAACTTAGGAATGCATTGCCCAATGAGAGGCGCTTAGATTAGACAGCACTGAAAATGTCAGAATTCCCTCATCATAAGCAACACAGTGCAGATTAGGGCTGGGCAATATATCGAACATTAGCGATAATATCACAATAATTTTGACGACGATGTAAAATTTGAAAATATTGTGAATATTGAATATTTTAAATTCAAGCATACTTTCCCAACAGAACACACTGAACGTCCAATTTAACATCCTCTTACATATTTCCGCACAAGAGACGTGAGGTAGGGGTGCTCTACACGCCTCTACTACACGAGCTTTCATGAGTGTGGTTGCCAGATATCAAGAGTTTAGATCCCTGAATCAGAGCTTCGCTGTTACAAGGATACATTTTCTGAAAGGTCTTTTGCTTAATTTAAGCAATCTGGCAACCATGTGCACGACCTTGTTCTTCATTGCGGAAGCGCCGCCACCAATGATCAGAAAACACCAACATATATATAAAATGTTGCTGTTTTACTTTGTAACAATAGCTGTTCTATCTAAATTGTTTGTTGTTTTTTGATGGGGGCAAAAGAAAATATTTTTGAATATTGTAAAAAAAAATTGACAATACCAAGATATTACATTTTTTTATATTATCGCCCAGCCCTAGTGCAGATGTAATGTAAATAAAAGATTCATTTTGTAGCTTTAGTGATTATAACAGGAGTTTATGCATAGCTTACGCTAGACTAGACTAACATGGTTCGACATGTTTGTCCATGAAGCCAGAATGTGACATGCCAAAAACATAGACACAAAACAAAAAAAAACATTTTAAATTGTTTTCTATATCGATATTAATAAACATTACAATATAAAGAGCAATAAATGACAATAATGATATGTCTTAAAATTGCAGACCTGTGAGCTCCTGTTTTTTTTTTTTTAATTTAGATATGATTTTAAACAGTCTATTGTTTTGACACTAGTTTAAAATATTAAAATAACTGGGTGACTTGACATTAAAGACACACATAGTATAATGATTATAATAATAAGGTGAATATAAGTATTGCCCTAACTAATGTAAAAAATGCCCCTGGAAATCAATTCACTGCAAAACAAAAAAATGCTTCACGCACCTTTCTCCAAAATTCTCCACCAAATCATTTTCATAACACAAAATCAGCACAAGACTACTTACTACTGAATAAGATCTAATTTTATAGTCTTGGGATTTTCATTGCACACCAGATCTTCTGCAAGGTATCATTTTACCCTAGACCTTGGCCCAGCTTGGTTCCCTTTTGATTTCAAATACAGCTCATGAACTTCAGTCTATAACCCTGAGGCCAGCTTTTGCTCCAGGACACACTCTTCCACTTTCCCATATGCGCAAGTGCTTCTGTTTATTCCTGGCTGCTGAGATATTCAACACCACATGAAGTAGATTAATATCTCCTTTGAGACACTCCATACTTGTCTTTGCTGCTGGAGGTTAGCGTGTTAAATATGAAAGAGAAGTAGGCATGTTTGAATGATTGATGCATTGCCTGTCATTAGTGTTTATTGAAGTGACAGCTTGCGCTGGAATATATTGCAACTGGCGTGTATCTGCAGATAATGTAATCTTACCCATTGCAGTTAAGAGTTTTATTTTCTCTTCTATAAGGTCAACAGAAGAGGAGACAAAAAATAAAGAAGGGTCAAGTTCACATGAGAGGATTTATATGGATGATCATATATACAGTTATTGGAAAACTGATATGTGCTAAGCTGGGTTTGTTAGCTGTAACACTAATCAGAGAGTATATGTGATGCCATATGACGTCTCCTGATGGATTTGTACACACCATGATTTCACATTAACTTTGAATCACACCTGTGTCTTCATTTTTACTGAAAATGAAGGTTGTGCACTTTTCTGTTTTAATTATCAGGAGTTTCAAAACACTCTGAAACTGTAAGAGACAGTTCAGAAAGTACTTCTTCAGCCAAGAAACACATTGTATCAACCCAGATGAGAAACAGCCACTGCTGTACTTGACAGCTATCCAGACGGAGAATAACATTGCCAAGTTTACACAATAGATTGAAAGTTCCCAAGCTGCAGTAAGTTCTGTTTAGATTATTAGTAATTGCTTTAAGACTTAAAGGGAAAGAAGTTTCCCTAAAATTTCATCAAAATGGAGAAATGACTTTATGTGCAAACATCTATACAGTATACCACCTCTTGCTACGTTTCATAATTGTAGCAAATTAAAGTGTACAACATCAAACACTGTTGCTCTGTTCAGTCAATTAAAATGATGCGCTTTAATTGACGTGAATATGTTTATTATAGTAGAAGCAAATATTATTGGCTATGATTTGTAACAATTTAGTTTGGACGCATTTCACTTAGAAAAACAGCAATAAAGCTTGGTGGCTGGACAGAATTGTGCAGCCAAAGCTGTGGCAGCATGAGGATGACAAAAGACACAGGAAACGCATCAGTTATACACCTAATGTGCATCATTTCTCTTCATTTTGTTATATTAGCTGGCTTTTGTTGAGAAGTGAAAATAAGAGAAATATAAAATTGTCCACTGAATTCTTTTTATTTAGGCAAAAATCGCTACAACGCCCACCATGATGTAACTTCCATTTCCCAGCTAGCAACAGGAATACCCCTGGAGGACTTCAAAGCGAATAAAAATGCTGTGTGTTTTGTTGTGTTCTGGACATTTGGCTTTCAATCAATGTACTTTCCCAATTGGAAGCCAGGCTGATGGGTGGAACTCCCAAATGAACAAGAATTGGCAACAAATATCCAACGGTGATGTGCAGAGATAGAGACCTGCTGCCTTCATGTGCTATTGGAATAATAATAAATATGATTTTCTTTATTGGAAATTGTATTTTGTATTTGAGTTTAAATATTTTAGTTGATCAAGCCATAAACTTTAAACATTACAAATTTTTGATTACAGTACTGACCGTATTATTTGTTTTTCACAGTCTGTATATTTATGTATGTAGATATGAATGTGATACATATTAAATGTATTGTACACAACAAATAAAATCGTCAATTTGTGAATGCGTAAAATACGATGAATGTATGCAGTAACACTGGTAATGTTTATAAGGTTTCCAATGAATGGGACTATACAGGGTATCTGCAGCATCGTGGCGTTTCAAGTCCAGCCAACCCGACTACCTAAAAAGTACATCTAAGAGACAGTTATAGACGTTAGCTATCTAATAAAGAGCAAGTTATCAAATAAATTTAATAAACCAACGAGCGCCGCATTAAACGCAACCTTGAGTGGCATACCTCTAACGTTACCCGAAAACTTTTCACAGCAAGAATGGAACTGATGAAAGTCCGTACTAAACTACTCATGCAAACATAAACAGTTCTGGCACGGCGGCACATAATGTAAAAGGCAAAAAGTACTCACACATTTTAGCCGCATTCTCCGCATGTCCTTGGTGTTTAATTTGAGGCTTCGTTTATTCAGCAGTTCCTTAAGTCTTTTAAAGTAGCTAGCTACCAATTGTCACACAATGCTTATTTATATATGTATTTTATATTTTTAAATTTGGACGCAGCTATGCTGCGTTTGAACGTAAAAATGACGCTGCGGTTCTACGGCAGCCGCGAGGTGTAAAAATAAAGAAATAACGTTACACACAACAAATAAATTACGGAGCACTGTGTCACAGTATGCTGACAAAAATATATATTTATCGTGGTCAACTTTTTAATTAAAAGGTCCCCGTCGTTTTTGAACAAAATTCACACTCTTGCAGTAATTTGCCGCCTATAAAATAGCAAAAATATAACCATTACCCCTGTAAAGAAGTATCACTGAGTTTATAAATACCACTTTATTAGGCACTGTGTGGATATTATATGAAAAAGAAAATGCCATTGAGCCCGTCACCTTTAAAGATACATTAATTCAGTCATATGAATGGCTGACAAGTGATCATGAACTGCTCTAAAACTGCAGCATAGTTATTTGTAGTAGTTGTGCGCAAAGAAAACAAAAATATCTACTTCATTCAATGATTTCTTCTCTTCTGGGACTGTCTGCCATTAACCAGAATTGCAGTGCCTGTTTACATGCAGAGGAACGCACCCGCATGCGTTGTGGTACTCTCATTAATGACCCCATTAATGCGGAGGAGAAGAACTGTTGAATAAAGTCATTATTTGTGATTTCTTTGCGCACAAAAAGTATTCTCGTAGCTTTGTAAAATTACGGTTGAACCACTGATGTCACGTGGACCAGTTGACTATACTTACCACAGACTACTATGCTTTTGTGCATTGACCATGGTAGGATCCTTGCTGCCTATGGAGGGTCAGAGAGCTCTCAGATTTCATCAAAAATATCTTAATTTGTGTTCCGAAGATGAACGAAGTTCTTATGGGTTTGGAACGACATTAGGATGAGTAATTAATGACAGAATTTTCATTTTTGGGTAAACTATCTCTTTAATTCAATGTATTCATTTGGACAGCAAAGCAATAAACTCCAGGCTTCAGAAATATGGCATTTCCAACGACATCCCTGGTGAAAAAACCAGCATATACTGGTAGGTATGTTTTGATGCTGGGATTCTAGTAAGGTATGTTTTGGTGCTGGTTTAAGCTGGTCCTTTGCTGGTTTATGCTGGTCATGTTGCTGGTCAAGGACCAGCATAAACCAGCAAAGGACCAGCATAAACCAGCAAAGATCCCAGCATCAAAACATACCTACCAGCATATGCTGGTTTTTTCACCAGGGATGTGAAGGCAGAATAAATTTAGCCTTCAGAAAACTATTTCCAGTTGTTAATAATGTAGATACAGGGCCTACAGTTTTGATCTTGGGCAGGTATTTTCACTAAGTACTTCCACTGTTTCGTAGTAGTTTAAATAGCATCTTTTATTTCAGTACTGCAGAAACTTCAGAGTACATGTTTTGCTAATAAAAAGTGCCATCTGTGCTTTCCCACTCTCGAAAAGCTCCAGCTGAACCTGCTTTAGAAGAACCATACAGCATTTCCCATCCCTCAGGGCCAGACTCCACCTCTTTGACCCTGTCAGGGTCACCTAATCTGAATGGGTGATGATCCACAATCTTTGCATAACTGTGTAATTGTCACTTCAGTTACCCAGAGTTCTCTCCACCTCTCTCTCCAGGTGCCAAGCTTCGTCTCTGAACTGTGTAAATTGAGCCAGTGAGTTCCCCAGGCGCCCTCCCTCTGGTGGAGACCTGCCACAGCGGTGGTGCAATTTGTCCAACCTGAATGCTCTCGGTGCCTCCGGGGACTCTCTCTAAGTGCTAAATGACCCGGCTGAACCCAATAGTAATCCAACACTAGAAGTTATTCCAATTGGGATTGCCTGCATTTAGAGCGTGTGTATCTCCATCTGAAGATAGTTTATGCTAATTCAAGGTGATCTGATTTTCCCCTTACTGCTTAGTGGAGCCATCTCTCTCTCAGCCTCCCCGGAGAGGCCTGCAGTCACTCCTGCTCGCTTATCTTCCTCACAGTGACTTCATATTTCCTTTTAAATGAAGTGTATTGTTGCAAATGGTGTGTAAAAAATGTTTGGTGTGGTCATAGTGTATAATATAATTTCTTACATGTCTTTAAATGCGTCCTTAATGTTCAGGCCTTTGAAGTTCAGCTTGTGTCCTCATCCAGGGAAATACTGATATGCACTAATACGGTCAGATGGGGGCAGTAGCACACTACAGTTGTGCTATCGCTATCACTTTCTGGCTTTCTGGTATAAATGAAACGGTGCCCTGCAGACATCTGCTTGCTTAAAAAGACAGTGAGCATAAATACAAAAAAAAAAAAGCAACACAACTGGAAAGGATATATATTCTTTTTCATGTGTTTAAGGTGATCGTCAGCATTAATCCACTAAACTGTATTTTCATCCGGGGGTGTTTTATTATTAAGGGAAAGCAGCCTTGTGATCTTTAACAGTCTTTACAAAAGAGGAAGTGGTCCGGAGATGAGAGAAAACAAGCAGAGAAGTGGAACAGGAACAAGAAAACAGGAAGAAGACGGGAGGGACTGTGACAATGGGAGTGAGGAGCATTAATTAATATAGAGCCCAGTGTGAAGGGAATCGATTCCTCTCCTGACACACGCTCGGGTGGGCAGACGGGCGGCTGTGAGCTCTGGTGGAGAGAGAGTGGCAGGGGTGGGAGCATCTGTGCCAACGGCTTCACCTCCATTTTCATCACACTTCTAATTGTGCCACATGTCAACTGGTAAATGGCACATCATGACTGGTCCAAAACATAAAATTAGACTTCCGTCCTCATCCAATGCATTTAAATTAAACATATATTAGGATGTGTTTGTGTTGATGTATTTGAGATAGATGTTTCATGGAAAATACAGTACAATAACGGGATAGTTTACCCAAAAATTAAAATTCTGTCTTTAATTACTTATCCTCATGTCATTCCAAATCTGTAAGATCATCATTCATCTTCGAAACACAAATTAGGATATTTCTGATGAAATCTGACAGCTTTCTGACCCTGCATAGACAGCAAGGACATTGTTAAAATAGTCTATATGACATTAAAGGTTCAACCTGATGTTGTTTGAACATTAATGTGTGTTGGCAGTGTATGTACAAATCTACCCTATAATGATAAAAATCCATGCAGTGGTTTTTAATTAATCTTTAAAAATAATATCCACTTTTTCAAATCAAGCCATTATCAGATGCCTGTCGGTGTGGCGTCACACCGACAGAGGCTGCTACCACAGTAGTTGATTGACATGAGCGTCTTACCTCAGATCAGCTGTAACAGTCCGACCTCCATTGTTTCGATGCCGGAGCAAGGATGTAAGTTAGACAAGAATATCTTTGATTGAGCGATTGAGATGTTGTGTTGCTGGATGTAATAATGAACATAGTGGTCGTCATTTACTCCCGACATCTGAGCCGCTGAAGATGCAGTGGATTGCATTTGTTTGTAAAGGGAATGTGCCTCCCGATCTACATAAATGCGTCTATGTTCGCTCAAATCAGTTGTGATCCAGCTTCACCTACAGCAGAAGTGAGTATAAGGGTTTTTTTATGAATCTCTTCAATCACCTTTCCTAATAATGTGCTAGTTAGCAGGTTTCGGGGCTAAACACGCTAAATGCAGCTAAAGTAAACAGGCTCGTCACTCCACAGAGAGAAGAGGGGGCGGGGCGAGCAGAGCTCATTTGCATTTAAAGGAACAATCCATCAGAATGGGATGAGTTTTGCAGAGCTCATTTTGACAAGGTAAAAAGGGTGCTGTTTTACACAACCATTGAAAATTTTTAACCAAAGTATATTATAGACTTTTTATTAAGACCCTAAAGAATCGTATTAACTTGTGGAAAATGGGCATCCGATGACCCGTTTAATTTTATGATGCTGTGAGAATACTTTTTGTGTACAAAGAAAACTAAAATAATGACTTTATTCAACAATTTCTCTTCCATGTCTTCTGATGCATGCATGGTGGTACTGCTTCTGTTAAGGTTGAACCACTGATGTCACATGGACAATTTTATATGTCCCTACTACCTCTCTGGGCCTTGAACGTGGTAGATTCATTCCTGTCTATGCAGGGTCAGAAAGCTCTCGGATTTCATCAAAAATATCTTCTAAACATGAACAAAGGTCTTATGGGTTTGGAACATGTACTTAATGACAGAATTTATATATATATTCTGTAAGTCTTATTATACTGAGAATATTTCTCATAATGACTTAGCATTTTAAAATAATATCATACTTTCTCATGCCGTCATCTCATAATATGACTTAATTATATAGTCATTAGTATGAAATACTAAACCACTATTATAACTTAATAATGACTTTCTCATTTAATAATGACTTAATAATGTCTTTCTCATTTTCTCTTTAATGAATTTTGACTTAAGAAAGTCTCATAATTATGGGTTAGTACCTCACAATGAGAAATCTTCTCATGATTATGAGTAAATATGTTGTAAAATTGAGGAAAAAAACCTCCAGTGTTTTTATGGCAAGAACATCTCTATTTTTATTAAATAAGTAGTTTATTATATCTCATTATAACATATTTTCGGTGGATTGAAAATAAGTTCCACACTAAAAAAAAATATATATATATATATATATGCAAAGCTATGCTAAAATTAACCAAAGGCAAACATATTTAAGGATATTCAACAACTTCACAAAGCATTCCATTAAAGGTACTACACTACTGTAAGAGGGTGAAAGCATAACAGCATATACCCATGATGCAATGCAACAGTACTAAGAACTAATTAACTTAGAACTAATTACACAGTGGATCACATACTGTACATTTAAACTGCCACACATTTAAATATTAATTTGGTCTGCTTTCATGATTGACAACTGAAGTGTGCCAGTGTAGAAGTTATACAATAAAAAATGCTTTTTTTTTTTCAGAAAAGGAAGATGCTTTTTTTATTGTCAACAAATATACTATTTACAGGTGATAAATCAAATACAAAATAACCAAGGTCAACAAAGCATACATGACAGCCAACATAATTTGTGTGAGCGTGTGTATGTGTGTAAGTGGTGTAACTGAGTGTTGAGGTTGGAAGTATATAAACAAAAAAACATGTAGAAAAGTACAACAGACATAACAATAATAGAAAATCATAATAGTGATGATGACAATAACATAAATAATAATGATGTTATTATAGTAGATAGTTTTAGTATTAATAATAAAAATTGGAGGAACGAGAGTGTGGATGGTAATCATAATAGAAATAGTAGTAGCAATAATAATAATAAACTCAATTCATTGTAAATGAGTGGGTAGTTTGCAGGGTGAGGAAGATTACAAATAGCAGTAATAATAATAATAGTAGCAATAATAACATTTAAAATAAACTTATTTAATCAGGAATGAGGGGGAGGTTTGAGGATCAAGAAGAGGACAATAATAATAACAATAATAATAATAATAATAATATTATTTTTAATTTGTATTAGTGGTATTAATAAAAACACCAACAACAATAGTAATAATGATAATAATAATGAAGCTATTAAACGGTAAGGTATTATAAACCTGCCTCTGGGCCCTCCGTGAGCAAGGCCCAGTTAAACCCCATGTCACCCTACGATGGCCATCAAGGAGAGGTCCAAGATCGTCTAAGACCAGCCACCTGGGCAGCTGCTGCAAAAATCAGTTTGCATAACCAAAGAATTTCTGCACAAACTATCAGAAACTCAGGGGAAGCTCACCTGCAGTCTCGACCTGACTGCAGTTTGTTGTCATAACCGACTTGAGTGGGCAAATTCTCACATTCAATGGCGTCTGGCACTTTGGAGAGGTTTTCTCTTCACAGATGAATCCCGGATTTCACTGTACAGGGCAGATGGCAGACAGCATGTATGGCGTCGTGTGGGTGAGCGGTTTGCTGATGTCAATGCTGTGGATCGAGTGTCCCATGGTGGCGGTGGGGTTATGGTATGGGCAGGCGTATGTTATGGACAACGAACACAGGTGCATTTTATTGATGGCATTTTGAATGCACAGAGATACCGTGACGAGAGCCTGAGGCCCATTGTTGTGCCATTCATCCACGATCATCACCTCATGTTGCAGCATGATAATGCACGGCCCCGTGTTGCAAGGATCTGTACACAGTTCCTGGAAGCTGAAAACATCCCAGTTCTTGCATGGCCAGCATACTCACCGGACATGTCACCCATTGAGCATGTTTGGGATGCTCTGGATCGGCGTATATGACAGCGTGTTTCAGTTCCTGCCAATATCCAGCAACTTTACACAGCCATTGAAGAGGAGTGGACCAACATTCCACAGGCCACAATCAACAGCCTGATCAACTCTATGCAAAGGAGATGTGTTGCACTACATGAGGCAAATGGTGGTCACACCAGATACTGACTGGTTTTCGGACCAGTTTTTTTTTATCAGAGCATAAAATTATTACAAAGGTGTAGAATATGATTTGTGATTTTTCTAATCATACAGCTTGGCTCCCTGGTTTTCTGTCTAGCTCCATCATGAATAGGCATGACTGGGGTGTCAGGGCCTGTCAGAGGAATGACAGCTGGCCAGCAGCGTGAGGTGCTGGGCACCAGCAGCATCATGTGCTGGAGCGTGTCCACCAGCAGGGAGAAGACTTTGGCTCCAATCCCCCACCACCATGCGTTGCATATGGGCCTGACCAGCCGTGGCGGCCCCCCTCCCGACCTCCCCAATTACACCAACAGCCAGCTGAGTCTGAGGCCTCTGTCTCACCCCACTAACAACACATCATCTTCCCAACCATCTCAAGCCACCAGATATCACTTTCTGAGCCTGGCTCCACACTGCTAGCAAAATGCTTTTAGAGCTGTGTGGAAAACCCAAGAGCCTAAAATGCTCAAAACCTCAAGGGCAATTTTACCTTGATATGCCATCTTATTTCTTTTTTTTTAACATACATCCATTTCGTTTGACCTCATATGGTAGCAAGGATTGTTTGAAGTTTGTAACAAACATGAATTCTGCTGAATGCCTTGCTCTTCTCTTATTATAGATAGACAGACAGATAGATAGATAGACGGACGGACGGACGGACAGACAGAGATAGATAGATAGACAGACAGAGCTAGTTTCAGTAAATAACAACTTGAAATTTAGCCTGTTCCTTATGCAACGCTTGTACGGCTTCAGAAAATTTATTGAACAAGTCATGGACCACTTTTATGATTTTGTTCATGTTGGAATCTTGATAGCCCTAGATCTCTTTTAAATTCACTACATGAAAAAGACTAGTCAGTATATTCTTTAAAAAATTAATCTTTTGCATTTTTTCAGTGCAGAAGTCAGTCAGTCATGCAGCTTTGGAATGACATGACGTTGAGTAAATGAGAGAATTTCATTTAATTTCAAGTCCTAGATGATTTTAATTCCCCATACTTGTTATTTTTTCAGCCGTATTTCTGACAGTTTCTGCCTTGAACACAAATGGGCACAGGCACTAAATAAATGAACTTTCAGATTCATCTAGACTAATCTCAGGGCCGATTGAACCTCAACAGCCTTTCGGGAATTCATCTGAAGTCTCATTTGCCAAGACCATCTCGATATCTCACTCGCAGTGATTTGGCTTCAGTTCATTCCGAACAACAAGAAGTAATTTCATTCCATTTTACCACTAGGTATGAAGTCTCTGAGATTCAACATCAAATGATTGCGCCCCCCACTGGAACGGATGGAAACTTTGAGAAAGTGGTTTTCCAGGTGTTCACCCCAATAATTGGCACAGAGCCTGACAGGATTCAGGCTGAACCGTAACCATTGATCATCAATTTCGTTATATAATGGTGCAGGTTAGAGTTCAGCAGAGGGAATTCTGTCTCTAGATAATGAAACGTCTGCACGGTCTCAAAGCCTGGGGCACGGCAGCCTGTGGTGCACTGAGAAATGGCATTGACTTGGCCCCTGATCCTGATCCTGCTTATGTATGGATTGCATGTAGTCTGTTATTTCTTAGATGCCAGACACTAATATTCCCCTGCTAGAAATTCCCATTAAGAAACCTCTGACCTTTGAGCCCTTGTTTCATTGTCATTTAAGACACGAATTCCATCACCTTTTAGTTTCGATCCCCAACTCATGAATCACATGCCTGGGATCATACAATCTCTACATTTGATGCAAGTCTCAATTTATGCTGATTTGAAAGAGATAATGAGACAACCACTTTGTGTGTTTGTATATGTGATCTACACTTAAAAAAACAATTCTTTGGCTGAACTTTGGATTGAGCACAAACACCAGTTCATACAGTATGAAAACAAACGGTGGGGTAATTGAATCAAGTGTGGGAAAACCTATGGCTATAAGATTAATTAAAGTGATAGCTCACCCAAAAATTTTAATTCTGTGATCATTTACCCTTCTTCATGTCATTTCACACAAAATAAATATTTAAAAAAATTACTAAATAAGACTGTGCAAATTATGGGAGAATGTTCATTTTGGAATGATGTGTTCTTTTAAGAGTTTTCTGACCTCTCTCTGTAACAATCTGTCATTGTGACTAGCACCACCACCTTTTCGATTATTCACACGTTCAGATTTAAACAGGGCGGTAGATCTGGGTGTGGCTTACAGACAGCGAGCCAAGATGAGAGCTGACAGCAATGGAGTAGTGTGGCGTTTTCTCCTCCTTATTTTCTGTTCTGGAGTTAAAAGCTTGCTGTCATTACGAACAAACCGACGTCTGGTTAAGTCAGTGGCTCTGGCATAAAGCTGATGAGAATCAAGATCACAATTACAATTTTCTTTCCATTTTATTCCTGTCACCTAGAACAGCAGTGCTTCACCCCTCAAATAGTCTCAAATTACAGGCTAGATCGCTCAGTCATTACACGAGGACACATTTACTTTGTGCGAGGTGCGCTTGATTCCTAAATTACTATCTCTGCAAATAGACCTGAACAATTTTTATGTATAAAATGACATTTTCGCTATCTGAACGTGATAAGTGCATTACGCTCACTTTAGACTTGTAATGTTTTTTTTTCTATTATGTTCTGCTTGCATTATCAGACATGTCTTCTAAATCAGTAAAACATTCGACCGTATATTCACAAAAAAACTGGAAATGTGCTCATCTGTAACCTTCCCCTCGCCGCTGTCAGTTTTTTTTAATCTAAACATCATTTGGCCAGCTCTCCATTCATCTCGCACACCTCGTTTAAGATCTCTTCCTTTCTGATATGAGGCCATCACTTCTCCCGAAACCAATATAGATCCTAACCACTTCATTCAAGACTTCCATCAGCCTTTGATAATGCTGCTTTTGACTATCTGTCAGGGTGCTGTCACTCCGCTATAAACTTCATGCACCATATGTCTATTCCTCCTCTAAGAAAATAGAGAAGGGAGAGCGACAGAGAATGTGCTGGAGCAGGGAAGTGAAAGGAGAAATCAATTGGCACCATTCTAAAGAGTCTCAAACACATCCTATCTTCAGGTGTGTGTCAGACAGAGAGACGGGTTCGTCCCTGGGGTCCCTGCCATGGATCCCAGCAGAGGCCATCAGATTGGCTGACACAAAGCATTCACTTGTCACTCTCCTGAAGAGAGACACGCCGCCTCCTGTCCAGTCAGAACGGCTAGCGTGATTGATCATCTAAAGATGGAGGAGAACACAACAACTAGAAAATTAGCCATTGATTAGTAGTAGCAGATCTGTTCTGGGTGAGTACAGACCACCTGCCAAAAGTGACCCAGCAAACCACAGATGGATGGTATTAAATTGTATTTACATTTGGATATTATATATGTTTGGATTCAGAATACAGAAAGCTTACAGCTAACTTTCGTGCTATGCATGTACATGCTTTAGTCACCTCTCAGATTGATTATTGTAATTAATTTCTCAGTGGAGTTTCACAAAAGTTTCTTCACAAATGTTAGTCAATCAAATTTAAAATTTTACTTTTTACTTTTTTTTAATTTAAAGGGGTCATCAGATGCTAACTTCACTTTTTCATGTTGTTTGAACATTAATGTGTGTTGGCAGTGTATGTACAAATCTACCATATAATGATAAAAATCCATGCATTGGTTTTTAATTAATCTGTAAAAATAATATCCCCTTTTTCAAATCGAGCCGTTCTCAGATGCCTGTCGGTGTGGCGTCACACCGACAGAGGCCGCTCCCACGATAGTTGATTGACATGACCTCTTACCTCAGACCAGCTGTCACAGTCCAGTAACTTTCCTTGTTTAGATGCCGAAGCAGGGATGTAAATTAGACAAGAATATCTCCGATTGAGCGATTGAGGTGTTGTGTTGCTGGATGTAATAATGAACATAGTGATCGTCATTTACTCCCGACATCTGAGCCGCTGAAGATGCAGCAGATTACACTTGTTTGTGAAGGGAATGCACCTCCCGATCTACATATATCCATCTATGTTCGTGCGAGTCATTCACGATCCAGCTTCACTTACAGCAGAAGTGAGTATAAGCGTTTTTTTATGAATCTTTGCAATCGCCTTTCCTTATAACGTGGTAGTTAGGAAGTTTAACGGCTAAATGCAGCTAAAGTAAACAAGAACGTCATTCCACAGCGAGAAGAGAAGGGCGGGGCGAACAGAGCTTATTTGCATTTAAAGGAACAACCCCTTAGAATGAGATGATTTTTGCAGAGCTCATTTTGACAAGGTAAAAAGGGTGTTGTTTTACAAAACCACTGAGAATTTTTAATCAAAGTATATTAGAGACTTTTCATTAAGACCCTAAAGAATCATATTAACTTGTGGAAAATGGGCATCCGATGACCCCTTTAAGTAATCACAAATTACTTAAATTAGCACTTTCATATCTCTATGATTATCTTTATGTACATTCACCTATATGATCCCTTAGATATTATACTTCCATTACTTTTATTACACAGTCCATATTTTACATATACAGTGCCTTGCGAAAGCATTCATACCCCTTCATTTTTTCACATTTTGTTATGTTGCAGCATTATGTTAAACTGCTTTAAATTACTTTTTCCCCCATCAATCTACACTCTATACACCATAATGGCAAACCACAAAACAGGTTTGTAACAACTTAGATTTATTAGAAATAAAAAAAAAAATTGAAATGATTCCAGTGCAAAAGTATTCACACCCTTTTCTGGGACACTTGAAATTTACTCCAGGAGCACTCATATTGCTTGTAGATGTTACTACACTTTGAGTGGAGTTAAACTGTGGCAAATTCATTTGAAACATCAGCTCTCAGAAAAGGTCTAACAGCTGAAAATGCATTTCAGAGCAAAAGCCCTGAGGTCAAAGTAACTGCCTGTAGAGCTCAGAAACAGGTTTGTGTCAAGGCACAGATCTGGGGAAGAGTTCAGAAAAGAATTCTGCTGCATTAAAGGTTCACAGAAGCAGGTAGCCTCCATTATCCATAATGGAAGATGGTTGGAACAACTAGGACTTACTAGAGCTGGCCTCCTGGCCAAACTGAGCAATTGATGGTGAGAAGGTTCTTGGTTAGACTGGTGACCAAGAAGCTGATGGTCACTCTAGTGGAGCTCCACAATCACATATGCAGATGGAAGAAACTTACAGAAGGACAAACATCACTGCAACACTCCACCAATCTGGCTCAGACTGTGAGAAACAAGATTCTCTGGTCTGATGAAACTCAACTCCAAGCATCATGTTTGAAGGAAACCAAGCACTGCTCATCACCTGCAAAGTACCATCCCAAAAGTAAAGTGTGCTGGTAGCAGCCTCATGCTGTGGGGCTGTTTTTCAGTGGCAGGGACTGAGGGACTCATCAGAGTAAAAGAAAAGCTCAATTCACCAAAATATTGAGATAGCCTTAATGAAAACCCAGTCCAGAGCATTCAGAACCTCAGACTGGGCAGAAGGTTCACTGTCCAACAGGACAATGACCCTAAGTACACAGCAAGAGTGGCTTATAGACAATCCTGTGAATGTCCTTGAGTGGCCCAGCCAGAGCCTTGGCTTGAACGCAATCAAATATTTCTGGAGAAACCAGAAAATGTCTGGCAGCCCCCATCCAAACTGACAGAGATTAGGAGTTTAAGTGAAGAATGGCAGATAATGGCCAAATGCATGTGCAAAGCTTATCGCATAATACCCAAAAAGACTTGTGGCTGTAAAGGTGCTTCAAATAAATACTGAGTTAAGGGTATGAATACTTATGCAATGTACGCATTTCAGTGTTTTAATTTTTAACACATTTGCAAAGTTGTTTATTGCTTTGTCATTATGGTGTATTGAGTGTAAACTGATGTGGGAAAAAAACCCCTAATTTAAAGCAGTTTAACATAAGGCTGCAACATAAAACATGAAAAAAATGAAGGGGTATGAATACTTTTGCAAGGCACTGTAGCAGGACTGCACAGAACAGCATATTGTTCTGTATTCTAACACCTCTAACAACCCACTGTCAAAACCAATAAAACTGCATGGAATCAGGGGCGATGCATTATGTACCTGCCAAGAAGACCCATATGAGCTGCTCTTCTTCTTTGCTTTCTTCCTGTTGTTCTTTTTCTCGCTGAATTGTTGTAACATATCAGGATGGCCCGCTCTGTTCCTCATCGCATACAGCACAGCTGAGGTGCGGGGCAGAAGGGGCCGGTGCAAATGTCCTGCTGGGCTGCCAGGCTTCTTTTATTCGTCCTACCTTGATGGAGAAATTTGTTATGGAAATATATGGTGCGTTAGGGGTAGCAGTAGGGAACCAGTGTGCAAAATAATGAATCGTGCTGGGAAGTCACAGCTCTGGCCCATTTTATCTATGAATTTGTAATTGCATATTCAACACCATCTACAGCATTTGGCATATTTATGCTGTAGCTTGGGTGTACAGTAGCCCTCTTGTGGATCTTTTGATAGGTTTTGTGTATTCATTTGATGCAGACATGTCCCAAGTTTTGTTTTGTTCAAATCCACCATATTACATTCTCCCATTTTGCACCTTTCCAACGGCCTTAACCATATAAAGTCCACTGGCCTTGTGGATCCATCTACATCCTGGGAATCCAGTGACCTCTCCCTGAGGAGAAAAGCAAAGTGACACAAATCATTTACTGTGTGTGTAATAATTCATAGTAACAGCACTGGGGACAAGTTATCAGCAAAGCAATTACCGCAAACCACGGTGAGAACCTTGTGCAATGAGCTCCATGTGTCTCTCTGGCTGATGGTGATGGAGGTCAGTCTGTGTCTGCTGAGAGATATTGATAAGGTACAGCGAATGCAGACTGTGACATTCATTTAAAAGGATAGTTCACCCAAAAATGAAAATTACACCTTGATTTACTCACCCTCAAGCCATCCTAGGTGTATATGACTTTCTTCTTTCAGATGAATACAGTTGGAGTTATATTAAAAAACGTCCTGGCTCTTTCAAATTTTATAATGGCAGTGAATGGGAGTTGAGATTTTGAAGCAAAATAAAGTGCATCCATCCATCATAAAAAAGTACTCTACATGGCTCCAGGAGGTTAATAAAGGCCTTCTGAAGTGAATCGATGCATTTGCGTAAAAATATCCATATTTGAAATTTTATAAACCATAAATCTCTAGCTTAACTGTCGTATGTGAGTATGAGAGAGTGGCATTCCAGTGGATGATGTAGGACATAGGCGTGGCGTAACTCCCCCGAAATCTCAACAGCTATTCACCGCCATTTTAAAGCTTGGAAGAGCCAAGTGAGCAGATAGAAACAAGAATATTATTACTGCTAAAGAAATACTAGATAAACGTCTCACGATTCCATTTAGAAACAAAGATGTTTTCCTTGTTGGCAGGTTGTCTTATATTATCCACCCCTGCCGTAATCCTCCACAGGTTGTTGGATCTCTTTGAAAATGAACTCTGTTGCCCTCGTAAGACTCAACAGCACTCTGCACCTCCTAAAGAGACGTTAGTACTAGAGGAGCACAGCGGCATGTTCCTCTCATCTCTGGAGATCACAATACTTCTTACAGGAGACTCAGGAAGAGGTTAGTGACACATTATCTGTGCAAATCACTGTTGGAAGATTAAGTTTGAGATTAGATGCGCATGAAAAAGTGTGGTCTGGCATTTTGGGTTAGGGGTTAGGCTTGTAGCACAATAACAAAATTATTTCGACTGAAATATTTCCTATAAATAGGGCCCTTGCACAAGGACATTAGTTAAATGTGTGCAATTATCACTTAAGGGAAATCATTTTGACATCTATGATAATGACCCTGAATGCCATAGTAATTTAATTAATCTTACCTGGGATTTCAATTCCTCAGTACATGCAATAGTCATTTTAAGGAAGTAATTTTGCAGTGAATAATCATGTGGTCCTATCTGACACATCCTTGGCATTCATTTTAAAACCTAAAGCAAATTAATTAAGATCTTAGATGGGATTTGAAACTTCTCAGTTTCTCCTGGACTATAACTGGGAAATATTTCTCACATATATATTAGCATTTGCTACTAAATGCCACAGAGAAATAATACATTAGATGACAGTAAACTAAAGACCATATCAGTAATACTCGGACGTAAACAACAGCATGGATTGCACAGCTAATGTGCTATTGAATACGTTGTTCTGCTAATTTATGCTGTCTAAACCACTGAAAATTGTGTGGAAGCTGCTAAATCATATAGAGAAGGAGTTAGTAAGCAGGAAAGGGCACAGTATTTTGACAAACTAATTGGTGGCAAAGATCCATATGAGCAGTAGTAATTAAGATATTAGCCTAATATTTCACCTACCTGACCGGAAATGATAAGAAGATTAATGTTGTCAAGATTCTTGCCCCGGAAATCGTGGTTCAGTTTGGCCAACCACAAACGCCTTTTGTTCCTCACACCGTTTTTTCCACTCTTCTCATTGATTTGTTATAACTTTTGGCAGTCTATAGTACTCCAAATGTTTTTCCCGGTACGACCAATTAGTACAGCCCAAAACATGACAATAATTGACCATTTTCAGCAGCAATAATCAGTAAAATATGTGAGTTTTGTTAAGTTCAGTGGCATTATTTACCTTCAGTGCCGCTTGAATACTCTGTCATGACACATTAAAGAGCCACAAATTGGTATTTATTGCTTAAATGTCTTAAAAAAAAAAAGACCATTTTAAAGCTAAAACTTTGTTTCATACCTAAGGGGACCTGGTCTGTCCTGTCTGTCGGCGCATTGTCAGCTTCCTCTTTGCTCCGCAGTGCATGATGTGTGGCGTGAGAACGCTGTGTCAGGGTTGCCAGATTTTTACAACAAAACCTGCCCAATTGCTACTTAAAACTAGTCCAGTCGTGTTTCGGGAGGGTCCCCAGTAAAAGTCACATTCCAGGGGCTAAATATCACGTTATTGTTGTCGCTTCAACCCGCGGAAACAGTGATAAAGTAGCCCAAATTCGCCGGAAAACCGCGGTCTTGGCAACACTGTCGATAATGAAGGGGGGTGGTCTTGCAAACAGCTTGATTGACAGGCGAGCTGACAAATCATAACGCCGAATCCGCCATTCTGTCAGACAAACAAATCAGACAGGAGAGTAGAATAACTTAGGTGGACTTACACTTGAAAACTTGTATTGACGGTTAAAATAAAATGCTGTACGTTTTGACGTTCATTCATGTTTTTTTTCGTGCTTTAAGTAAATAAGACAAGACCGTCGGTTCACCTATCGTGATCTGTCACAACATATTAAAGAGCCACAAAGCAGTATTTATTTGTTTGCATTTCTTAAAAAGTGACAATATTTTAAAGCTGAGACCTTGTTTCATACCATAAGCAACCTGTCTGTCTGCTCAGTTGGCACACTGTCAGTTTGCTCTTTGCTCTGCGATGTATTTATGTGTATATTCCCAATATGATGTGTATTCAGAGAGCGAAATTGTTTGTCGGACATAGCAACAGTAACTAAGGAGAGCTGTTTTTTGCATAGGGTCAGTTCCAAATAAAGTTGCAGTCACGTATGTTGTCACATAAGTGTACTACACTACACCCTTCAGAGTGAGTGTGGCGTAGTTATGCTCCCTTTCAAATGGAACTCACCCAAGATTTCAATCTATTTGTAATTGAAAGCGAATGAAATCGATATCTAAAGTTTTCAATCACAAAAATGATTTTATCCATTAAAGTGCTTTAGATAAGTTATAAAGTGAATGATGCGGGCACATTAAATTATAATAGAAAAACATCTGACATTAGAATATCTTACAAGCATGTGCATATTTGCTGATAATAATTCAGCAAATACAAAGCTAATCATGGATTAATATCTGCAGGCATTACGTGCTCTATATGATGCAACCATAAAACACACAGACATCATGCCCAGGGAAACAACTTTATAACTTTATTCATAGTTGTTTTATAGCAAAGCAAACATCAAAGGATGAAGGCAGAAGTTCATCTGATATACAGTATGGCACCACTTAAAGGAGTAAATCAACTTTTTGAATACATTTTTAATCATTATCAACCAAAAACATCATATGCAAGAAAACCAAACAACCAAATCAAAACCAAAAACAAAAGGACATCAGACATTTTTTTGTGTTTAAAGAAAGAAATGCATCACTCATCATCTTAAGTAGTATTTAATTCATTCAAAGCCACACACTTACTATTTGCCTTTTTTTGCCATCACCAATTTGTGATTATGTACTACATATTTCATGAAATAAGGCAGATTTTTGGAGATGCAGAGACAATCTGTTAAAAAGTATTGAGAGCTTGCAACTGAGATTTGTTTATGCATGTGAAGGGGAGGGAGACCGAGAGAGGGACTGTAAATAAACCATTTTAAACAAAGCTGGCATGCATCTAGATACATTTGAGGGAATTAATTTGTTAGCGCACTTGTCAAAAACGGCCACGTCAGTCTGACACAACAGGTTTTCCTTTTTTTTTTTTTAACAGGCATTCGCAGTAGTCAGAGCAGCTTTGAAGATGAAACATGATCAATGCTCGTTTGAGAGATTAAAGGGGGGCTCTGCGAGCGTGACGTGTCGTTTCAAAGCAGAGGAGCGCACGAACGCCTCTGTTATATAGCGTGCAGAAAGGAGGAATGTCACCACTCGATAGGAGATTAGAATCAAGCGATGTTCTCCTCGTTTGACCTGACTTGGTTCTGAAGCTCACACATAAAGCGAAAACCTCTTTAAAGTGACATCATCGATATATACGCGCACTTACTCACTCACTCACACAAACTGACATTTTCAGCCATTTTAGTGTTTTTCACCTGAAAGAAATCTTAAACGGTGGACAGGGTTGTGGAATCCAATCATATTTGGTCTGAATCTTGCATTACGAGTGCTCTGCGGGATGGAAAATTCAGCCTTGGCTTCGCACTTTATCAGAAGTATTACAAATCAGTGTGTAACTAAAAGCGGCAGGATGATTTTAGGATGTGTTTTGACCAATCTACCTAATTCAAACCAGTTCAAATCCAGCACCAGGATGCCATATTGAAAAAAAAGACAAAAAACCCAAAAACTATTGATCAAGCAGCATGTCAGTGAGGTATAGCAGCCCTCCTCTAGCTCCACAAACCCTGCACTCTCTCTGATATGTTCAAACTCTCATTTGATCCTTTTTATATAGCTGTATATCTGATTTATTATCAATATGAGGAAGCGGAAAGGAAATACAGGTTGAATAGAAGGAAAAATGGTGCATGAAGTGGGGGTCAACTCTTCTCCCAGTGTTTGTGGGCGACTCCCTGGCGTGGGACAAAATTGGTGTGATGTTTGCCTTCACACAGTTTGCCGGCACTCGTTCCTATGAGGCTGATTGTCGTCTCATTCCTGTGGGTTCCCATTGCCTTGGCCATCTTGGAGAAAACAAACACGGAATGAAGTATACATGTTAGCAAATGAACAAACTCGCCTAATGCACAAAGCTGGCAGATTGGTGTCAACATGAAAACCAACAATAAACCATGTTTACTTTATCTTTGTCAAACTCCACATTTACTCCATCTAAATGGAGCTGCAACTATACAATAGATTAACTGGTTCACTATTTCTCAAATAATCAGATAATTATTCAGTAAAAAAAAAAAAAAAGTATTTTTGAAGAAGTTTATTTATTCTGAATTTTATTCATATACATTTAATCAAAATTATATTAATAAACAAATTTTAATAAAATATTGATATATAATATACAATTAAAGGGATAGTTTACCCAAAAATGTGACCGTGGACCACAAAACCAGTCGTAAGTAACACGGTTATATTTGTAGCAATAGCCAAAAATACATTGTATGGGTCAAAATTATCAATTTTTCTTTTATGCCAAAAATCATTAGGATGTTAAGTAAAGATCATGTTCTATGAAGATTTTTTGTAAATTTCCTACCATAAATATATTAACACTTAATTTTTGATTATGCATTGCTAAGAACTTCATTTGGACAACTTACAGGTGTTTTTTTTTAGTATTTTTACACCTTCAGATTCTAGATTTTCAAGTTTATGTGAGCTCCAGAGGCCCGCCTCCCCTCTCCCTTTTGGGGCAGTCTGGGCAGGGCAGAAGGCCCTGGAGTAACACGGACCAGGGACGGCCGAGAGGGAAGGCTTGCCCACCTCCCCTCACCCTTTCGGGGCAGACCGGGCAGAGCAGGAGGCCCTGGAAGAACACGGACTTCGCCGGGGCGACCAGTGGTTAGCAAAAACTATGTAAGTCCCAAAAGTGCAGCTTGGGCCAAACATCCACCCTCCGTGACGTCGCCTCTTCCCTGGACAAGGTGGGGATTGGGCCGCGACCCTGGAGGAGGGCCTCTGGGGTGAAACCCCTTTTACATGCCGTCGCATGATTTTGTTTACCTAGGTTTTGAACGCTTGGGCACTGAGCTCCAGGGGACCTTTTGAGACACTCTAGCCCACATGAGATGTGGAAAAAATGGTAGTCTGTTGAGTCCGCCAACTCTGGGAATTGACGGATCTTGGCCAAATATTGTCCTATCCTGACAGACTGTGCGTCAATGGAAAGCTTATTTATTCAGCTTCCAGATGATCCATAAATCTCAATTAGAAAAAAAAAAACCCTTATGACTGGTTTTGTGGTCCAGGCTCACAGGTGAAAATTCTGTCATTAATTATTCACCCTTAGGTCATGCCAAGCCCGTAAGACCTTCATTCATCTTTGGAACACAAATTAAGATATTTTTGATGAAATCCGAGAGTTTTCTGACCCTGCATCGACGGCAATGCAACTGACACGTTCAAGGCCCAGAAAGGTAGTAAGGACATCGTTAAAATAGTCCATTTGACATCAGTGGTTTAATCATAATATTATAAAACTATGATAATACTTTTTGCGTCCAAAGATAACAAAAAACTCTGAACCCATGGTAGAGCCTGACACAGAACAGAAGAAATTGTTGAATAAAGATTTATTTGCACACAAAAAGTATTTATGTAGCTTTACAAAATTAGGGTTGAACCACTGATGTCACATGGACTATTTTAACGACATCCTTACAAATCGGTAGTAAGGATGTCGTTAAAATAGTCCATGTAACCTTGAACATGGTAGTTTTGTTGCTGTCTGTGCAGGGTCAGAAAGTTATTGGGTTTCATCAAAAACATCTTAATTTGTGCTCTGAAGATGAACAAAGTTCTGACGGGTTTGGAACGACATAAGGGTGAATAATTAATGACAGAATTTTCATTTTTGGGTGAAATATCCCTTTAAATTTCATGTTGGCTTTAATACGAAATAGAATCAACTTTCTTTTAATGAAATAGAAGTCAAACTAAATTCTACCTGTACACCTGTGTTTGTACAGATACACATGTAAAGATACTGTACTAAATTATTTCCTGTCAAACGCTAAGGGAATGAATATAAATGGCATGCTGGGAGTTTGTATGTGCGGCCCTAAGAGGGAAGCTGACCCCGGGGTTCCCGAAATGACAGCACAGCAAAACTCTTATCACACATGATTTATCAGCTTTCTCGCACTGCGTCATCTCTGCGCTCTGATCACACACGCTTTGTGTTTGATTTATTAATGTCCGTGAGGTGGGCATGCAGGTAATTCATCAAACTCAATTTAAGGAGGCATGCCAACACGTTTACTCTGAAAAATCAGGGTCACTCCGCAGTTCCAGATCAGCAGAGAGAAAGTGAATGAGAAAGGAAGTGAAGGAATTGCAGAGAAAGTATACGGAGCAGATAAAAGTTGGGAGCTTTTAGTTGAATGAGAAGGATGGTGAGAGAGACGGGGATGTTTATTGATGATGATTTCTCTGATTTATTCAGCTTTTATTGATTTATTGCTTTTTACCTTCAGATTTTGGTCTGTTGTCTGCTGCGTTAGGCTCTTGTGAGCTCTCATCCTGGGTTTTCACATCATCTATACACATATTAAGGAAAGAGACAGAGAAAACAAGAGAAGAAGGCAGAGAGAAGGGAATGAATGACTTGAGATCACAGCTGAGCAGTGGAATTAAAAGTTAGATGCCACTGGGTGACATCTCATTGGCTACTGGGCTTCTCTCCCAGCTGAAATAAATGCAGCGGATGCTAAAGGCTATGCCCGAGGCAACAGAGGCTTTAAGACAAGAACTTGAGACTGCAGAGCTCAGGATGACGAGACACACCTGTGCATGCATCTGAAAATACATCCACGCACACTCTTCTTTCTTCCATATAAATAATAAAGCATGCATTTCAGTTTACTTGAGCACATGCAACATTTACGATCCTGTTCCCTCTTGTTTTCCCTGTCATTTCTAGTGTCTCTCAACTGTCACATAAATAAAAAAGTGGCGAAAAGATCCATAACCTTAAAATTTACATTTAAAAATGCATCTACACACGCTCGTCTTTCTTGTTTAAATAATAAAACATACATTTGAATTGGAGTCGTGACCTGCTGGTTCACGTACATACAAATTACTAGGTGACATGAGTTTCAATCTGATGCTTTTGCTTTATTGTTCTATCTCAACTTTCATATAAATAAAATGACTCAAAACTCATTTACATATGGAAATGCAAATACACTCTTCTTACTTCTGTATAAAATATAAATAATAAGACGTGAATTTGAATTTAAACAATGAAACGATCAAAAGGCCAAAAAAGTTTTACTTCACACATCTTTGTATTTACCTTTAGTGCTGCTGCTGCTGGTGGTGTTGTTCTCCTTGGCTGCTATGGCACTTTGATCAGCATCTAAATAAAAATACATACAAAATATTGTATTAAGTTCTCTGTGTCTGCCATATCTTTTGATTTCATTGACATTATACTGGCTCCATATACTGGATTCCTCATTATCATCTTCAGGAAGAACTGCAACTACATTCTTTAATCCCAAGAAAACATGATTGATTATTTATTTATTTAGGATATGAAAGATCCTTTTAAAGTTCATATTTCAAATCACAAATTTGCATAGGTATTAAAAAACTTTTTCTCACAATTGTTAACTTATTTTTGACTCAGAATTACAATTTTATATCTTTTACTTTTTTTTCTTAATTCTGAGTTTACATCACAAAATTCAGATTTTTTCCCCCTCAGAATTTTAAGCTCACATTACGTAACTTACTTTTTTTAATAGTAATTCTGACTGAGCTGTGAGTTTACATCTCACAATTCAGACTTTTCTTCTCACAATTGCAAGTTCATTTCTTGCAATCCTTTTGTTTTTTTTTTTTATAAGATTTATTTTTGGCGTTTTTGCCTTTATGATAGGACAGTTTAGAGAAGACAAGAAGCAAAGTGGGAGAGAGAGAAGAGGGCGGGATCAGGAAAGGTCCTCGAGCTGGGATTCGAACTCGGGACGCCTATAGAACAATGGCGCTGCCCACAAGGCTATCAGCGCCAACATTTCTCACAACTGTGACTTCCTTCTAAGAATTTCAAGAAAAAAAGGCTGAATTGTAAGAAAAAACATTACATTTTTAATTACGTTTTTTTTCCCTTTTTTTAATCTGTGGCAGAAATAAGCTTCCATAAATTGGTGATTCCATTAAATATATTGTATACTTACTACAAATTCAATTAAAGTGACTTGAGTCAGTTTCAGTAGTTTCGCAGATACAGTTAAGGTCAAAAGTCATCCCCCATTCAGAACCTGCAAAATGTTAATTATTTACCAAAATAAGAGGGATTGTACAAATTGGATGTTATTTTTTATTTAGTACTGACCTGAATAAGATATTTCATATAAAAGACATTTACATTGTAGTCCACAAGAAAAAATAATAGTTGAATTTACAAAAAATGACCTCGTTCAAAAGTTTACACACCCAACCCCCCACCCATTTTTTTTTTTAATACTATTTTGTAAAACTGTGTTGTTACCAAAAATGATCCACAGCTGTGTTTTTTTGTTTAGTGATAGTTGTTCATGAGTCCCTTGTTTGTCCTAAACAGTTAAACTGCCTGCTGTTCTTCAGAAAAATCCTTTAGGTCTCATAAATTCTTTGGTTTTCCAGAATTTTTGTGTATTTGAATCCTTTCCAACAATGACTGTGTGATTTCAAGATCCATCTTTTCACACTGAGGACAACTAAAGGACTTGTATGCAACTATTACAGAAGGTTCAAACGCTCACTGATGCTCCACAAGGAAAATGATTCATTAAGAGTCAAGGGGTGAAAATTTTTTAACAGAGTAGAGATGTGTACATTTTTCTTATTTTGCCTAAATATCATATTTTTTCATTTAATAATGCCCTTCAGAGGCTACAGAAGATACTTGGAAACATGAAGACTTATTTGGTCTTAATGTTTTCCGAAAGACCAAATAAGTTCAATTGACCCTAATCTTCAAATTCATTAAGTTTTCATCCCCCGTCTAAGGTAACAACACAGTATTAAGAATCAAGCGTATGTAAACTTTTGAACGGGGTCATTTTTATAAATTAAACTATTATTTTCTACTGTGGACTAAACATCTTTTATGTGAAATATCTTATTCAGGTCAGTACTAAATAAACAATAACATGCATTTTGTAATATCCCTCTTATTTTGGTAAAATAATTAACATTTTGCAGATTCTGAAAACTTGTAAACTTTTGATCTCAACTGTATTTCTTGGGATGACGCCGTGTTTACATAATTTTATTTAGAACGAGAAAAAAAAAAAAAGATTGGATAAGGAAAGCTCTGGCTTTGTGTGAATGAGCCCTACACACATTCTAGGCACAACCCCTGTGGAGTAACCTATCAAGGGTTAAACCTTCATCCTTTCCAGTCCATATCTTTAATCAGTGCATCACACCACCCCCAAGTGTAGTGTATTTAGACATCAACTTCAATAAGAGATGACTTCATAGCCATTGGTTCTTTGGTACGAGACCAATGCATAATATTTAAACATGAATAATATGGTCCAAAAGCCTCTCGCCTTCAAGAGGAACAAAACAAATGCAGACGAAAGGGGAAGCATAGAAAATTAATTAGAAACAGCCTTGAGTCTATATCAGTGTAAGCCTCGTTCTCGAACTCCTCTATAACTTTCTCTCTTCTATCTCTCTGCCTAAATACCAAAGCAAACCACAGCATGAAATAATCTCCTTCCTGCGGCACATCCACGGATGATGCAAGCGCACTCAACTCAGTGCTGCAGATTGTCTCCCCATTTGAACCACAGCGTTTGTCTGCAGAATAACGATATTTACCTTCATGAGAATCTTACAAACATCATCTGAAACATCTTAAATGTACATTACACAACGGTGTTCAGTGCAACAACAATGCCTCTATTTTTACTGTGATGCTACATGCTTTCATGCTCATTTCATCACGAACTCTGAAGCTTTGCTTTCAGTCGGGGAGAGACAATTCTTCGGGTTACGGTGGCAATGTTTCAACAACTACAGACGGTGACTTTAATGCAACCTTTCAGAACGAGAGCTACCCAGACGCTTCGCTCTCCCTGGTGGCCAGCCCTCAAATTCTACTGATTTAACGGCGCAAAGCTGCAAGTGATGGATTTGTGTTTCGAACGTGAAAAAAAGCTCTTTTTATTGGAGAAATAGTGCAGCGGCGGAGTGCCTGGATGAGGAAAGGTGAGGGAGAGCACGGGCAACCGCCACTGCCATGATTTCATTTCATTCTTGTCTCGCGGCACCGTAGAGGGAGAAATTGAAACCGAGTGCGATACGATTCAACAACGCTGTTTCCATTACCACCCACTTCTGGAAGCAAGTCTCCTCTCTGTCCCTTGCTTGGTGTTTTATCCATATTCCAGCACAAATGGGGAGCTGGAGTAAACAAAGAATCAGAGGAAGTGGAGAAATGAAACAAAAGAAAAAAAAATGTTAGTATTTTGGTCTTGTTTTCAAGTAAAATATCTTGAAATTCTTTTACTTGAAAAGGATTAGGACAAGTGGGAAAAAAAGCTGAGATCAGGACTGCGTTTAAAGTCCACGGACAGGCAGCAAAATGAGAAAGTTAAGGCTGTCGCTCGAGCGAACCTGCAAGCTCAATTGAGACTTGGCTTCTTCCTGATGCTCCTTCTGTCTCTCTTTCCATGTAATAATGTCAGGGCTGAGAGGGAGCCCTGCCACTTTGGGCTCCTAATAAGCAGCGCTGATCAAAACACAACAAACCAGCCTTTGAAAAAAACGAGATGCTGGAATTTCAATCAATGCCTGCGCTCGCTTCCAACTGCTGCCCTGTACGTCAGGAGATGTTGCAAAAATTTGCCAGCTCTCTAATTTAGCTTTACAGCCGACAACAGTATGAGTTCGGTCTTTCGGGAAGAGAGTCTGACGTGCCGTGAAACAAATAAAGTAGCCAGAAGCTGTCAAGCAGGAAAAAGTGTAAAAATATGACAAGGAGGATAGCTGGGCGTTTGAGTCTATTTCTCGAAAAAAAAATGTGAGAGAAAACAACTGAATTTTATTTTCCTACCCAGCAGCGAATAGACCGATTGGAGGCTTCTGATGTAATCTGACGTTAAGGTTATAGTATCATGCCATTATGATTTAAAATCCTCACAAATAACAACATATAAGTCTATACGAATGGCCTCAAATGATGTGTTTTGGTTATTTATCCTGATTTACCTGACAGCAGTGCATTGGACACTCAATTCTCTTCATCACAGCGGCTGAGCGAGCTCAAGATAGTCTGAGCACTCTGGCTTCGATAAATTGTCGTATTTTCTTTGCTTCATATGCTTCCCTTGAAATTAACTGCACTTAGGCGTAATGAAAGTTTGATGGTGTCGTCGTGTGGGTGGTATCTTTACAGTCAATGCCAGGCAACTCACAAAGCAGGGAAGACGAAACAAGTGAGCGAGGAAGATAGAGAATGGGAGGGAGGAAGTGTAGTGGGGGCAGATGTAAGTCATATTCATATTCAGACAAGCAGAAAATTAGATCCTCCACCAACCATTCGCTCTAGAGATCGTGAGGGGCTTGTGGGTCTATTGTTAGGCGGCATAAATCGTCTGCGCCACACAAATAATGACCGTTCGTGTCAGGCGAGCATCAACATCATAACCCGTCCCCTCCAAATCCAACAGTGACATTACAGACGAAGGCCAAAGCAGACGTGTAGTCGTCGTGAAGTAATCCTCAGGAGATGATATGTCTGCTTAATGGAAACTCAAATGGTGGTGCTGGTTGAAAGGTTTGGCCAATGCCTTCAAAAAAATTATTATGGTAATCATCAGGGTTATGCGCTGTTCAGAACTTAACTAAGAATGTCTTTAAAATTCTTACATTTTAACTTTATTTGAGGTGGCCAACAGGATACAATTTTAAATTAAGGGGGTAGAATTAAAATATATTAAAATTGTAAAATTTAATAAAAAATGTAATGTTATTTTGAAAAGGGAAAGTTTGTAAAAAACCAGAGGTGTCAAATATAATATAATGTAATATAATATAATACAGATTCCACAAAAAATAAATAAACTAAAATAAAATATGCAGCATTATTTTTACACAAAATAAATAATAAAATAAAATAATAAAATATGCAGTACTGCTTTCAACTAATATAATTTAATATAATATAATATAATATAATATACATTCTGAATTGAGAATGTCTTTAAAATTCCCAAAATGTAATTAATTTTAATTTATGAAACATATTATTATTAGTATTACTACTATTATAACACAAAATAAATAATTAATAAAATAAAACAACAAAATATGCAGCACTGCTTTCAACTAATATAATATAATATAATATAATATAATATAATATAATATAATAATATAACAAATATAATCACAGAATCCACAAAAATAAACAAATTAATAAATACAATAAAAACATGCAGCACTGCTTTCAATAGATAATATAATATAATATAATATAATATAATATAATAATATAACATAATATATTAATTAATTCTGAACTAAGAATGTCTTTAAAATTCCTAAATAAATTTTGTAACATATTATTATTATTATTTATTATACAACACAAATAATAAATCATAAAGAAAAATTAAATATGCAATACTGCTTTCAATATATAACATATTGATATTATAATATCACAGAATCCACAAAAATAAACAATTAAATAAAATAAAAATATGCCACACTGCTTTCAGTGTATAATACAGTATAATATATCACAGAATTTACAAAAATAAACAAATAAACAAAATAAAATAAAATATGCAGCAATGCTTTCAACATTATAATATAATAATATAATATAATCTCACACATCACAGACAAAAAAATTTAAAAAAAAAAATTATAATAAAACCAATAAAATAAAATAAACTAAGCAGAATGGCCTTCGACATTGATTATAAGAACTGTTTTATAAGAACTATTTATGAAAATATTTATGAAGGATCATGTAACACTGAAAATTACTGCTGAAAATTCAGATTTGCAATAAATTATTTTCTACAATATATATTAAAATAGAAAAGTTATTTTACATTGCAATAACATTTTATAATATTACAGTTTTTACTATGTTTTTGATCAAACAAATGCAGCCTTGGTGAGCATAAAAGACGTCATTTAAAAATTTAAAAATATGAAAAATGTTACAGACCACAAACTTTTAAACAGTAGTGTATATAATTCTATATACATCAAATATATCAACAGGCACATCAACGTCTAGAGAATTTCTGTCAAACGAAACTGGACTTTATATTAGATTATTTTAGGAAGGCCACTCATTCGAGCCGCTTCAACAGAGCCAAGGCTTCTTTGGTCATTTAATTTATAACCTTTTTTCCGGCACCTGGCTTGTTTAGGTTCTCAAGGCTGTTTGACTCTTACAGTGTACCAGCATCTCAAAGCCAAACACAAACAACCAAACCAATAACCCTGGCCTTACTGAGGCACGAGCCCAACGTAATCGAACCGGTGACTCACAAAAGCACCTCGCCAGACGGTTTTCACATGTCGCTCAGGAGGTTAATGGAAAAGAACTCGACTGAAAGGAGAACAAGAGAACAAGCTTACAGCCGTCCACACGTTCACAAGAGGTTTGTTGAGTAAAACCACTCAATATTTCACAAGTCGAAGACATTATCTATCTGTCCTTCAGTTGGAGCAGTATGTGGATAGTATGTTTAGTTTACGGAGATGATATAATGAATCAAACTCTTGCCTGATATCTCACTTTAGGGTGGTCTTCAAGCTGTGCGTTCATCGTCTAACATGTAAACAGCTGTATTTTGCAAGTGAATAGCCACATTTTAGACCAAAGTGCAGCTTTTGTAGCATTTTGTGCGAGGTAACAGTAGAGTTCAGCTCATCATTAAAACATACATCAATGTAATTCCAGGCCTATTCACGCGTAACAACGGCGGGCAACCTTTTCAAAGAGACAGACCATGAGAGCTAATGAAGTGCTAAATGTGGAGAGCAAACTTCATTTTCATATGTAAATATTCAAAGGTTGCAGCGAGAGGGCAGACATATTTTCTCTGGAACAACATTGAGGAGAGGAAGAGAAAGAGAAAAGCATTTTGGGAGGCACTTGATTATGTGCGGGGCTTTTTTCTTCATTGCGTCGCTGTGTGATGGTGAAGCTTCAAACAATTAGAGCCAATTAAAAGGTATTGAGTCGAAACAAACCCGGCGGGGAGGGCTTCAGTGTAAATACCACAGATCCTTCTCATGCACGTTCCTCTGTGAAAAGCCAAGTGGTTCCTCTCATCTGTATTCCGCCCTCTCAAAGCGAAGAGTGAGAAATACGAGGCAGGGTTTCAACAGAGCCAAGTGGCATTGTATTACCGGCCGCATTTGCCTAAAGTTACAAGATGTGCTTTGACGAGCTGCCATTGTTCGAGGAAGAGGTCCTCTCTAGGTCTGAAAGGCTTCCAGCTCTCTCCGGGCCAAGAAGGCCATGCTTGGAAAAACAAAAAAACCTTTAAAAAGATGTGAAAAGAGAACATGGGGTCGCCTGGTTTAAGGGTCACGTTGAAAGCGCTGTGGAGAATTGAGCAGGGAGGTTTGTGGCAGATCAGTAAAGCAAATTAGCAGCGAAGGGAGGGGAACAGTAGCCTTTTTTAATGCACTACTTGTCGATGTAGAATCCGTATAGTTAAGTCAGCACGTAACACGAGTCTAAAGTGCGTTTTCACAGCAATAATTCACTCAAAAATAGAAATTCTGTCATCATTTACTTACCTTCATGTTGTTCCAAACCTCAATGGAAATTTTGTATAACACACTGGTTGCTATTTTCCACGCAAATAAATGGGAATCTTTCAAGCTTTTACAACTCATCTTTAAGTATTCTGAAGCTATATAATAGTTTTGTTGGACCAACATAGCAACATTTAGTTATTCACAGCTAAACAAACTATAGAGTACGAAAAGGCTAAAGGCACCTTTTTATTTTCCTCTAAACCACTAGATGGCAGAAAAACGTGGCATAGCACTTTCCAAAACATCCGCTTTTCAAGATGCACGTGCAAATTTGACTGATCCTTGACACAATCACAGGCAGAATCGCAAAGCTGATTCTGCGCTTACTTGATCTAATATTTGACGTTTTTAAAAATGTTGTACATTTAAGTAGCAAGTGAGAATCGCTAAAGTGATTCAATATATTTTGAGACAAATGTCTTCATAATGATTTTCAGTTTTGTTAAGATAATTAAAGCAAAAGATATTAAATAGCGAAGGAATATGTAAAAGTATGGTATCTGGGGTAAAAAAGCGCCCCTGCTGTTGGGGCTAAAGGCACAATAATTAACATGATAATTAATATATGGCTGACTTTTCCATTTGTTGACATGAAATGGTTAGATTCAGATGGTAAATATCATATATTATGTTGGGTGCCCATCTTAGAGATAATCACTATGTTTATAATGAAACAATCATATTTAAAAACATAATATTAATCATATATATAATAAAATATTATATAATATTAATATTATATATTAAATTATTTTGGGATCTCCGTCCATGCTTTCAGAATCTTTACTTTTTAAAATTATTTTGTTTCTGTATTTTAAAATATATTTTTTTATTTAACATGACAATATATTTATTGAACAAAAAGAATTCTTTTATTCATCAAAATAAGCAGAAAATGGTACAAACTTTGCTAAAGTGATTGTTTTGAACAAGTATTAACTTAGACATTATTAAAAAAAAAACTTATTTTAGCTGAAGTATTTGTATCAATACTGTGTGCTTTTTGCCTCATGCCTTTTACCCTGTGTGTTTTTTCTGCAATTATACCTTTTGGGCATAGTGAAAAGCACATTTTTTTTCTTAAGATGTGCCATTACCCCGTTTTACCCTATTTTTAAGTCAATGAGTTGAAGTCAAAGGACGAATTAGTCAGATTCATAAATGAATCATTCAGACTTGTTTTGTGAACAGAAACAGCTGATTTAGTAAATTGATTTGCTCACACATTAAACAACATCTCATAAAATGACTGTCTAAATGACTAATAGCTTTAGAGGCTGAACAAATAGTAATTTTTATTTTGGTGGACTATCATTTTAAAGTAACAGTTCACCCAAAAATGAAAATTGTGTCATTAATTACTAATTACTCACCCTCATGTCGTTCCAAAGCCGTAACATCTTCGTTCATCAAACGTTCTGATTTCATCAAAAATATCTTAATTTGTGTTCTGAAGATGAACGAAGGTCTTATGGGTTTGGATCAACATGAGGGTGAGTAATTAATGACAACATTTTCATTTTTGGTTGAACTATCTCTTTAAATAAAGTGTTTAAGAAGTTGTGCAGGGCAACTTTTTCTTCTCTGCTTCAAAGTACAACACCAAAAACAATTTAAAAGAACAAAACGCACAAAACAAAAAGAGAAAAACAACAATAACTATGAAGGGAGTAAGAAAAGAGGGCGTCCCCTTTGCCATGACCTCAAGAGCCGCTAAACGCAGCTGTCAAAGGTAGCAGCGCCCGCTGCAAAAAACTTAACGAGTGACTTAGCATAATGTGGGGTCTGCTTTTGAACCTGACACACCACCAGTGCTTTGACATGAGATTACAATGCCAAGTAAGAAAATAGCAGCAGAAAATAGGATGCAAAACCTTGTTGTTCATGTCCACCTTTAGACCTTGCTGGAAAGAGATGTGAGAACATAGAAAGCAAAGTTCTTCACATTCAGACACTCTAACAATATAAAGAAATTTTCTCTCGATCTCTCAAAAGAAACATGCTTTTTAACAGCTACTTGTAGACAATAACACCAGTGCAATCCGTATTTTCACGGCTGGGGTTTGTAAGATTTTTTGTAATATGCTTTTGAAGAAAGTCTCTGATACTTACCAAGGATACATTAGCTTGTTCCAAAATAAAGTCAAAATAGTAATATTGTGAAATATTTTTTTTTTTTTTACAATTTAAAATATCTGTTTTCTAACCCAACAAAAATGCTGGGTTAAAAACAACCCTGGGTTGGTTGAACGTTAAATGTTTAACCCAGCCTTCTGGGTAGTTTAATTTAACACAACTATTGCTTAAAATGACTGTATTTCTTGCTTAAAATGAACCCAAAATAGGTTGTAAATTAGCATTTACTAATATGTTCAATAAATTAACCTTTATTAATAAGTTGAATAAAAAAATAATTAAATAATAAACATTTTTGATTATTGCTGATGCCTCTAGTAATTACCTGTCCAATTTGTAATTTACAACCTATTTTGGGTTCATTTTAAGCCAGCTATATAACAATTTTTAAACAATAGTTAAGTTAAATAAAACTACCCCGAAGGTTAGGTTAAACATTTAATCCAAACGCTGGGTTCAATCAACCCAGGGTTGTATTTAACCCAGCATTTTTTTAGAGTAAACATATTTTAAAATGTAATCTAACTATTTTTTAGCAGCTATTACTCCTTCAGAAATCATTGTAATACACTTACACTAAAACATTTTTATTATTATCAATGTTGAAAACAGTGGTACTGCTTAACTTTTACTTTTTTCTTTTTCAGGAATATTTGATGAATAGAATGTGCAAAATAACTACATTTATGTAAATTAGAACTTATTGTGACAATATAAGTCTTTAGTGTCACATTGTCACATACACAGAAAAAATTACTATCCCCAAACGTTTAAAAAGTAATGCATATTATATACTTAATGTTAGAAAAAAAAAAAAAAATCTGCTGGCATGCATCTGATTAATGCACTGTTCTTTTCATTAATGTAAACGGGGTGAGCCTTACTGATTGGACATATTACAGGTATATTACGCCAAAGAAGTTTAGGAAACCAATTTAGCACATACTCTCAACTTCCATGGCATCCGAAGTGTCCTGACCGGCTTCCATCTTGGCATCTGCATTCTTTGAGTCTATTGACACAGAGAGGAGAAACAGAGAGAACATTCTTAACATAATGGCCAATAAAACAGAAAAAAAGTTAAAACTGCTTCCAAAGAAGCAATGCTATACGCAGCTCTACTTTTCAAAGTGAGTATGTCACATAGTTGGCTGTTCCTGCCAAACTGTCCATGGCTTTCTTTCACTCTCTATTTTCTTTTGTTTAATATGCATTAAAGCAGCTAAATTCTATGTGACTTTTTAATGGATTTTGTGCGCCTCTGCAAGGCGAGAGATGTGTGCGAGGGACAAAATGAATAGGCATGAGCAAAACAAAACTGCCATTATCAAATATAAGCTCCGCATCCTGTGCCTCAGCACTCTTCACTTTCGTCGTGATTTATCCTGCCTCCATATTCCTCGCACACTCCCCTGAACCCCCCCCGTCTGGAGGGCTGTGGGAGGGACGAGCTCGCTGATCAAAAGAAGATCTTCAAAGCCACAGTGTGAGAGCCGTGCTCCTTCCAGCTTATTTGAGCAGGACTCCTCTTCTCCTGCATTCCCCCTGCTTTGATGCTAACAGGGTTGTGGGCCATAGGTGACTACATAATGGAGAGCACACACAATGCATTCTGGGTTCTCTGCCAGGGCACAAATGACGGCCGTATCAGGCGTGTTTGAAGTCCAGGGTCCATCAGCAGATGGTTGTGGTGGCTGAAGAGGGGTTGTGATGGTCATATTTATGTGTGAATTCATACAATGGTGGCGCCTCTGTCTGAAAGCTGTTGGTTTTCATCAAGCCTGTTCTCTAACAAAAGTTTTACATGGACAAAGAATAACTTCATAGCTTCGTAGGTTCATAATATTACAGATAAACCACTGATGTCACATGGACTATTTTAACAATGTTCTTACTATCTTTCTGGGCCATAAATGTTTCAGTTGCATTGCTGTCTATGCAGTGTCAGAAAGCTCTTGGACTATATCTTAATTTGTGTTTTACGGGTTTGTAACGACATGAAGGTGAGTAATTAATGACAGAATTTTCATTTTTGGGTGAACTATGCCTTTAATATTTATGCTTTAATACCATTTAGGACAATGCTATGCTCCAAACTTTTGTAGGAACAGTTTGGGAAATGGTTTTTTCTATTCCAGCATGACTGTGACCCAGTGCGCAAAGCAAGGTCTATAAAGACATGGTTGGATGAGTCTGGTGTGGAAGAACTTGACAGGCCCGCACAGAGCCCTGACCTCAACCCCATCAAACACCTTTGGGATGAACTGGAACGGAGAAACTGAGGAACAGAGCCAGGCCTTCTCCTCCAACATCAGTGCCTTAACTCACAAATGCTCTACTGGATGAATGACCAATAGTTTTCCCAGAAACACTTTAAAATACTTCCCAGAAGAGTGGAAACTCTTGTAGGGGGACCAACTCTATATTAATGTCTATGTACTTAGGTCTATCTATCTACAGTTGAAGTCAAAAGTTTACATACACCTTGCAGAATCTGCAAAATGTTAATTATTTTACCAAAATAAGAGAGGTCATACAAAATGCATGTTATTTAATACTGACCTAAATAGGAGTTCACATAAAAGATGTTTACATACAGCCCACAAGAAAAAAAAAATAGTTAGATTTTTAAAAATGATCCCATTCAAAAGTTTACATACACTTTATTCTTTATACTCATGATCCACAGCTGTTTTTAGTGATAGCTGTTCATGAGTCCCTTGTTTATCCTAAACAGTTAAACTGCCCGCTGTTCTTCGGAAAGATCCTTCAGGTCCCACAAATTCTTTGGTTTTTCAGTATTTTGTGTATTTGAACCTTTTACAACAATAACTGTATTATTGTGAGATCCATCTTTTCACATCGAGGACAACTGAGGGACTCATATGCAACTAATACAGAACGTTCAAATGCTCATTGATGCTTCAGAACTAAACACGATGCATTAAGAGCCGGGGGTGAAAGCTTTTGAATTTGAAAGTAAATTTAATTTATTTTGTCTTCTGGGAAACATGTAAGTATCTTCTGTAGCTTCTAAAAAAGATATTTAGGCAAAATAAGAAAAATGTACACATCTTCATTCTGTTCAAAAGTTTAATGCAACGCTTTTCCTTTTGGAGCATCAGTGAACGCTTGAACCTTCTGTAATAATTGCATATGAGTCCCTCAGTTGTCCTCAGTGTGAAAAGATGGATCTCAAAATCATACAGTCATTGTTGGAAAGGGTTCAAATACACAAAAATGCTGAAAAACCTGAAGAACAGCACTCAGTTCTGTTCAGGACAAACAATTGACTCAGGAACAGCTATCACAAAAAAAAAATATATATATATATATATAAATATATATATTCATTTTTATAAATTCAACTGTTATTTTCTCTTGTCGACTTCTGGATGTAACGTATGTAAACGTCTTTTATGTGAAATATCTTTGTGGGAGCTGAAGGATTTTTCTTGAGAACAGTATCTATCTATCATTTCCCTTTTAATTATTATTAACAATAACACTACTAACAATTAATGAACATGGCAGTAAAACCGACTAAATTTGAAGGATATTTTCATCAAATAACAAAAACTATGACTAAAACAAAAACTTAAAAAAAAAATGGATTCTAGAACTTAGTAAAAGTTTAAAGGGACTGGATTTGAACCTGCTTCTCCTACATGAGAACCACAACCAACCACTAAGCCACAGCTCCAGGGAGGCTACAATTGTACAAACTAACCTAGATGATGTACAAAACACATGGTTGCTAAAATATCATGCACGTCGTTCTTGTCTTTGTGTTATTTAGTCTGTCCTGCTCCGAAGCAAAGTGCGAGGACAGTTTTAGGGCAGGCTGTAGACACAGCGCAAGAATATTAGCATTTATGCGGAAAATTTGTCTAATGCCTGGCTCTTTCAAGGACCGCTGCAATATATGAGCCCAGGGCAATAGCTAATTGTGCTGTGATAAGCCCCAGCCACAGGCTGACAGAAGCTCTCTGAGCTTTGCCTTCACATCCACAATCTCCCCTGGCACACAAACAGAGAAAGTCGCATTTAAACAGCCAATTAAAAAGGCCGTTGCCTCCACCTGTCTCTCCACCATGTAAAGCCTCTATGGATGGCGGATCAGAGGAGCTACCCAACAGGGGTCCATCGAGAGGAAAGTCACAATAGAGAGAGGAAGTCTAACCTCGCTCAAGTGATTCTACTAGAAACACACCGCTTGAGTGGTCAATGTTTCCCATTTCACGCAACAGAAAGACGGCAGTCGGGAAAGTAGTGTTGGAACGATCTAAATAAAACAGGCTGGTTCAAGCTAAATACAAAAAACCCAGTAGCATATAACCAAATATTTCAATTTATGAAAATAAAAACAGTTTTAAATTAATTCTTTTGTATGAACTGACTGAACTAACAGATGCTTAGTCGCATTACACTGCCCCTCAGTGGAAAAGGTAGGTCATTACTCGAAAAGCTCCACTTTTTTTTTTTTTTTTTAAACCAGCTTTGTCACGCTGCTTAAAAATAAATACAGCAACTCCTTAACACTGGGGGAAAAACTGAGGGAAAATGAGAATAAGACAACGAATCAAAAAATGTGAATGATAAAACAAAAAAAACACAAAATAGTGTCTGATTATGACTAAGTATTAGCAGTTGGCAAATGCAGCTTCCTTTGTCGTTGGGTGGGTTTTACTGAACTGAGAAGCTAGGAATGCGCAGGGCTTCATCACAAGCAACAGATGGCCACAGCGGATACTGTTGGGATTCTGCCTCAGGGCCACATTCTCCAGGAGGCTGTGAGCGACTAGGAATGGCGTCACTATCGCAGTCTCAAAAACTTGGCCGCAATCAATAGTTAATACACAAGGAACAAAAACCCAGGAGATCCAAACCCGGGCAACGTTACATGGAGAATCCTGCGGGTGTAGCTTCAAGAAGTAAACAAATAAATAAGTGAGCACAACTCTTAAATAAACAATGATTTCTTTTGATGATTTCCTGAGTGAATATAAATTCTTATCGGAGAGGCAAAAGAATGGCTAGGAGAATGGGTGCCGTGTGATCTCATGATGGTGGATGACAGGAAATGATGAATATTGACTAATATCCAAGAGTTAAGCTGGCAAACGACTCCATTTTTGCCTCACCATGACATCAGACAGAAAACAAAGGGTTGGAGAGACTAAAAGAACAAATAAAAAAACTGTCCAAAATGAAACAACTCAAAGCTGTCTTTCTCTCACTGAGAAACGCTGATTGCCCACTGTGCTTGAGAACAAAAGACAATGGGAGCGAAAGTGTGTGTTCGGCTTCTCTTTCAATTTTGTCTTCTCTCAAGTTTTTCCTCACACTACATTGGCTTTAAAAATGGTAAGACCTGAAACAAACTTTATGCAACGTAAGTATGTGAAAGCAAATGTTTTTATCTACACAAGCTCAATTTAATGTCGAAAAGCAAACTGAAAAAAACGTGAAACTGCTTTAAATGTTTATAAATAGCTTCATAAATAATAACGCATCCAGTAACAGACATATAAAGATAAATCTGTCACGTCTCCAGTAACAAACAGAAAACAAACTCACTACAGTATATATTAGGTCTGAATAATCACTAAAAAGTGCTCTTAAAGAGCTGATTACAGCATTAGTTGTGCTCTGTGGAATTAATTTGATTTCAGTTTTGTTTAATGGTGACACTAAAATTAGTGGTTAAGGCACATCACTTAACACTCAAAAATATATTCAGTACGTGATGTAACTATAAAATATACACAAGTGAACAACATGGCACAGATGCAGTAGAACACTCTCGTTATAATAAACACAGATGTGTGCAAGAGATTTATTGTGTATATATTACATATTTGAGACTTCTTGTGTGTATATTATGTTATAGGGATGCACAATTAATCACATTATGCTTTATCAAACTGCAACGTTTGCAATGAGATTTTTCAATTTGATAATGAGAAGTGTTTATCAACAAAAGAGAACCTTAAAAGTCCACTGAAGTGCTAAAACACACAGCATTATTCTATGTGTTGACGTACTGTAATTTCAACTGAAACAGGAATCCTTTTTATAAATAGCCAATAACGTTTTGTGTATCACAGCTTGGGCCAGTGCCGCTGAGCTCGGTAAAGCCACATTTGACCTTGTATGTCAATCATCTCATCCATATTGCTATAAAATATAGCATTCTGTGTAGAATTCAATAGAATGGGTCCGATGGTTTTGTGATCTGAGCCGATTCGCACATATGATACGCTTCATGCGGTCGTGTCTCTGGACCGGAGCAGACTGTGTGCGTGCTGTGGTTGTTTGCGTGACAGTGCAAAACCAGACTTCTTTTGCCCCAATGGAAAGCATTTTACACTGTCTGAATCGTTCCCGTACAGAAAATAGTAATTCTGTGAACAAGTGACCGATTTCAGCCGCAGCTTCAGGGTCTATTTATAGTGTAGGGGGCGGGACACTTTGGATTCTAGAGAGCATTTCATTGGATGGAAAGTTTGATGAGAAGCAGAAATGTAGGGTGATGTAATTAAAATCGTTGATCCATATTGGCAGAAGTTAGAGACTGTAAGTTTTGAATGCTTATATCTTGTAAATGCAAATTTTGCAGCTAACTTATAGATAACCTTAAGGCTAACATAATCATACTAAAAGTCAAACAACAACAACAACAAAACTTAAATTCTGATTCTGATAAATGAATAATCCACAGCTGTTTTTTTTTTTTTTTAGTGATAGCTGTTCATGAGTGTTCTGTTTGTCCTGAACAGTTAAACTGCCCGCTGCTCTTCAGAAAAATCCTTCAGGTCCCACAAATTCTTTGTTTTTTTTTGTTTTTCAGCATTTTTGTGATTTGAACCCTTTCCAACTATGACTGTATGCTTGTCCACATCTTTTTACACTGAGGACAACTGAGGGACCCATATGCAACTATTACAGAAGGTTCAAACACTCACTGATGCTTCAGAGAGAAAAGCAATGCATTAAGAGCCAGGGGTGAAAACTTTTGAACAGAATGAAGATGTGTACATTTTTCTTATTTTGCCTAAATATCTTTTATTATTATTATTTATTTAGGGCTGCCTTTCAGAAGCTACAGAAGATACTAACATGTTTTTCCAGAAAGACAAAATAAGTTAAATTTACTTTGATGACTTCAAATTCAAAAGGTTTTCACCCCCTGGCTCTTAATGCACTGTGTTCCCTTCTAAAGTATCATTTGAACCTTCTGCAATAGTTGCATATTGTCCCTCAGTTGTCCTCAGTGTAAAAAGATGGATCTCAAAATGATACAGTCATTGTTGGAAAGGGTTCAAATACACAAAAATGCTGAAAAACCAAAGACTTTTTTGGGACCTGAAGGATTTTTCTGAAGAACAGTGGGCAGTTTAACTGTTCAGGACGGCTGTGGATCATTCAGGTAACAACGCAGTATTAAGAATCAAGCGTATGCAAACTACTAAAGAGGGTAATTTTTATAAATTCAACTATTATTTTCTGTTTTGACCTCAACTGTATAAATGTAAAATAACAATAACATTACTAATTTATATATTATATATTTTTATATTATATATATTATAATATTACTAATTCAGAAATTAAATGGTTAAATGTTTTTTTTACAATAGTAATATTTTTATTTTGTATTTATTTTTAATAAATAATAATAATGCAATTTTAGTCAAATTTTCAAGCGCTACAAACAAGACATAATTGAATAATCAATATTATATCAAGTTTGAATACAATTTTGTTTAACATGCAGCAAAATTTCCATCCTCTTTATCGACAGATGCATTAGCACATCTTGTTTGTGTACTTGCAGAGCATATTTCTGGCCTTTGGTTTGCTTTACACTCATAAACTCTCATTCACCCACAACTTCTAAACCGATAAAAGCAACTGACACAGCACGAGGAATTCTTAAGCTTTCCAAAAACAACACTTTTCCTAAGACATCATACACCGATCTAAAGATCCACCTGTTTTCCAACCATCACTTGCAATAGTCTGCGGTCGATTCACTTTGACACTGTAACATGAGATTTAATCAGGCCAAATAAGTCTTGCGGTTTGCAATATGTAATCAGAAAACGACATGCAGAAACAGGCTGAACCTCGCTGGTGCGACAGAGTGAAAAAACCCCACCTTCATCAGTCAGACAGTGAGAGATGAGGAGAGAAACTCTGATTGGATTCAGAGCCACTGAGGCTCAGCAGCCGTCGCAGTAAATCTCACCTGCATGCAGGCGAAGAGGCGATATCGACTCCCACCGCAGGAACCGCAATACACCACGGCCGAAAAAAAAGGCCCTCCATTAGCAAAGCCAGACTTATTCATAGGTACCTCCAGGCTAAGAGAACTTTGTTTAATTTATGAATCTTTCACAAACTTATCGAGTCAACCGTACAGGGCCTGTTGAGGGGAAAAGCATGTGAACAAGTTGAACGTGAGATTCACTTCGAACACAATTTCAAAAAGTAAACAAGTCTAGGCACTTTACTGAGCAAACAGTTTGATGTTTTTAATATTGATGCAGACTCTCACGCAGAGGGCTCCTTATTTGTGTTGCTTGCTTCCATGCAAGTCAGTCATTTAGTAGATGCTTTAATTCAAAAGCAAATCCCATGCTAACACATGCACAACCATTAGACTTTATAAGTTACACAAGCCGACACACCTGCTTAAAATTGGCAGCAGTGCCCTAATGACCATGTGCCAACAGCGTTCACAAACACTCGGCTGAGGTGTTATTGAAAGGCTGTTTGTGTGTGAATGTGAGCGTGTTTTTGTTAAAAGCACCGTATGGTGAGGTGTTGAGCTTGGCTTTACCCTCTTAAATATGTTGTATCGATCTCACCTTCTCTGTGTTTAACATCTGGTACTGCCGTGTTTGTGTGTGTGTGTATTAGTCTGTCGCTTGTGTCTAAATGGGAATCGTTATCCATTATCTGTGTACATAACACTTTAATCAAGTTTTGTGTACACAAATAGTGGGCATAATTGAATGAATATGTGAATACGTTCCAGGCATGCCTCTGTGTATCTATACTATTGTGTGTGTGTGGTTTAGTGTAGCCTCGCTTTATATAAAGTCTTAATGTAGCGCTTTCACTTACCATAAACAGGGTATAAAATAGGGATTTTTTTTTACATTTCAAAAAGCCAGTACAAAAAAAAGCTTAACCTTTAAAAAAAAAAATACAGGTTTTATATTCTATTAATTTTCTGTGAGATTTTTTGCAACCCTTATAACAAAATTTGTAGAATATAATTTTAAACCCTGATTTTTTTTTTTTTATAAATTTTAATAAACATATAATTTTAAATAAAAATACTTTTTTTTTTTAATGTTTTCAAACAATTATCTTCTGCTCAGCAAGCCTGAATTTATTTGAGTAATATTGTAAAATATTTAAAATAGCTATTTAAAATAAAATTGAATATATTTTAAAATGTAACTTATCAAAAGCTACATTTTCAGCATCATTACTCCAGTCTTCAGTGTCACATGATCCTTCAGAAATCATTCAAACAGGATAAAGAGCTGTTTAAGAAAAAAAAAAATATTATTATCAATATTTAAAACAATTTTTTAGGAACCTTTCATGAATACAAAGATAAAATGTTAGAATTTATCATTATACACTATACCATTCAAAAGCTTGGAGTCGGCATCATTTTTATTTATTTATTTTTTGGGAAAGAAATGATGGAATTGAATACTTTTATTTTGCAAGAATGCTTTAAATTGATCAAAAGTGATTATAAAGACATTTATAATGTTACAAAATATTTCTATTTCAGATAAAAAGTTCTTCTGAACTTTCTATTCATCAAAGAAACCTGAAATAATTCTACTCAACAACAACAACAACAACAACATAATAATAATAATAATAATAAATAATAATCTTTGAGCAGCAAATCAGAATATAAGAATGATTTCTGAAGGATCATGTGGCTGGAGTAATGATGTAAAAAATTCAGCTTTGAAATCCCAGAAATAAATTACATTTTAAAATATATTCAAATAGAAAACAGTTGTTTTAAACAGTAAAAATATTTCAAAATGTTAATGTTTTGCAGTACTTTGGATCAAATAAATGCAGGCTTGGTGAGCGGAAGAGGCTTTTTTAAAAAACAATAAAAATCTTACTGTTCAAAAACTTTTGACTGGCAGTGTATAATAAAATAAAAAATATACTTAAACTAAAAATATATTATGAATAAAAGTAATTGTGAAAAGTACTTTAGAATGCGTAAAAAGGGTTGCAATTTCAGCTTAAATCAAACTGTCTCGCTGTAGTTTGGGCCACATATTAGTTTTATGGGTACTTAGAAACGTTCAATATACTATCAGTGTTTGATAAGCTATTATTTAAGTTATAATAAATCATTTTACATTACATTATATTTACATTACATTATAATAATAGTAACAACAAATACACTGGATTTATCTTCTAAAGTTTTAACAGTCAAGCCCAAAATGAAAATTATAATCATTTACTTAAACTAACATAATTACAAATCTCTATTTAAGAGAATATTGAAGAATGTTGGTAACAAACAGTTTCTGATCATACTGACTTTAACTTTTTTTGTCCAATGGTAACCAAAGCTAGCATTCTTCAAAAAATTATTCACACTGAATAACAACATGAGGATAAATCAGGACAGAATTTTCATTTTTGGGCAGATTATTCTTTTAAAGAAAGAAGCATATGTGAAATGTGCCATGTACATCTCTCTCTCTGTTTAATTAGGTGATCATAGCAGTCTTACCTTCCATCTGTTTTTCCGGTTCATCAGGCTGGCCTGTCTGCATCTTCTTTTCTGGGCTACCCCCTTTGTCGTCCCCTTGACAGAACGAGACAGATTAACATATTAATGGATAAAAAAAAAACAATACTAATCCAATAACATTGTCCTTTCTGATTTTCTCACTTCTCAAAAAGCTCCATTCATAATTCATCCAGTTCAGAATTACCGTCCCTTTATTTCCTCATTCAGATCCGGCAGCCGGTGAGATTACAGTTATCATTTTTAATAATGGTGCTCCGAGACAAATTTGAAGCCCTGCCCTCGAGAGTGAGGGGAGGACAGCCTCATCTGAGACTGAGTAATCGATCAAGAAAATGGCAAAAGGAGAGAGCGGGCCTTGATGATGCTCATCTGTTGCCGCGCACACACATACACGCGTATGCGAACATGGTGTATTTACTATCTGCCAAATGTAGGAGAAGTGCAACTACTGGATCTTCTGCATGAAACTTAGAAGATTAAAAACACGACAGCTGTTTCTTCTGCCCTCTCATATAGCCTCAAAGGGCTGACAGCTTTTTGACAGCATACGCCTGTGAGAAAACACTACGCTGTGTTTTTGTTTTCAGTTTTTAAGTTGTCTGCGTTTAACAAGGCTGTTCGGTCACAAATAGCAGGCTCGTATTAAGACGTCAGTGCTTTGTATGTTTGGCGAGTTAAAAAAACAAAAAAAAAACAAAAACGGTTAAACACACACAATGCCAGATTTGAAAACCTGTAATGGCTTTACTAAGAGGATTTTCATGACAAATTGAGAGATTAGGAAATTCCTTGGCATCTAAGCTGCTAACCAGCCATCACGGCGGACTCTGGAGATGCTTCCAATTTCTGCGCAGAGGCTTCTTAGAAAATTTCAATTTCAGCACGCATACACATAGAAAACAATCAATCAATACACAATCAAAAAACAAAATGCTTTTTTGAGAGCGAAAAAATTGACTGTCACATCTTGATAACAGGAATAGAGGCTTCCAAGCAGTCAATTCCTGCAGGAAAGCTGTAATGACTGACTTTAGAGGGCTGCTGATTGCCATTACGCACACAGTTACATTAGATAACAATATATCACATCAAACAGCATTGCAACGGTAGAAAGACTTCATTTTAAGCATACATTTAAAATTCTAAAACAACTAGTGCTATCAATTAATTAACACTTTACAATAAGGTTCATTATTCAACATTAATTTACTGCTTCAGTTAACATTATATAAAAATTAACAATAATTCTACAGCATTTACTAATCTTAGTTAATTTCAGCATTTACTAATGCATTATTAAAATCAAAAGTTGTGTTTGTTAACATTAGTTAATGCACTGTGAACTAACATGAACAATGAACAACTATTTTCATAAACTAACATTAACTAAGATTAATAAATACTGTGTTAAATGTATTGTTCATTGTTTGTTCATATTAGTTAATACATTAACTAACATTAACTAATGGAATGTTACCTATCTTGAGACTCTTGGAAATTTAACTTCTGTATTCTGTAAACCTCCCCTTCTATTTTTTATTATAAAACAATTGTGAATATTGTCATTTATGTTTATATTTTTTAATAATTATGTTGTATATATTTGTTAATTGAGGCAGTCCAGGGTTTTTTTTTTTTTTGGGTGTGGATGTAAATATATTTTGTTATCCTATGTTGGTTACTGTTTTTTTGCATTTGTGTTTGTTAATACAACTTCTAAAACTTTAAATAAAATAATTTAAAAAAACAACAACTACTGAAACCTTACTGTAAAGTGCTACTAAAAAAATAACTAATTAATCACACACTTTTTCTGAAATTAATCACGACTGATCCCACCTAATAATACAGTTTTTAAAAATACATTTATACTGCAATAATTTCACATTCAATCTTCAAATTAATGTAGAAACAATATAAAGACAGTATATTTTTAATATTGGTTCAATGCCTTTTTTTAATGACTGAAGGTGAGTATCACTGATACCAATACTACTGTCTCCCTTTGTTCTTTTTTTTCTTAATATTTAACCATTGACAATAGCCATTCAACATTACAGTATAATTGAGCGCTATCAATTTTTAACATTTAATAGACTTTAAAAAATAACTTCAAATTTAAGTGAACTTCAAATAAACCCATTATAATAAATGACATATTTACTTGTGTCCTTCAGCAAATAGGAAATACACAGAAATTGAATAAAGTTACCAAACACTAAATTTAAATTAAATATAGATGAATGCTTAAAGCTACAAAAGTTACTGACTTCCTCTTTTTCCTTTTGTTTTTTGATTAATAGACATCACAGCAGCTGGGTTATAAGGTTATTTGGCTGCTAATACTTTTATAAAAAGTGGCGCAGATCTGACAAGCATGCTCGTAGTTTCATTCACGCTTTGATATGAAATGACACAGTGCGTGCAACTGAAGCACGCGTTCTACGAGCACAGAATAACAGCTGACGGGACAGTAAAATTAGCTTTTACTGACATATGGTCTGACAACATCTCATCTGACCGCAGTTCACTGTTGTTCTGAAGCTGGCTCGTTACCTGTACCGTTTCTGCACTCATTTGACTAGCGCCTGGTGCTGAGGCGAAGTTGAGTGCGTGTCTAAAAAAGTCTCCCATTTGATGTTTTCGTAAAGACATTCTGCATCTAAATAAACACAACTCTTGTCAAGAAAAAAGAGACAGAAGCAGCAGTTGTGAGTGGGGTGGACACCTAGCTTCACCCCTGCATTAACTGCATTAACGGTGTTAAACTGGAAAAATAATTGCCTGCATTAACACGCTAATAAAAACAACACATATAGTATTTAAAATTCAGATAGCAAGTAACTGAATAATTTCTGGAAAAATATTATCCAACTACAGTAATTAATAAAAAAAAAAAACAAGAAAAAGAAAAGTAATTTTGATAAAACGTTATTCAGTAGTTTGCAGATGCCACAAGATTTAATTTTTTGTGTCTAATGACATTCATTTTTAATGGCTTAAGTATGAAAATGCACTTTAGGTCATTCTCATTAACATAATTCCTCAAGAAGTGAACAAATCTTACTTAGTCCATTAGACTCATGAATTAATTTCATATACCAGTTCCTCAGCTCTCCTTTGATCATTGTTGTTATAGCTATCAAGCCAGAAAACTTTCCACGTCTAATTAAACTTTCAGTGAATTTAGAGCAATTTTACTTGTAACTATCTATACATCATTACCGGCCTTATCAGTGAAAGGAATAACCAGATTCCCAATATAAAAAGTGTGATAGATGTAAAGCTAGAGCCGGTATTAAGATGCACAACCATCAGATTATACCAGTCATGCTAATTACTGTATATAGATATTCAGATTATCAACTTTTAAGTCAGTGTTTACACTTATTGAAGGAAAAGAAACTACAAAAGGGTTATTTATAATCATCTCCTACTATTAAGCTGGATAATATGAAGTATTGTATCATAAAATCACATCATCTTTAATGCTGTTTAATGTTTGTCTCATTTTAATCGTATAAATATCTTATATAAGGCTGTTATTTTCTGTGATCTGTCTGTATTGATGTGTTTTTTCTACATCCTGTGTGCGAATGATGTGTAAATCTCACCTGCAACTTGTGGGTCTTCTCCCTTGCCCTCTTTCTTCTCCTTCTCATTTTTGCTCTCTTGTTTAAGTTTCTTCTCTGCTGTTGGACTCGGCTCCACTAAAACCCAGAGAGATACACATAAATAACATGCATCTGGGAGAAACGTGAAAATGTCAATATCAGTTAAAAGAAAAAGAAAACATTACATAGTCTACAATGAAAGAAATATCTATGCTTTGAAGAACATCACAGAGCTCAGAGTTCTCTGCATTGGGTAATGTATCATGGGTTAACACGAACAAACTCAGTATGTCCTACTTCTAGTTGAAGACATACTGTCAGAAGTAGAGTAATCATGTTTTATTAACTTTTAACAGAATATTTGCTGGATTTCTGTTATTAGTATTCTACCAACACTGAAACCGCCTCCTTATTGCGAAGTTTAAGATTTGATTGACATTTTTACAGTGAGAAACCAAGTAAATGTGGAAACTGAATGTAAATTTTCAGTCCTTCACTCTCGCTCTCATTGAAGAAATTGCTGTAGGCGTTTAATTGATCAGGGACGGCTGGTAAAACTAGCAGCATCTGGGAGACGGAGAGCCTTTCTCTGGTACTCGATTGGATGCAGCAGATGTGCTTCTGTGTGTGTTGTGGATTCGTATGTATGGCACTGGTCATGGCTTAAGCCTTTGATTAGTCATGTCCTTTCAGGTGCTCTCAGGGTATGAACATGAGAATGTGAGTGTATGATCTCTGTCTGTGTGCGAGATATTTAAGAAATGAGGATTAAACCTTGCATTAGAGCTGGTGGATCCTATGGGGAATCAAACCTGTTTGCCTAGCTTGTTGACATATGTGGAACTTGTTGAAACTGATAAAGTAAATTTATTTGAAATTGATCACAATTTACATCGCTCAGCCTTGAGTAAATTTCAGCTGTCGCTTTAGTGGGCAGGACTGCATTAAGTAAGAGTGATGAAGAAACGTGAAATGTGAAAAATGTGCTTGTTTTTATAAATGGTGCATCTTCTGTCGTGTGGACACGGTTTCCATTTTAATTTAACAAATAGAGTATGACGGCCAAAAACGCTCTGCATTCAGCAGTCCATTTAACACAAAAGCAATAAGCAGCGAGAGAGGCCGTTACAGTGATTTTACCATGATGAAAATTGTGCTTAGGCACCAATGTGAAATCATTAAAATATAATTAAACCTAGTAAAATGAATCTCGACAAAAGCTACTCCGTCAAGCAGACTGCCAAAATAAAAACTGGTTTTAGTACAGCATTTTATGGTTTCTACTGTTATTTTTTCTCTTTTTTTTTTCTCTTTTTAAAAATATATTTCTTCTGAATGTTTTCAGAAGAAACCAATAAGAGTCATTTTTGAAGATTCTTATGTTACCAAAGCTGTCTCAAGAGCAATATTTTTAAATATTATTACAATTTAAAATAACTGTTTTCAATTTAAACATATTTTAGAATGTAATTTATTCCTGTGATGGCAAAGCAGAATTTTCAGAAGTCTTTAGTGTCACATGATCCATCAGAAATCATTCTAATTGATCAAAAAAGCATTTCTTATTATAAATGTTGAATATAGATGTGCTTCCTAATATTTTTTCTTTATTATTCTTTCATAAACTTACGTCTTTACTGTCATATTTGTAAGTAAAAAACTTAACTGTCAGTAAAAAAAAAAAATTTGAACGGACGTCAAAAGTTTACATCCTCCTTTCAGAATCTGCAAAATGTTAATTATTTTACCAAATAAGAGGGATCATACAAAATGCATGTTATTGTTTATGTAGTATTGACCTGAATAAGGTATTTCACATATGTTTACACATAGTTCACAAGAAAAAAAAAAAGCTGAATTAATAAAAATGACCCTGTTCAAAAGTTTACATCCCCTTGGTTTTTAATACTGTGTTGTTACCTGAATGATTCACAGCTGTTTTTTTTTTTTGTTTGTTTGTTTTTATACAGTGATAGTTGTTTATGAGTTCCTTGTTTGTCCTGAACAGTTAAACTGCCTGCTGTACTTCAGAAAAAAATATAAATTCTTTGAATTTCCAGAATTTCTGTGTATTTGAACCCTTTCCAACAATGACTGTATGATTTTGAGATCTATCTTTTCACACTGAGGACAACTGAGGGACTCATGTGCAACTAATACAGAAGGTTCAAACGCTCACTGATGCTCCAGAAGGAAAAGCGATGCATTAAGAGTCGGTGGTGAGAATATTTTGAATTTGAAGATCAGTTATTTTGTCTTCTGGGAAACATGCAAGTATCTTTTGTAGCCTCTGAAGGGCAGTACTAAATGAATAAATGAATAAGCTTAATGCATAATTTTCCTTCTGCAGCATCAGTGAGCATTTGAACCTTCTGAAATAGCTGTATACACCCTCAGTTGTCCTCAGTGTAAAAAGATAAATCTCAAAATCATACAGTCACTGTTGGAAAGGGCTCAACTGTAATAACAATAAATAAAACAAAATTTATATTTTACTACTTTTTTCTTTTAACAGGAAAAAATTACAGATTACAGTTTGAAGCCCCATGGGCTTAGCATTTCTTATGTTTTATACTCAAATGTACAACAAATTTGATGTTTGAGCCAACAAATCACTACACTCACTGAAAACGGCTATAAATGAAAGGAGTATGCAATAAGATTGAATAACTGTACATATTGTGAGATGAAATATTGGTGGACGAGCACTCAGATTAACTTGATGAGTTCTAAATGATGGTTTTAATGGAGAGGAAATAGGCGACCCATTGCTTAAGACAGAGCGGTATTAAGCCGCCACTTTGGGGTGAACTGGAGCAGCTGTTTCAGCCTAATGCTTTTAATTTGTGTTTGGGTCTCTCTCCCTCCCATCTCATCCCTCTCTCTTTTAAAGGGATGGAGAGTCAGAGTATCCATCTGTGCGGTTCCAGCTAACACCTGTGTCTGCTCTGGAGTGGGATACAAGGCCGCAAAAGACATCAATTTTGCCCTCGCCCACACACACATACACACTCCATCAGATGAAAGACACAAAACAGGATTTAATGCACACGTGTCCACCCCGACTCCATCTGCGTGGAAAGCGTTTGAAGTCGCAGTTCTGAGGGACAGACATGCGTTCACATAATCAATGGAGGAGTAGGAAGTGTGTGGGGTAGTTTGGCTGTTTGTGTGAAGCTCATATCGCACCACCTGGGCAATATGGAGCCCTGGAGGCCTCCGTCCTTCACTTACAGATACCAGGACTCATGTAGCGTCCTGCAGGAAAGTCTGAGAAAAGACTTATATCACCCACACACACACTCGTAACAGCCGCCCTAATAACCAGCCGCCCGAGGACTCTTGATCTCACTGCATCCCAAGAGGAGCCCAGATTGCTCACTTTATTGCTAATTTTTTAAGTGAAAGTATTTCTGTGGTGTGGGAAAGCTGATTTCAAATATTAAACCCAAAATGTCAAAACTGTTTTATCACTTACTGTCAGCGGTGCAAGTATTTATTTGAATATTAAAATTATATTTACCTCATTTTAAAAAACATAGGTGGTAACAAATATTGTGGGAAAATACCACACTTGAACACTGATATATTTCCACATATGCATATTGTGAAACTTGAATGCTGGATATGCCATTTTCTGTTTTTAAACACACTAAAAATATTTACATATTGTGTTTTTTCTTTATATTTCTCAACACTAGTTGTGGTATACACATTAACATTAACTGTTATAAATATTGATACCCACCAAATCAGCATATTAAAATGATTTCTGAAGGATCTTGTAACAGTGAAGACTGGAGTAACGGCTACTAAAAATTTAGTAGAATAAATTACATTTAAAAATACATTAAAATAGAACATGGTTATTTTAATAATATTCTAAAAAATTACTGTTTTACTATATTTTTGATCATTAATATTGCTTGGTGAGTATAAGAGACTGTGGAAATGAAGAGCAAAATTAGCAATGAACAATTGCATTCATAAATTAAAATTAATCGAGATTAACAAAGATTGCGAAAATGGTTCTTCGCTATTAGTCACTGATGCTTCAGAAGGAAACACAAAGCATTAAGTGGGGTGAAAACTCCTGGCTCTTAATGCATCATTTTTCCTTCTGAAGCATCAGTGAGCATTTGAACCTTCTGTAATAGTCGTTTATGAGTCCCTCAGTTGTCCTCAGTGTGCAAAGATGGATCTCAAAATCATACAGTCATTACTGGAAAGGGCTAAAATTCACAAAAATGCTGAAAAACCAAAGAATTTGTGGGACCTGAAGGACTTTTCCAGGGACTCATGAACAACTATCACTAAAAAAAACCCCCAAAAAACGGCTGTAGATCATTCACGTAACAACACAGTATTAAGCATCAAGCGCACGTAAACTTTGGAACAGGGTCCTTGCTATAAATGTAACTATTATTTTCTCATTTGGACTATATGTTAATGGCTTTTATGTGAAATATCTTAGGTCAGTGCTAAATAAAATAAACAACATGCATTTTGTATGATCCCTCTTATTTTGGTAAAATAATTAATATTTTGCAGATCCTGCGAGGAGTATGTAAACTTTTGATCACAACTTTATTTTTAAGGATGTGTTAATCAAAAAAATTACAATATCTTGAATCAAAGTTATGCTTATGCTTATAGTTTCTGTTTGAATTTCAACCAAAAGCTAGACTGAAATCTGGGAGCAGGCAGAATGGTGATGTTACCTTTAGGGTCTTTCTTTTCAGGAGGTTTTTCCTCTTCCATGGGTTCACCACCAGAGCTCTCGTCTTTGGAAAACAAACAGAAAAAACAATTACACTTGTCTCAAGAAATATCTGGACACCCAAGAGACCCACATGCACCTTAGAATGATACACCAAGACAGAAACAACAATATGGGTGTCATTCATTTTGAAGATAAATTGTTTATTTTTCCCAAGCTTGGTTTGCTTTTCCTGCTGAAATGAGATGTATTCAGCCAGGATATGAATTTTCCTTCCGTGGCTATGTGTGAAACAGCTTGTGTATGGAGGTAAAAATCAGACAAACTCTTTATCAGTAGGATGTGATGCTGCTTGCACACAGATATATGGCCACATATAGTAAAAATATTTGGAAAAAATATATATATTTTTTTTAATCAAATTTAAATTCATGTCCCAGTCACACTATCAGAAAAAAATCCCACACAATTCTATTTTATATTTTTACATTAACAATGTCATCAATATTCTATTCTATTCTATTTATTTATTTAGAAAATGTGAAAAATGTGACAAATTGAGAAATGACAGTAGACATAAGGTACAGAAAAATTAAACAAAAACCACAACAACAGCAACAACAACAACAACCAAAAAGAATCAAAAGAAAATATAGATATGTGACCCTGGACCACAAAACCTGTCGTAAGTAGAACAGGTTTATTTCTAGCAATGGCCAAAAATACATTGTATGTAATGCTAAAAATCATTAGGATATTGTAGGATAAGTAAAGATCATGTTCCATTAAGATATTTTGTAAATTTCCTACCATAAATATATCAAAACCTAATTTTGATTAGAAATATGCATTGCTAAGAACTTCATTTCGACGACTTTAAAGGCGATTTTTTCAATATTTAGATTTTTTTTGCACCCTCAGATTCCAGATTTTCAAATAGTTCTATCTTGGATAAATACTGTCCTATCCTACATCAATAACATCAATAACAAACCATACATCAATGGAAAGCTTATTTATTCAGCTTTCAGATGATGCATAAATCTCAAAAAAATGCCCTTATGACTGGTTTTGCGGTCCAGGATCACATATATGAATATGATAATAAAATAATGATAATAATGATATACAGTAGTATCATTTTTGAAAAAAGTATGGAAGCTGATGGGTTATTGGTACTAATAATAAAACGAGGAAGAAGACACTGAAAAAAATAAATAAATAAAAATAAAATAATAAAATAAAAACAGATGAAAAAAGGTAGTTTGTAATTTTTTTTTTATATTATTAATATTCTACTTGTTACAGCCAAGCATGAATCTAATCAAGTTAGTGCTTTTGGGCATTTTACATTTATTCCAAAATAATAAGTCAAGGCAGTAACAATGTAAACAGTATATTTTATTTGTGAGCTCATATTCAGCGATTCTTTTTAATAGTTACCTTTTAATTATTTTTGAATTTTTCAGATCACCAGTCATCAAAGCTTGTTAAATATTGGTCACAGAGATTTACTTTAAATTTCACCAAACTGATTACTCACTAAAAATGTAGTGATATCATGTTTTCATGCCATTTTAGGTCATATTTTGGTGTAAAAAAGTGGTTATATCTAAATGTATGAGCTGCTTTCTTCCCATTAATACCATTATATTGTTCATTCAGACAGATTCGCGAATGCGGAAAGCGCAAGAACACAAGAGGCGGGATTTATTGCATGAACCAATCACAGCCAAGCATAATTAGTCATATCCAATCACAACAGTTATTGCCGTAACTTTACCTGCTGGTGTTGCTGTTGAACCATTTTTCTTTAGAAAAACAAGTGATTTATACACTTTTTAATATTATGTTTTATAATACTGGTGTATTTTTGTACTAGATATTTTTGTCTCATCCAATATTTTGAGAAGACATTGCCTCCTTTGCCTCCTTGGAGGAAATGCCCCTGAGATATATATAACAAAAGAAAATAATACAAAATTCATAGAAAAACACATGAATGAACAAACATACATAAAAAAAAACCCCAATGCAGATGCATCTTTATGTGCTGGTCGGCACTCGTGATTCATGCGTCGCAGGTGCTCGGCACTCAGGTAAATTCAGATTTAGCCTCTGTCTTGCACAATCTCCAGCTCTGCCTCACCTGGTCTTAAAAACCTCTCTGTTTTGCTTTTCTCCAGGGAACATAATTGCAAGTATCTCTGGCTCTTGGGTTGGGTCCAAGCAGAATATTTGCTTTGCCTCCTCTGCCTGGCGAGACTACTATTAATAATGCTCATAGCTACAGCTGTCAGTGCTGGTAGGAGAAAAGTAAATCAAAAGTTGGCGATAACGATGTCAAAAAGCACTGGTACTTCGGTACCAAGTCGATACTCCCAACCCAAAACAAAACAGTGGCTTATGAGTGTGCAAATGCGATTCAGAGCTCTGCAGTCAAAGTGACATTAAGTACAAGCTCAACGTTAGCCGAGCAGAGGCAGGCTATGGTTGGGTTTGTCCTCGGGGTTTGAACGTAAAGTTTCTATCGCGCTACATGAATACCCAGAGGGAGTCGGGCCATGCGCCTCCAAGCGTATGTGTGTGTGTGTACAAGCCATCATTTCAGCATGTGCAGTGGTGTGTGTCTGTCGATGCACATGTTCTGATGTCTGTCTGTGTACGTTCGTGTGGATTGGAGCGAGGTGTCTCATTAAACAGATGCACCCCCAAAACACACTCACGCACACACAAGCGTCACGGTAATAACTGTATCTGACAGCCACTCTCCCTGTCCGTAATGAGACAAGTTCAAGGACAACAGAGCCAATCCAGATCCTTCTGTGAATGGGTACAACGTGACACATGAAGCGTAAAGACTGTGGAGAGACCCAGTGAATTTTCTCGCTCACTAGCATGCAGACTCCATGTGTTTGAGTGAGATCTACGCATACTGAACTGCAAAGACGGATCTATTTTGAATGTTTTCTGATCTCTGTTGTTCTTGGCTACTGGATATTATGACAAATCAAGAAGTATAAAGTGGTCTGAAAATGTACTGGTACATTTTTTAGAGACTTTAGTCATTACTAAATATGTATGAATGTCATAAATATGTATGGATGTCAAGTACTGAACCAAACAACATCTGCAAACAAATGTGCTGAAGGTGTTAAGTGAACCAGAACGTGTCCAAATACTTTATTTAATAGGGTCATTCTATAATTGTGGGTACGTCTCATGTCCGTGAAGTATATTTTTAATATATTTTCATCAATATAAAGCCCCAATGCTTCATTTTCTATTACACAATTATATTTTTCCCAATCACACTACTATACACTGCCCTCCAAAAGTTTGGAAACACCCCTGGCAAAGTGTGGTTTTGGACAATATCAGCATAAATCCTTCATATTTTTTGGTGCAAATACATTAAAGTAACTTCACATTATCATTGAAGACCAGCAATAATCATTACATTTAGATTACATAATAATGGCAATATATACATGTCAAAGTCAGACATGCCCCTTTGCCAGCTGTGATGCCTGGTTACTGGTTTAAACTTGGCTCAGGTTTTTAAAAGATTTGAGTCAGCACACCTTAATAGCTTCAACAATTGATTTCCAATTAAGCTTAGAATACAATGAATTTAACCCCAGATTATGCAGAGCTGTAATAGCTGCTAATGGTGGATATTTTGATGAATCGAAAATTAAATTTTTTTCTATGTATAAACTGTTTATGTAATAAAATGTGTTTTCGTAGTGCGGTTGTCCCTTATCAGTGTAAAATTATCACAAATTAAAAAGGATTCATGCCAATATTGTCCAAAACCCCACTTTTCTAGGGTGTTTCCAAACTTTTGGAGGGCGGTGTATGTTGAAAAAGCCATATCTTTTGTTCAAAAATGATGTTCATATCACATACAACCCTGGTATTCAGCTGTCCGATTTTGTAAAGTACTCTGTACTCTGCATTTAAGCATGAAATAGTTTTGCCTTCAGTTAGATTAGGTTATCAAGACATTTGGGTGTGCGCTTTAAAAATAATAAGTGTTTATTGTGATATAACTTGTTTTATTTGTGTCCGAAAAACCATTGTCAACTAAGTTACCCACTAGAAAACCTGCACTTAAAAAGGAATGGTTTGTCCTGTTCTCACATAATTTGCACAGTATGATGATATTTGCTTTAGAAGCACATGGATGAAACACTAGAAGTTATATTCTCTCTTTTTCCACTAATACTGGTTAAACTAGCAAACCTGTGTCAAGAGTGGATTAATTCACTGTCAACAGTGTTACACAATTTACACAAGACAATTTAACTAAAACTTATGTTTTGTTTGTGAAAATATATTTCTAAACATACCATACGCTCAGTAGTTCTAGGCTTCCATGTTGAGTACAGGCCCAAAACGCTAAAAATGTCAACTAAGTTACCTGTCAACTGTGTTACCCAGTAAAGGTAACATAGTGGACAGTAGCAAACATAGACAGTATTTTATGCACTTATTCCTACAGATCACCTTTATTTATATAGCACTTCATACAATATAGATAGTTTCAAAGCAGCTATGTAAGGTCATGTTTGGGTTTTTGGGAAGCAGGAAAACTTTTTTCTTCACGTTGTCAAATTCTAAAGGTACTAATTATAGAATGACCCAATCATTTTGAATACTAAAATCTCGTTTTATTACTTAAAAACTTAGAAACTTATGAAAAGCATGCTGTAGGTCTTAAAATGGTCTGATATTTTGTTATCTAATGCAATTTCATACACACATTTCTAAGTGTGTTTTAAGTTTTTAACTTTTTAGGGGCCACTGTATGTGTGGGTAAGCATCATCTGATTGGTGCTTGTGGTAGTCCATATTTAATGGGAAAAACAATATGATGACAAACCTAGCTTCTGGCTTTCCATCAGCACATCCTCAGTTGATTCCTCTAAAAATCAAACAAGACAAGAACTTAATGACAAGATTTGTGTCTTTCTTCTTAAATCCCCCTTTAAAAAAAAAGAAGAAAAAAAAACAAGCAAGAAAAATCTTTTTTGGTCCTTTCATCAGACTGCAGTGGCTAATCCCATATTAAAGAAGAGAGGATGATTGTTATCTAATCACTCCTGCTGCTGGCAAGCAGAAATGAAAGCACAAATTCCTCTGTGAAGAGGAACAGGAAAGACTCCAGCTGATGTTTGATTATCAAACAAGTCTTTTTCTTAATGGCTCAATGAGGATGAGAAACTTCAGTCTGATTTTAATATTAAAATTTGATATTACAGCATCACACAAATTATTTAATCCCATCTTCAATATAGTTAGAAAAGTTTCAACTATTTCAACTCAGGATGAACAAACCAATCAGTAAGTTGTAGTAAATAAAATAATGTTGCAGATTAATAAGTACAGACAAACTGATGTTGCTTCTAAACTTTGAAGATGAGATAGATGACACCAGTTAAATAGTAGGGTAACCAGACACATTTTAATAACGTGTCTTTCAGAAAAGACAAGGACCTAAGTAAATCTGCAGACCTGCTCTTCTTGCTTGTAAACTATAACTACTCGGAAACGACCCTGTCTCAGGGTTTTGTACGAGAAGATCAATGCCAGGAAAAACAAAATTCTCTTAGCTGTGAATTATCATACACGAAAGGCCTACCTTGCTGGCTCATCATTTCTTCATCCGGCTTATCATCTAAAAAAAAAAAAAGACAGTCAAAGATAAATATATACTTCTAAAGAGCAAACATGTTACTAAAATTCTTCTGTCACAAAAAAAGAAGAAAAAAACAACCAAAAAAGAGACCAAAAAATCTAAGCAAAACAAAACAAACAAATTATAAAAAAAACAGAAAAAGGAAAAACAAACAAAAAACAACAGAAAGAGTCGAAGTCTAAAAAAAAAAAACATGAGAAAAACACAACAAAACTGGGAAAAAAAAGCAAACCAAAACAAAAAGAATCAAACTAAACAAGTGAAGAAAGTCTAAGCAAAACAAACCCAGAAAACAATCCCAGAGATAAAAACACTACAACAGTATCATAATTAAATTAACAGTATTAAAATGCTGTTGTCTTTAGCTTTGAACGATCATTCACAAAAGGCCTACCTGGCTGGCTCTTCTTATCGTCCTCCTTTTCAACTAAAAAAAAAAAGAGTCGAGATAAATATTATGTATTAAGAGTAAAACAAATAAAACAAAAAATGATTAAAACACAACAAAACAAACACTACAAAACAATTAGCAAAACAAAACAAAGACAGAAAATGCAACAAACAAAACAAAAAACTGAAACAAAACTGAATAAAACAAACAGCAGAAAAATCTAAGCAAAATAAAACAGAAAAAAAAAACAAACAAAAAAAAAAAAAACACAAAACAGGAAAACCCCAAACCCCAAAAAGAAGTCAAACAACCCCCTAAAAAAACACTTCTACAGTATCATAACCCCAGCAAATGGATGGGTAAGTTAAAATACTGTTCGTCTTCCTTCAAGATCCCTAATATAACAATCATATACAAAAGGCCTACCTGACTGGCTCTTATCGTCATCCTTCGTACCTAAAAAAAAGGGTCACAGATAAACACTGATGTATTCAGAGTAAACATGGTACTAAAATTCTTCTGTCACAAACAAAAAACAGAAACCAAAACAAAAAATGAGAAAGACAAACAAAAGAAAAATCTAAGCAAAATAAAATAGAAAAAACAAACAGAAACAAAACTGAATAAAATAAAATGTCTAAACCTGACAAAACAGAAAAAACAAAACAAAAAATATGAGAAAACACAACAAAACAGGAAAAAGCAAATCCCAAAAAGAAAACAAACAACCCTCTAAAAAAACACTACTACAGTATCATCACCGCAGCACATTGATGGGTATTTTAAATGCTGTTTGGCACGTTTATCTTCCTTTAAGATCCTTGATAACGTAGTCCACACTTTTGTCTCTAGCTTTGAACAATAATGCACATAAGGCCTACTGTACCTTGCTGGATCTTCTTTTCGTCATCCTTTTCACCTAAAATAAATACAGATGTATTAAGAGTAAACATGCACTAAAATTCTTGTCACAAAAACAACAAAACAAAATAAAACAACAACAAAAAAAAACGAAGAAAAACAAAAAAAATGAGAAAAACATAAAAAAGTAACAACAGAAAAATCTAACACGAGACAAACGCAACAAAACAGAAAAAACAAACAGAAACAAAAATAAACAACAGAAAAAATGTCTAATGTCTAGTCTAAAAAAAAAAAAAACATGACAAAACACAACAAAACAGGTAAAAAGCAAACCCCAAAAAGAAAACAAACAACCCCCTAAAAAAACAACAACAACAACAATACTGCAGTATCATAACCCCAGCAAACTGATGGGTATGTTAAAATGCTGTTTGGCACATTTATCTTCCTTCAAGATCCTTGAAAAACAAGTCAACGCATTTGTCTTTAGCTTTGAATGACCATACACAAAAGGCTTACCTTGCTGGATCTTCTTATCGTCATCCTTTGCACCTAAAAAAAGTCACAGATAAATACAGATCTACTAAAAGTAAACATGGTACTGAAATTCGTCACAAACAAACAAAGACAACAAAACAAAACAAAAAACAGAGGAAAATCAAAATGAGAAAAACACAACAACAATAATAAAACAATCAGAAAAAAATAAGCAAAACAAAATAGGGAAAAAGTGAAAAACACAACAAAACATAAAAAACCCCAAACAGAAACAAAGCTGAATAGAAACAAACAACTGAAAAAAAATGTCTGAGCAAAACAAAACATAAAAAACAAAAAACAAAACAAAAAAAGAGAAAACAACAAATCCAACAAACCCTCAAAAAAGAAAACGAACAACCCTCGCATATTGATGGGTATTTTAAAATTCTGTTTGGCACATTTATCTTCCTTCAAGATCCTTGATAAACTAGTCTATGCATTTGTCTTTAGCTTTAAACGATCATACACAAAAGGCCTACCTTGCTGGATCTTCTTATCGTCATCCTTTGCACCTAAAAAAAAAAAAAGTCACAGATAAACACAGATGTATTAAGAGCAAACATGGTACCGAAATTCTTTTCACAAACAAACAAAAACAACAAAACAAAAAAACAGAAGAAAATCAAAATGAGAAAACACAAGAACAGAAGAATCTACGCAAAACAAAATATGGGGAGAAATGAAAAACACAACAAAACATTAAAAAACAAACAGAAACAAAGCTGAATAAAAACAAACAACAGAAAAAACAAAACAGAAAACCCTCAAAAAAGAAAACAAACAACCCTCTAAAAAAAAAAAAAATGTATCATAACCCCAGCACATTGATGGGTATTTTAAAATGCTGTTTGGCACATTTATCTTCCTTCAAGATCCTTGATAAACTACGCATTTGTCTATAGCTTTATAGCTAAAGTGATTATACACAAAAGGCCTACCTTGCTGGATCTTCTTATCGTCATCCTTTGCACCTAAAAAAAAAAGTCACAGATAAACATAGATGTATCAAGAGTAAACATGGTACCAAAATTATTTTCACAAACTCCAAAAACAACAAAACAAATAAAAGAAAAAAAAAAAAACAGAAGAAAATCAAAATGAGAAAACAACAACAAAACAATAACAGAAAAAATCTAAGCAAAACAAAATAGGGAAGAAAAGAAAAACACCACAAAACATTAAAAAACAAAGCTGAATAAAAACAAACAAAGAATGTCAAAACAGAAAAAAACACATGAGAAAACACAACAAATCAGGAAAATAGCAAACCCTAAAAAGAAAAACAAACAACCCTCAAAAAAAAGTATCATAACCCCAGCACATTGACGGGTATTTTAAAATGCTGTTTGGCACATTTATCTTCCCTCAAGATCTATGATAATATAGTCCACACATTTGTCTCGAGGAATGCTCTACTGCTGTGGTCATGTTTTACATCAAATATTTATAATAGTTCTGGCATACAGGATGTTTCATGGCTGTACTAATTTTGCGCTCCCTCAATATCTCTAGACTGCACCGAGTGCCGTCCCGACAGACAGCTAAATACATCTCCGCAAACCCCACACAGAACTCCCATGAGCCCACTGCCGTGCATCCCAGGGGCTTACAAGAATGCATTTATCCCAGGTGGGTTTAATTTGGTCCCTCTCAGTCACTTTAGTCCTCTAAACTTGACATCTCCTTCTACCTCTCTCCTCTCCTCAGTTATATCACAACGCTCTACCGGACTCTCTCTCTCTTTAACCCAGATGGGGTTTGGGATGAATTGGAAAATGAAGACCCTGACACAAATAATCCACTGTGCTTGACAATGGCCATTACGCTGCTGACATAATTGGCTTTTTTAACAAGCTGGTGTGAGAAGCAATTTTCCAATGTCTGAGCAATTTATTTTCTCACCACATACTCTTAAAAATAATACAAAAAGAAAACAAACAATATGCCAAACGATATAGCAGAGGTACCGTGTTTTGCAGTTAGCCTTGCCTGTCAATCAAACGCTGCTTCACACCCACTGAAGCTTCTAGATTTCTTCCTCAATATTGATAAACCAATAACAGCAGATTATGATATAGTGACTTATTCATTTAGAGGGCAGAGGTCATTTCTCCAGTGACTGAAACTCAATGTTTTGCTCACTATATGAATTATTATGTGGGAGAAGGTTAGTCACCCTGTGGACTTTGAGAAAATGCTGCATTCACAGGAAGGAAGGAAGGTATTAAGGCATACTTAGACCCATGTTAACCCATAATCCTGTGTGCAGGGCACAATCATTCAATAGCATTCTTTTACAAAAAAAAAGGCCCTAGTTTTTGATGGTATTCTTGTGAGGAACCTAAAGGTAAAGCTAAGATGATGAATCCTCTCAGTTTCAATGTGAGGTCATACAATCACTGTGCACACCAAATGAGGGATGCTGTTTATAACCTGGAGACAAAAGCAAATTATTTTGAGAGACGAGAGCCGAAATGAGTCACGATTGGCCTCTTTTACATGGGAAACTGTTAAAAGCAAAGAACGCAAAGTTAAAACAGTTAAAGGTGGAAGGTTTAAAAGTTTCAAAATATGAGTAAGCTACTTTCTTGTTTTTAAAATTACACCAGCGGTTAAGAGAGACATTGAAAAAACCTAGTATGGTGTAATCACATCCATCAAAAAATGACTTTTTGTTTATTATACATCCAAACAACAGAGAGCAAAGACAAAAAGCCTCTGTAATAACTTTAAAAGAAGACAAAGGAGATCTGAGGCCACTGAAACAAGTATTAAATGTCATGCTTCATTATTTTATGATTTTGTAAAGCAATATGCTGAATAAGGGTATAAAGCTCAATTCAGAGACCCAGCAGTGAGTTGCTCTACCAGCAGATGGCAGTAGTGTAAAAGAGTTCAGTTGACAGATGCTACACAAACACACGCGTTCAGCAGGACGCTCGCTTGCGTACACGCAGAAACGCAATCTAGAAAATATTTCTAATGCCATACATTTACAGTCACATTACTATGGATCCGTAATCATACAGGATCGAACAGCAGACTAGTCTGAGCGCTTCCTCCCTTCGCATGGTGTGGAATTCTCTTTCCTGTCAGTTAGGCCCTCATGGTGAAGAAAACCGGCACCATGAAAAATGTATGAGACATGAGAGAGAAAGGTGAGTGAGAGTGTCACAATCAACAGATGCTGCTCAGCAGCACAGAATCTACCTTCTCTCTCTGTTTTTGTTTGTGTGTGTGTGTGTGTGTGTGTGTGTGTGTGTATGTGTTGGCTACCAGTTTTAAGAGCTGCACGTAGCTCACGCGGTGCGTAGTCTTTTGATTCAGTGCCTCGCTCTCTGCCAGGGTCAGAGCTTAACGGCCGTGTTTCCAGCTGTGCAAAACTGGATTTGGAGACACTTGAGCCACTATCTACAATATACAATTGTAAAACTGTCCACATAGGTATAAATGCATCACTGACCCCTCCTGCTCTGTTTTTCTTTCCATCCTCTTGTTGTGTGTTTTTTTCTCTATTTCACTGCCTCTATCTTTCGCTAACACACACATTCTGTCTGTCTTTCTGTCAAGCACATTTGGTTCATATCAGGTTTTTTTTCTATTTGTGGGCTTCAATGGGATGAAAAACTATTTATTGCCAAAACATTGCAACATGTGTGCAGTAAGAAATGTTAAAATATGGTAAAATAATTATAGTAGTGGAAACCAGGTCAAAAAACAAAACTTTTTGAATAAAAACAAGAATAAAAAAGTAATGCAAAATTAAATAAAATAAAAAAAATAAATCGTTTTTAAAAAAATGGGGAAAAAATCTTTAGTTATATTGCTAAAGCATTTGCAGTTTATCTGTATGCAATAAAATTGTGTGAAATATTACTATATTCTATTAGTATATATATTATATATATATATATATATATATATATATATATATATAAAATCTATGAAATAATAAAAGAAAAAGTTTACAAGAATAAAACCCTAAATTTGTAGCAATAGCCAACAATACATTGTATGGGTCAAAATTATTGATTGCCAAAAATCATTAGGATATTAAGTAAAAATCCTGTACCGTGAAGATATTTTGTACATTTCCTACCGTACATATATCAAACTATAATTTTTGATTAGCAATATGCATTGCTAAGAACTTCATTTGGACAATTTAAAGACAATTTTCTCAATATTCTGATTTTTTGCACCCTCAGATTGCAGATTTTCAAAAACAGTTGTATCCCGACCAAATATTGTCCTATTCTAACAAACCATACATCAATAGAAAGCTTCTTTATTCAGTTTCTCTAAAAAAAATTAATTTCCACAAATTAACCTTTATGGCTGGTTTATGACTGGTCCAGGGTCACATATATGAATATACAAATACAGTGCTTATCAAATTTATTAGACCACCACCCAAAGTAAGGTGGTTTGTGCCCTAAACTAACAGCATTGGTGATAACCAAAATCATTTTTCATGTTCCTGTAATGGTTAATCCACACCAGTATGCTTAAGCTCTTTAGTCACAGTAGTGTTTCTAATGCTAAAATATAATTATTTTGGGGATTTAATGGATTCAAAGACAGATTGCATGAAAGTTTAATCAAAAGCAAGTCTTTGGGAACAACTAGAAACTATTTGGAAGTCAATAAACACAGAGACTGTGGAAAAGTACATAAAAACAATGCCAGCAAGCTGTTATCAAGACCAATACAGGCCATGCAAAATATAATATATATGTGACCCTGGACCATAAAACCAGTCATATGGGTACATTTTTTGAAACTGAAATTTATCACGAAAAGATTAATATTTAAAAAAAAAAAAAATGTTTGTTAGGACAGGACAATTACTATATTTTTAATATTTTACTAATCAAAAATGAAGTTTTGATATATTTACGGTAGGAAATTTACAAAATATCTTCATAGAACATGATCTTTACTTAATATCCTAATGATTTTTGGCATAAAAGAAAAATCTAAAATTTTGACCCATACAGTGTATTGTTGGCTATTGCTACTAATATACCTGTGCTACTTACAACTGGTTTTGTGGTCCAGAGTCCATGTTTTTTGGTTATTATGTGTGAATAAAGCCTATTTAGTTGTTTCATTTTGTTATTAGCCTAATAAATAAGATTCCTAATATATTTGTGTTCTCTCTTTATTATGACAGGTGATCTAACAAATTTGATCACCTGTTTCGACCTACAGTTAGGGTCAATTTTTTATTTTTTATTTTTTTAGAAAATAACTGACTGTTTAGAGCCCTTCGAAGCTGCATTTAGGAAATTCAAACTTGCAGGCGCTATAGAAGTCCACTACATGGAGAGAAATCCTGAAATGTTTTTTTCTCAAAAAACTATTTCTTTACGACTGAAAAAAGGACATGAACATCTTGGATGAGAAGGGGGTGAGTAAATTATTTGTAAATTTGTGTTCTGGAAGTGAACTTTTCCTCTGAGCACTGCATATAATATTATTTCAGACAAAATAAACGCAGCCTCCAAGTGATGATTTTAACCAGATTTTATTAGGCTAGTGATACGCCGGATTCTTCATCTCATGCGAATGTATATTATATTAAACATTTTTCAAAAGTGCTATTTATGTCTTCAGGGGTAAATCTTTTTTTAATAAGGGAATAATACTGAGAGCACCTTTAAATATGTAATTAAGAAGGTTAAACTAAAGGAAAATCCGACAAAATGCATTAGCGATATAGATATGATGGCTCACATCTCTTTCTTTCCTCCACACACAGCCCTGCTCTCTTTTTTCTCTCCCTTTCCAAACATGCCCCCTCTGCCTTCTACATCTGCTGAGTACACAGTTAACAGCTCGACCTGCCGCTCCGCATCCTGATTCGCCCATCTAACCTGTCACCTCCTAATCTCTGAAATGCCGCGTGACACACACGCTAAACACACACTCACCCCACAGGCCATCTGAAAAGCTATCCGGGGGCGCTAAAATGCTCAGTCCAGTTGTGTGAACAATCCTTCTCATTTCTCGCCACACCGATCCCCCCATGTATGGATTTCATGTGGATTACATCACAAATCACTTTATCCCTCAAGAACTCTGTCAAGAAGTCCAGTCTCTCCACCCAAGCAGCTCGTCGGCTCTCTTAGGCTACAACCCCAGCGCTGATGGGTCGGATCGAACGGCTCGCCGTGGCCGCGCTTCAGCGTGTCTGCGCTAACTGAGACTAAACCCGCCAGCCGCAGCTAATGCCCTCTGAAACCCCTTTCTGTCTGTTTGTCTCACAATCTGACTTCTCCAGAAAGAGCAACCTCTGAGATTCGCACATTCTTTTGCTGTGAGGGAAGGCAAGTGGGAGCTTAGCTGGAATAAGGTATTGTTTTCCTTTCCGCTCCTCACAGGTAACCCGTCGAGGAACACGGAGAGAGTTCCAGATCAGTGCTTTCGGGGCCAGTTGTCCCCTGAGCATCTGAATGTATGAAGTGCTGCTTTAGGGAGAACAGCACTAATGCTTCTCTGTCATTAGCGGGCTGTCTAAAAGGCCCTCTTGCTCTAACCTCAGTTAGAGAGCATCCCCTCAGGGAGAGTAGTGAATGTGTAATACAAAGCAATATCCCACCACGGCTGTATATCAACTTCCTCCGTTCGTGAAAAACAAAGTTGCGGCCGGCGGGAATCCAGTAGGCTGCGAGCTCTGGCGGAAGGGTAATGTGCATGCAAAGCTTGTTTTCCATGAATCAAAAAAGTGATTTCAAAAACATAGTTAATGTGCCGCCGTACCTTGTTCTCTGAGTGACACCGTATTAGAGCAAGTGCATTTGATGTTGGCGACAGCGCTAGAGGACGACGGCTGCGGCTAACACCTGTGGATAAATCATAGACTATGCCGCTTTAACACGCTTTGTTCTGCTCCTCGCTGCCTCGTAACAAAGGCTGTTGTTTGTTCTTTGAGCTCAACTTTTGCAGAGCTAGCTTTAATGTTTACGCTGCCCTGTGAAGGTTAAATAAGGGGGCTGTAAACAAGGGTGTTTGTGACTGGATTGGTTCCCATTGAGAAGTTAGATGGCGAGAAGTGATGGAGGCAGTGACATAAAATACAACCTGAATTTGTGAACTTCAAAAAGAAAAAAAAAAGAAATTTCAAAGTTTAAAATGTTACCATAAAAAACGTTTTAATAGTAAATTGTAATAAATCTAATGAGACATTTAATGTAATTTTACAGTAAACTATATAGTTTATAAAATAAGTATGTAAGTGTATAGTGAAAAGTGAAAATAACAATTAATCTTTAATTTACAGTGAAAAACTGTACATTCTCTGTTTGACACTTCACATTTGATGACTTTTCATTGAAATAACTGTTTCTTAGTTACTTAGTTCTTATTAGCTACATTAGGGTTTTTTTGGTGGTTGTCAGTGTATTATTAAGGTACAAAATGTATTTCATTAATTCAGTAGGTTAGTATTAAGATAATATCAGTTAATAAAACATATGTTTTCCCCTGTAAATGTATATTAAATAAATGTGCAAAACCTAAAATGTTGCTACCATATTTTTAAGATAAAGTTCTGGCAATCACAGCAGTAGATAAAATTAAATTTAATTAAACAGTATTTTTTATTTATTTTTATTTATATTTATGTTTTGGTAATGCTCTGGTAATCACAGCAGCAGTTATTTATTTATTTATTTATTTATTTATTTTTTACAATATAAGTTTTTTTAATTAAATTTTTACAATAAAGTTCTGGCAACCACAGCAGTCATTCTTACTTTATTTTATAATTGATTTATTTATTTTTTACAGTATACAGTATTTCTTTACAGTATTTTTACGGTAAAGCTCTGGCAACCACAGCAGCCATTATATTATATTATATATACATATAATTTTTTTTTTTATGGTAATGTTATGTAATTTTGTAATGTAATTTTTATTTTTTTTTATTTTATTTTATTTTATTTTATTTCATTGTTTTTTTTAAATACAGTTTTTTTTTTTAATTGTATCTTTTACAATAACGTTCTGGCAACCACAGCAGCCATTCATATTTTATTTTACTTTATTTTACAGTATACAGTTTTTTTTAAATAGTATTTTTATGGTAACGTTCTGGCAACCAAAGTAGCCATTCATACTTGATTTGATTTGATTTGATTTAATTAGATTTTATTTGATTTTATTTTATTACAGTACACTCCTTAAAATGTTTCCAGCAAAATGAACTTACTAAAAATTCACATAAAAATTACGTATTTTAAAAATTAGAATATTAAATGATTACTTGATTTTATAGTAGTGGCAGTATTTTGGCAGAAACTATGGTAAATGTTTGTAAGTGCAGTCCTGGAATATGTTTGCTGTTTAGCAAGAAAAATCTGGTAGGTTGTTGTTTGCTAAAGTATCAGTTTACTGAAAAAAAAAAATGACTTTGTTCTTTGAGCTGCATATTGAAGAGAGATACCAGCCTGGGGAAATTTCCCCAAAGACATCAGTGCTGCCTGCTTTAATATTAAAGAAAGAAAGAAAAAACACAATCTCCAACCCTCTGGCTTTAAGACAAATGGAGAAATTGTGGTGTTAATAGCCTGCTGCCGCCCTTCAGTGTACGAATTTAATTATCTTTGGTCCATCTTATTGAGAAGCAAGTAATTGTTTCAGTGCTACACAACCGAAGAGGCTGAAACGGCAGAATTTGAAAGCTAATGGCTCCTTAAACAGGTTTCCACACTTAGTTTCCAGACTTAGTTTGATATTCCCTCAACAATGCCTGGAAGATGGTAATGCTGGGTGATACTGACTTTGACAGTTGAACTTTCACTCACAAGAACAGAAATTTTCTTACCTTTTTTATCAGGATCACCATCATCTTCCCCTCCTTCCTTGGGCTCCGTGTTCTCTGTCGAGAAAATCACACCACTTGTAAGAACTTTCACCAGAAAACTAGAATTTTACATTTTCTGAAATAAATGTGTTCTAGGTGGTTGAAAAATAAAATAAAATAAAACCCAAATTAATTATGATTTTACAGTAGTATCAGTAGATACTAGAAAGAAAAAAATAAATAAGAAAAAATAAAAGAAATAACAAACATAAAATAGAAAATAAAGGCCAAATTAATTATTAGTATTATCAATAAGTCTAACCATAGAGTTTAAAATAAAATCCAAATTAATTATGATTTTACAGTAGTATCAATAACTCTAGATGTTCTGTGTTCTGGGTGCAAAAACAAAGCAAAGAAAAGCAAACTGCAAAACAAATTGCACAATAAATACAGTTATGGTGGATTCCATTAGAAAGTTTTACTTGTGTTATATATTCACAGTCAATACAATGCCATATTTAATTTTTGGCAGGAATAAAAGCAAGTCTCTGAAGGATAGATGTACTGCGCGTTCAATAGATTGTACTATTGTTTAACAATACACTGATTGTTTAGCTGATGAAACATCTTTCCAAAAGAAATAAAACAAAGTTGTGAGCTGGCAAAAATGACTTGATCTAGGACCTTTATACAGTGTGTGCCATTGTAAAGACTTTAAGCCTATCCCTCATAACCTCATTTTCACCAGCATAAATTCAATAAAACAACAATTCAATAAATAAAAAAGAAATACAGTTATGAGTAGTTGTTCTCCTTTGTATATGCATAAACTAAAAAAAAGCTCTCTATTAATCTCAAAACTCAAAAACTGCCAGCACACTAAAAATGTAGGGTTACAAGGCACAGATTGCCCATACTGAACAGCTCTGATAAGGGTGAAATGAGCGAAGGAATATCCTGCTATTGTGTCGCAGGCCTTGCTGGAGAGCATATACATGCACCAGGTGATTCTGCATCAACAGGGGCTTTTGTGTGCCTCGGCAAAAGCCAGCTGATAAAAAATGGGGCCTGTAAAAGTGTAACGTAAGGGATTTCGGTGAAAGACAGCAAGAAAAAGAAGGTGAAACAGAGAGAGGGAGAGAAACGGATTGATTGATAGAGAGCGGGAGAGAGCTGATACAGGGGGATAAGGGGAAAAAAAAGCCTCAATTCCATGTGAGAATGGCAACCATTTGAGCCTTTGAATTGGTTCCAGAGAAAAAGAGAGAGAATCAGAGCCCCGGCTAAGTGAAGCGCTGCTAAAGGCCAGAGCTTGGCTGCCAGTCAGACATTCACTGAATGAAACTGAGGCTAAGCTAGCCGAAACTGCTGGGGCAGGCAAAGCAGGGTGCTGGAAGCTTCTGTGTGTGTGTGTGTAGATGTGATACTTGTTGTGTTGTGAACAAGATCGAATCCTGATAGGTGTTGCCATGTCGGGTCATCCCGGTCCAGTGTTTACAATGAGGTATAACAGTGTCCACAAAAGAGGTGATTGGTCTCTCTGGTTTTGTGCAGAAGTAAACACATCCACACAAAGCCCCAACAGAAGAACTTACAGTAGTTCAGAGGGCTATTAGACGCTTTTCGGACTGCTTCAAAATACCGGTTTATAGCCAGCCCGTAAAAAAGTCAAAGCTGGGTGCTGAAAAAACACTTGTTCTGGATCGGATCTGGTTTTGATGGGCGTCTTGGCTTACACAGCTCCAGTCCTGTGAACAGCTTCTCACATTTGTAGTAAAAATCACAGCATGCTACTTTTTTTTCGCTTCATGTCACTAAAGTATGAAAATGTTCTCCTGACTTAAGATGCTTCATTTAGCACTCCTTCCCTTTCACTCTCTGTTTTTTCAATCATCTCACTTTTGTGAAAACGATCAATGCCGGCCTTGTTACCCTGCCAGAAAACGTCCGTCTCATAATTTCATGGCTTTTAAGTGACTGCTGGAGACATGTTTGACCTGGGTTTAGTTTTCTAGCTTAATTTAAAGTGGACATCGGCTGCCCATTTTCCACAACTTGGTATGATTCTTAATTAGGGCTGCCCACTAATAGTTGACTAACCGTTAGTCGACGAGAAGAGGTTTGGTCGATCAAAATTTTATTAGTTGCTTAGTCGCAGAAAAAAAATTCCATGGGAAGTGGCGAGCCTGTGACAGACAGAACGTTAAAAGCTGGTCTATGTGGATATATAATACATTGGGCAGGACATCCAAACACTTGCCTATCATTCATCAACCTCAAATATGGCTTATCATCTAAAATATGTAAGTAGTAGCAACTTTACGTGGCCGCTCAATCAATGTTAAAGTAGAAAAATGTGCACTATTCAAGTGTCTGTGCGGAGTGTGGAAGCTGAATAATAACGCCCTCACCGCATGACAGATGGAGGCGCTGGTATAACCAAAAATACTCCGTCATTTTTGATCATACAGATAAAAGTATCTTTAGAATCTGTAAAGATTCTGTTTATTTGTGTGCACTCACAATAACAACGAAAAGTTGGGTTTTTGTAAAATAGTTAAAGCAAACAGGATGCGCTTTCAGCACAAAACTGAAGCTCAGCATGTACTTGCCTTGCAGACATGACAGATCTATCTATAGAGAGTGAAATGTCTACTTTTAAATGAGCAAATTCAAATAGAAAACCAATATTCTCAGATTATGTAATCCACATGAAACATGCACACAGGCGCATCACTACTGCAGAGATGACGAGTAGCTGGCTTCATCTCTTAAGACAAAAAAAAAGGAAGCACAAGTTTATCCGTAAATTAATAAACCGTTAATGCAGCCTCCTTGCTGTTTTTTCCTGACACATTCATAATTATTATATCTGCTGCTGTGACAAGTGTTTTTTGTGTAAGCGCTTGTTAGGCTATGTAGCCAATTAAAGGCTCATTTTTATGATTTATATAGTTTATTAATAAATGTGCGACTAATAGTTAATGCAGAAAAAACAGAAAAACCTTTATTTGAGGGCAGCTCTATTCTTTAGGGTCTTCATGAAATGTCTGCAATATATTTTGGTTAAAATTCTTCAATGGTTATGTAAAACAACACCTATTTTACCTTGTCAAAAACAGCTCTGTTCACAGGTGATACTGCTCACCCCGCCTCTCCCTTCTGTTTTTTGTGTATTTGGTGGCGCGTTATCATCAAAAGCAAAACTAATCTACTGCGTCCTCAGTGACTCTGATGTTGGGCGAAAATGAAGACTGTAATGTTCACTTTTACATCAAATTCTAAAACACCTGCACTGCTTACGAGACGTTGTCGCTACAGCAGCTTGAGGGTGAAAATATGATAAAGCGGCAGTTAAAATAACACTGTATAGTAGCAGTGCTTTTTTTTTTTAAGGGGACATCGAATGCAAAATTCACATTTATCAAATACTACTATACAGAGTTATTTTAGTATTATTTATATACTATTAAAGTATTTACTATTACTATTTACTATTATTATTATATTTTAATTTAGCTTAAATCTTTAGATTTTTTGCAATTTTAATAAAGCAATAATCCCCAAGAAACCGTGGTCTACAGTGGATTTATAACTGAGGGTTATAAATCCACTGAGCTGAGGGATGTTGTTAGGCACGGTGCACAATGGAATGCCTAAAACCCCTTAGCTGTTATAAATTCACTGTAAACCATGGCTTCACGGGGCTTATTGCTTTTATAATATGGTTCTAGTACCGTACAGTACTACGTAGTAAGGTTTCACAAAATAAAACAGACCAAATAAAGTGTAATAATATTAATACAAACATTATTCTTCCACCAAACAATGTAGTTCCTCAGAAACGGTTGTGACTGCATCAAAGTGGTTGCCAAGCAACACACAAACGTAAACGAAAACAAAACACTACTACTATACAGTGTTATTTTAGTATTATTTAATTACTATTATAGTATTTATTATTATTATTATTATTATTATTATATTTAAATTTAGCTTAAATATTTTTTTTTACAGTTTTAAATGTTATTTTAGCTCTAGCAATTTTATGTTTTTGTCATTTGAATTAATATTTAATACATATTTCTATTTAGCCTTGTTTTTTTTTTTTTACATTTCAGTTTAGTTGTAGTAATTTTAGTACTTTAACTTGTTTTATTTCATTTAGTTGATAAGGCAACATTTCATACATTTGATATGGGAAGTTTTAAAATGCAAGTTTTTTTTTATCTAATATATTTGATTACAGCTTTATTTTAGTTAATGAAAACAATTTTAAATAGTTTTGCTAACAATAACATCACTGTTACTGCATTCTGACTGCAACTCTGGTATATCGTTCTCAGACACTGGTATCATTCAACCTGTACAGTTTTGTAGTCCATCCTAAAGCAAGAGAGAAACCCAGATTAGATTACCATTGTATGATGCTCAGTTGTCCTTTTGACAGTCGCTTAAGCAGGTTTGGGACCATTGTGGGTATGTAAGCCGGATTTAAGGGCCTAGCGCTGGGAATTAGCTTAGCACTGAATCATTTGTAATGCTGTACCTGCCGCTGTCTATTTAGCTCCTGTAGCAAACGCGCATTAGTCACAATGAAAGACCTTTATTTTTTATCTCTTTTTGTCACTGCTAATGTACAGTTAAAGAGGCTTCCAGATGAAGGCCTTGTAATCTTTTCTGCTTTTCTGAAAGTCAACAAAGAAGGTACAGTGATTTGCATCTGAATGGACCACCGTTAAAAGAAGACACGCCAAGCAAATTACATTCCTATTTGATAACGTTTGATTGTGTCATTGCCGACAAGATGGCGAGCGAGTCCGATTAGCTTTCAATCAGTCTAACTATGGTCCAAAACAATTCAGGCCTGTGAGCGCACAACACCTGGCAACCTTCATCTCAATTAACTTGCCAAAAGACCAAAGTTGCACATGGTAACGGCAGCAAAACTATTTCAGGCATTCGGAGAGAAAATGCAGACTCTTGTTTTCTTGTTTATAGGCAATTGTAGAGCTGCCACCCACAACAAAAGGCTCGATTAATCATGGAGAGAGCGATTCAGATGCCGTGGATTAAACTTCGTCGGGCTCCAGGATATTGGAAGTGATAATTTCCCATCTTGTTTGCAATTGTGAACACTGCATTAGGAAACGCTGTCACTCACCTTGGCCCATACTGTCATCTTTTTCATTCGTTTGGTCGTCATTATCTGCAAGAGGCAGGAAAAGAAATCAGAGAGGTCAAAAACTATGACGACAAGTCTGATGATCAAAAAAGCAGCCTGGTGACTGTGGATTTCCATGGGCTTATTTCTATTAGCAGTGTAATGAGAATTTAGTAAAGCAGAGAACACAACACATCTATTTACAGCGATGCCCCTTTTGTGAGACCTCAGAACAAGGCTGAACAGGAAACAGAGGCAGAACAAGCATTGATTTTTACATTAAATCCAAGGTTTCTCTAAGGATTGAAAATATGTGGTTTGTTGAGTCCCCCAGGCAGTTAGTTCTAATGAAAGCTGAGCAGAGACAAGCCGAGAGCTCGCAGTCTGTTTGATCTGGATTGATGTATTATTTGAGTTCAGGCTGCTATCAAACGCTCATCTGTGGAAAGACAATCGTGCTATTTGATATGATCCAAACAGCAATTAAATTCAGCATTTGGAGGAGTGCTGAAATTGTTTCAGCTGAGGTTAAAGGCGCAATGTCTATTTCAGTGGTTCCAACTGGTTTTGCTTCAGAATTGGAAATACTCCATTACAATAGTACAAACTACAAAACTAAGAAGCTCCTTAAAATGTAATATTTCAATGTTACAATGAGCTGCATAGACTCAATAATATACAAAAACATTAACATGACATTAATAGTAAAACTGCTAACTTTGTAAAGGCAGCAAAAGTGTAATTGTCCAAATTCTGGGCCAAACAGATAAATATGAGGCATTTTAGCAAGCTATAATCATAAAATATAAGTCCCGATCTGAATCAAATGATTTGCAACTCATGCTCCGAAGCTCTGATCTAAAGCAAAAGATTTGCGAACCCGCTCCAAAGTTCCGATCTAAATCCAGTGATTTGCAATCCACGCTCTGAAGTCACAAACCATCATTTCAGATCAGAATTCAGAGCGCAAATCATTTGACTTAGATCAGAACTTTGCGTATCGCAAATCATTTATTTTGATGATCAACACACCTGTTCTGATCTAAACTCAAATGATTCGCGATATGTTAAGTCCTGATCTATGTCAAATGATTCACAAACACGCTCTGAAGTCCCAATCTAAGTCAAATGATTTGCGATATGCAATTTGAAGTCCCCATCTGAAACAAGTGATTCGCGACACACAATCCGATTGCAGAGCTTCGAATTTTGCAACACAATGGTTTAACTGATTTGGAGTTTCGAAAAGCTCCATTTCGCCCGTCAAATCATTACAAGTGATGCTGAAATTCGAAAATGAATGGCTCTTTAAATCTGATCTGGTTTTTGCTAGTGAATCGCTTGAAATGAACGATCGAAGTCACGAGCTGTTCCTCTTTTTGCGTCTTCAGCCATGTTTACACAAAATTGTCAATACTGCTACTGTCTTAGCTTGCTACTTTTCTGACAGAAAACACCTTAAAACAGTTATTTCATAGATATATTGTCTTTCAATAATTCAAACACTTTTCAAGGACCTCTTCAGGAACATTGCTATTTTCAAGGGTTTTCCAGGCCTTAAATTTCAAAAAGTCAAATTCAAGTACTTCAAGCACTTTAAGCACCTTGTATGAACCTGGAAACAATGTTTCCTGCAAGTGTGAACAAAACAATCCTGAGACCCATTTTTGGATCCTGACCAGGGATGAGATCATGATGGTTAACTATTGGTCCAACTGTTTGAGTTTTTAAAGATTTTTTTTTTTCTTATGTATATATTTTACATATTTTATATTTTAGGGGCCCTTCAAAATTGTGTCTAAATGGTACTAAAACTTTAAAATAGTAGACTATCAAAACCTCTGCATTTTTTTTGTAGTAAATCTAGCTTTTTTCAAAGACGTATGCATCTCTAATCCAAAAAGAACTGAGACTCATTTTTGGGTCCCGACCCAACCGTTGAGAACCACTGATCTGTAGGATCTGAGCGATTTGACATGACTATAGGTAAAAATACCTGTATTTCAGCCATCTGCCAGCTAAATATGCAGGGATCAGCATTCCACCAGCGCTCAGCTCTCTTTTATTCTTTCCTCTGTTCTTGTTCGCTCTCATTCCCTCCTGTACAGGTCCACTGCTCTCTTTAACTCTTGTTTCTTCTTTTTCTTTTCGGCTTTTTTTTTTTTTAACTCTCAGCTTAGAGTTCTTGCCAAAGAAGTCAATATGTCCCTTGAATTTTGACTCTCTCTTTTTCTGCATGAGTCTCTTTTCTCTTCATGTATGATGCCAAACCTACTGGACCCGAAGTCTGGCATCTACAGCCAAGGCTGTTCTGTGCCTGGTTACAGCTCGTTAGCCATCCCTGACGACTGTTAGCTATTACCACAAACCAAACAGGTTCCAATTCATACACCACTAACTCATAATTAGATCTATTCTGCCAGACTTCTTCTAGAAAACCAAATGTTTAAAAGAAATTCTAGCTAAAAAAAAAAAAAAGAGTGTTTCAAAATTATTAACAAGCTGCAACATTTTCATCAGTACATCTTATTCTGAAGAAAAAATTGTCCTTAAAATTAGTGAAATTTTGGAATCTTTCAGCTGCATTTTGGTATATAACCCCCCATCTTATAATCCGTTGAACTCCTAATAGGTGAAAACAAGTCCACCATACATTTTTTTGCATTGAATATCACATTTTTTGAATGGGTTGCGAATAGCAAATCACTGTGAATCCAAAAACAGCTTTTTATTTCATTTTCTGAGCCTCTTGCAGGCCTCATCAGCATGTCATCCTCAGACAGGCACATGGTCACACACAGAAAAACACGTTCACACACTCACACATCCAGCCTCTAGCAAAAGCTCCTGCTTTGATAAAACACTCCTGTCATCGGTTCATGAGAGAAAGACTGTCAAGCTCCCTCAGGATGGTGGGGCCATGTTTCTACTTTTGTTTAACACAGAATAAAAGCAAAGCATGCATTTATCTGGAGAAAAGAGGGGAAAAACAGTGACATCATAACATGCTGAGTCACAGTGCACAGGGAGCAAAACCCTTTGGACAACCTTCAGCAACGAGCAAGTGCCCTGGGTGCATGTGCCAACTGATTATGCAATATCACAGTGAAAGTGCTGTAAATGTAATGCACTGCTATGCTATTGTAAAAATTTTTTTGCACTTTACGCTAAATGCACAAAGCAAGACATTGTGCCTGCTGCATTTCTTACCACTGTAATGCTGATTATTCGCTAAAAAAAGTCTAAAAAAATTATTTAGACAGATCGCTGCACTGTAAAAACAATTTGTTGAGTCAACTTAAAATAATTTGTAACCTGGCTGCCTTAAAATTTTAAGTTCAGTCAACTCAAAAAATGTTTATTTAACTTGAAATGTTAAATTATACTAAGTGACAACTTAGATATTTGAGTTGAATCAACTTAAAATTTTAAGGCAGCTGGGTTACTTACCCATCTGTTAAGTTTAGCAAACACAAATATCTAAGTTGTTACTTAGTACAACTTAACATTAACATTAACAACTTAACAAGTTGAATAAACTTATTTTAGTTGACTGAACTTAAAATTTTAAGGCAGCAGGATAACAAATTATTTTAAGCTGACTCAACAAATTGTTTTTTTTTTATTTTTTACAGTGTAGGTGGACGGACAGACAGAGACAGATAAACAGATAGATGGACGGACAGACAGATATGGATGGATGGATGGATGGATGGATGGACGGACAGACAGAGACAGAGACAGAGAGAGAGAGAGATAGATGGACCGATGGATGGATGGATGGATGGACAATCAAAGACAGACAGATAGATCGACAGACAGAGATGTAGATGGATGGATGGATGGACAGACAGATTAACTGAAGGGCAGACAGATACAAACATAAACAGATGGATGGACAGAGAAATGGATGGATGGATGGACAGATAGATGCACGGACAGATGAACTGATGAACAGAGAGACAGACAGATAAACAGATGAAAAGACGGACAGAGAGAAGAATTTAATGGATGATTGATGGAGAGACAGAGAGACGGATTTATGGATAGAGACAGACAGATAAATAGATAGAGAGATAGACAGAGATAAGTATGGATGGATGCAAAGACAGAGGCAGAGAGATAGATGGAAAGATAGATAAATGGATGGACGGAGGGATATATGGATGGACAATCAAAGACAGACAGACAGATTGACAGACAGATGGCTGGATGGATGGAGGGATGGATGGTAGGACAGAGACAGGCAGAGACAAACAGAATGGACAGACAGACAGAGAAACAGTGAGATAGATAGATAGATAGATAGATAGATAGATAGATCATTTTTAAATCAAACAAATGTTGCAGTGATTATGTGAGCTAAAACAATAGATGTCTAAATGATTTGGAAAGAAACAAGACACATGTAAGCCAACTAACCAGAGACTGTTCTAATTCCACTGACCAGATGGACGGCACGCACATAGACACCAACGTACATCCACTGTCTCTGCTCCTCAAGGAGAGCCAGACATGGGCCCCTGGGGGCCAGAGAGTGTGCTGGAACATGCTGCCTTTCAATCTGCTCGTGTCTGAAAGCATTTTAATCAGTTGCAGGGCCTTCCAAACCAATCAATTACTTTAATCAATCAATTAGAGCACTGGGGTGTGACGAAAACCAGCTCGCCACCTACCATTTTCTCCAATTGGATTAAAATTCCAGGCTGAAGAAAAGGCAAATGAATAATAATAATAATTGAGAGGATGTAATTCTACATAGCCACGACAAAATGAAAATACACAGCACAAGAAACAAGTCAAAGCATTTCTTATAATCAGATTTCCAAAGAAACTGCACGAAAATATTTGATTTTACAGTATGGTGTTAGAAAAGCTGTGTACATTAATGATTCCCTCTTTTGAAAGTAACACACAGCTAAATCACTGCTAGCTCCTCACCACTAGCGTAATGGCTGTATTCCTAGCTGTGTAAAGCCCTGCGCATGGTGGCACTTCAAAAAATTCCCATGGTGTGTTTGATGATATTAATGCACCGTAACACACTCAACATTTGTTCCCTGGAGATTGAGGACGTTGCGTGTGCAGCCTTCATTTTCAACTCTTTCGGGGGTCCAGGAGGCCCCGTTGACTTACTGCGGACGCCCATCGTCTCACCGCAAACACCCGGCTTTACAAATGATAGGCTTTCTGACACAGTAACACTGGGAGAGGAAAGCCTCCATTAAAGATAGCAGGGGGGAGCTGTCGTTTGAGAACACTGCATAGAAACACCATGTAAATATGGATGTGGCTGGTGGACCAAGAGTAGGAGCGTGAGAATGAAACTGAGAGACAAAGAGAGAAAAACAGAGCGATCAGATCTATCTATCTATCTATCTATCTATCTATCTATCTATCCATCCATCCATCCATCTAATCTTTTCAACATTTTCACAGTTCTTTTTTACAATACACTGAATCTACTTATTTATCATATCAATGTAGAACATTGAAAAACTGTGAAAGAGAGACAGAGAACATTAAATTCCACCTGCTATTTTCATAGTTGTAAGCCGCTTCATTGAAACACAATCATAACCCGTATTAATAAAACAAAGATGGCACACCGTCTCAAAGCTCTTTCACACATCTGATTCATCCTCATTCTCTGACAAATGTATTTCTCATGGTTCCTTCACTGACTCATAAATGACTGTAACAGGACAGCAGGCAGTGATGTGCGCTGTACTCGCTTGCATAAGCGTCGGATATTCTTCAGAATCATCTCATAATGGACCTCAGACTGCTCTTTTGGGCGTTGAGGCTCTTGAGGGAGGATAACAGAGGGATGCTAGGGATGGGATCGCAGCTAAGCGGAGTTGACAGGGCGACTGCACTGTCTCGGAAACTGACAGGACTTCAAAGACATTTCTCTTTTAAGCAGAAGTATGTCTTGGAGGGTGTCTGCGGTGAGAGGAGTGGGCACTATGGGCCATTGGGGATGCGAGTGTGTGTGAGGAAGATGCACAGAAGCATAAAGGACACAAGCATTTCATTTACAAGACTGACCCCTTAAACAGCCTCAATGAAGTTGCTTTTTGGTGGGGAGCTTGACAGTCAAAAAGCATTCTCGTAGCTTTATTAAATTACGGTTGAACTACTGATGTGTTTCTGTCTATGCAGGGTCAGAAAGCTCTCAAATTTTAACAAAAATATCTTAATTTGTGTTCTGAAGAAGAATGAAGGTCTTATGGGTTTGGAATGACATAAGGGTGAATAACTGATAACAGAATTTTCATTTTTGGGTGAGCCATCCGTTTAAAGCAGCTTCCCCAACTCAGCTTGCACTGAATATTTACACCAAAACTAGTCAAGATTAAGAAAATCTACAATATAAAAGCATATGTGAGAATCTGAAAAGGTCAGGTGATAAGGAGGAGGAATTTGAGCTCAGTCATGTCGAGATGGAGTTTGATTTGATGAAATTTTATTCAAGTTGATATGTCAAAGATTGTAAATAGAGACAGAAAAATACAGAGCCGGGTGTCATCAGAAAGAGTCAGTATGACTGGTTGACAGAAGTGATTGATAACCCTAGCAAACAAATTAAGGGATAGCAAAAAGAAAAAAAACAGAATTCAAACTCAGTGATGGTGGCTTTCGTCGTCCTCATCTGAGACCAAAAATGAATGGCAAGTGTAGTATGAGTGTAAAGAAAAGAACTTTCAGAAACATCAACAGATGTGGTGCAGGCAGAAATTTAGCTTTCAACATACTCTCACACATTTGCCTTTATGTCTGATCATGTCTTTGAATATGTTATCAAATGACAGAAACAAGTGTATGATAATGAGATGAACAATAAATTAAAGGATCAAGCAAGCAAAATGATAAAGGTAGATTTTCAAAAGTAAATGCTTGCTTTAGCAGGCACTACAAATAAAATACTGTAATGCACAGTCATTTTAAAACCTCTGGATATCGAATAAACCAACAAACAACAAACTATCTAGGCCTTTCTGGCTGTAGGGGAAGAGTGGGGTAAGTTGAGCCAGTGGATAAGTTGCTGTGGGGTAAATTGAGCCAGCATTTTAACTTACCTCACCATAAGGCACTGAAGTTAAGTTAATCTTTTAAGTATAAACTGGTATTTTAATGTGATATTACACATTTGTTTTAGTTTATCATATATATATATATATATACATATTAATTGTAGTTTATTTAATAGTGACAATGTACAAGTACACCAAATTTATCTTCGATAAGAACCAAAAAAAATGCTTTTCATCATATTACAATCATATCTTTCCACCTGTAGTCCCTAATGGCTTGTTCAACATAGCTACAGTGCCAAGAATATTTTGAATAAAATGTTTATTAGCATTTAATTTTTTTATTTTAATTCAGTTTTTATTCCTTTTACTCAACAAACTCTCTGTTTAATCTGTTTTTTTTGGAATGTTACAACTTTAATTGTTCAATATATTGTTTCAGAAATGCCAAAAAACTGAAGATTGAAATGTAAACTTTATTTGGGTTTTATGTTGTTTTATGTAAGCTTTAAAAAAAGAAATATGATTGTTTGTAAAAAGAAATTCCAAAAATTGTTTTTAAAAGAGGTAAATTCACATGGGTTTGAATCAGATTAAGTCAGATGATTAGTTTACACCGAGTTGGTGTATCTTACCCACTGACTCGGATCAACTTACCCCTAACCTGGGGCAAATTGAGCCACAGGAGCACTTTTTTTTATATAAAGCCATATTTTTAGAACCCTTTGTCATAGATACTTTCTGATCTTTTAAAATGATAGGAAACATCCTGAAATTACTTTAGATGCTTTTATTGTACTTCTGCCTCATTTTCCCCTAAGGACCACATAAGTACATGAATTTCTTTTGCGTGACATAATGGCATGCATGGCATGAGAGTTAGTTCCCATTTATTCCAAATTTTTCACCTACTTTTAACTTAGCATTCAGAGTTTGAGAATGGCATTTCTTGGATATGAACTTTTAAATCAAACATATAAAAATATAAAACAACTGCATAAAAATAATGTCTTAAAATGCATGCACATTACAGTTTCCAAAATCCGTTATTTGCTATCATCTAGAAAATGTTCTCATTTCTGCAGCTGTTTTTTTTTTTTGGAGGGGGGTAAAACTGACAGCTGGCTGGGCGGCATACACTGATGAGACAATTTGCCATATGCAAATACCCTGTTTGCATGTCCTGGCACTATTCCTTTCTATTTGCCAGTTGTCAGCCACTTTTAAGGCTGCATAGGAAGAGATTAAAAACACACAAATCCTAACAGGAACACACAAACAAAAGTATTCAGAAGAATACATGGCAAAACTGTTTTGCGAAGTGACAGTACAACAATAAGTTCCCTCTTGTTTAGCAACAAAGACAAAGACGATTTTTCTTTCCAGTTGTATAGATCCAAAAGCATATGAGGGCTTGTATGAATACACGAGTAAGTGAGTGGGTGAGAAAGAGAGAGAGGGAGTAAATGCATGCGGCGTGCCAGAGAGTAGCCACAGCGCGATATGCCGAGTGCAGCTTTAAAGCTCAGTTAAAATGAGCACGTCTCTTCCGCAGCTCTTGGCACGCTGGTTCCCATGGTGATGATGATGATGATGAGGTGTTGGGATCGAGCTGTCAGGCCCTTGTTATTTTCACACATTTTACAACCGGCGCTATCAGGGACACCAGCAGAGCTAATTCAGTCCTATTGTCTCTCTCTCTCAATCTAAAAAGCACTTCAAACCTCACTCCACAACGATTCGCCCCAATATACCATCCTCATGATAATTTGGCTCTTCTGGAATGTTCTCTCCGTACCCGCTCCTCCTGCGTCAATCAATATCTAATACGCAGTCAGAGAAACATGCTAATGATGTAGCTAAGAAAACACAAATGATGTTGCTTGTTGAACAGCGAGAAAGACGAGCACGCTTCACTACAGATAATAACTCCGTATGTCACTTTTAACGATTCTCACATTAAACACAGATACCGTCGTGGAACAAGCTGTTTAAATACTGTATGAAATACACAATAACTACATTAAAATTTAACTGAAAATAAGAAAAACTACTTCTATGGTGGATTAGAGAGTTTAATGGCGAAAAAAACAAAACAAAAAAACTATTCACGATCATGAAACACACTAAAGGTTCGCAATTACTGCCAATGACCCTTTCTCTGCATCGCTGACCTCCGACCCTGTCAGACCACTCTCTCTGTTTATTAATCAGTGCTCGTGTCTTACCTCCCCGACCCGCATTTTAATGATAAAACCATTTGTGTGACTTTGGAACTATTAACTTGACCTCTCAAACTCTTTAAAAGCTTAAGAGTTTGTGAATTACTGCTTACATTTACAATAGCATTACTATTGAGATTCCTTTTACAGAGGTCATATAATAGAAAACAGTACGTCAAATGCAAATAAGCAGGTAGACATAGTCTAATGCTCACAAGGAAAAGCTACCTAAGCACACCGTTTATTCAAAAGAAGAAACAGGTCTAACGGAAATGATTGTGATGTCACAATTAAAGGGGTCATCGGATGCCCATTTTCCACAAGTTGATATTATCCCTTAATGAAAAGTCTACAATATACCTTGGTTAAAAATTCTCAATGGTAGTGTAAAACAACACCATTATTTCCTTTAAATGCAAATAAAAAATTTCATAAAAATTCATAAAAAAAAACCTTGTATAATCACTTCTGCTGTCGGTGAAGCTGGATCATGAATGATTTGTGCGAACAAAGATGCATTTATGTAGATCAGGAGGTGCATTCCCTTCACAAACAAACGTAATTCACTGCATCTTTAGCGGCTCAGATGTCGGGAGTAAATGACGACTACTATGTTCATTATTACATCCAGCGACACAACACCTCAATCGCTCAATCAGAGATATTCTTGTCTAACTTACATCCCTGCTCTGGCATGGAAACAATGGAGGTCAGACTGTTACAGCTGATTTAGGGTGGGTCTGAGGTAAGACGCTCATGTCAATCAACTATCATGGGAGCGGCCTCTGTTGGTGTGACGCCACACCGACAGGCATCTAAGAATGGCTTGACCTGAAAAAGGGGATATTATTTTTTACAGATTAGATGCATACATTTGAACTCTATCATAGCCTATTGATTTATCCGGCGGGAGATGAGCTAGCACACGCTTGCTACACATCTCATAAAACGTCAAAATCTGTGAGAAAGAGAAGAGCACATATGTATAAATTTGATGACACCAAAGTACTCTTTTGCATCTCATGAACGGAGAAATACACACAAAATTATGTTAAATTGTACATTTTGACAAGTATTCATGTAAATACTCTCGGTTATATCTTGGGTGAATGTAAACAGTTGGGAGAATATCGGACGTGTATCATTACATTGCATCTGTTCATTCAGTTTTAAAGGGACAGCAGCCTAATTTAGTTACTATTGTATATGGCATTGATGTTAGCAACAAAAGAAAGACAGAAAATCACTCACTGCTCCTGCCTGAATCACTTTAATAGCCCTAATACAGATTAAGCTAAATTTATTTATATAAACAAATGTTTGCTTGAAAGAATGAGGAATGTGGTAAACAATTTGTTGTAAACAATGCATAACTAGCCTGTATAACCATTGGTTTTTCACTGAAAAGAAGACCATCTTGTTTCTTTATGAGAAGTGGTTTCATATAATTTTAATATAAAGGCATGTTGTGTGTCACAGGAGTTAAATCTGTCTATCATGATAAAACCTTAATATCAAACTTATGCAATGAGTTTGGTAATTTTAGAGAAATGCTTAATAAATGCACTACACTGTAACTAAACACATTAGATTTTAGTCAACTAAATCTACTATAGATTTAGTCAACTAAAATCTTATGATATTTAGTTGACTAAATCTAGACTAAAACTAAAAATAATTCAGATTAACTAAATGCCATTTTAGTCAGAAGACTATGACTAAAACTAAATCAAAATTTGCTGTCAAAATTAACACTGGTTTGCGTTTAAATTTTATATAATTTACGTAATAAAAATGTATTAAACATTACAATTCCCCCAATCTGGAATAAGTGACAAATATTCTCTATGAATACATTTACACTGCAAATGCTTAAATATTTTTATAAAATTAATGTTTTAAATATTTTTTAAACAAACAAATAAGAAATGTTGGGAAAAATGCAGTGATGCTTTTAAATATGAAACCAAACCACCAGTAGGTGGAGGCAAATGACTGTCAGTCATTTAGTTACTCATTCAAACGATTCGTTCAAACGGCAGATTCATTCAGAAAGAGGCAAGTGGCTATCTTTTATGAATGGGTTTCTGAATCATTGACTCGCTTGATTTGTTTAAAACTGTGGATTCATTCAGTAACACATAGGGATGGGCAATATCTTATCATTTGCAATATACCGGTAAAATTTTTCCCCACGACAAGAATTAGTCTTCCCCCGATAATAACGATAAAGTCTGGTTGTTCACATATTTCTGTATGCACCAGTGCGGAGTGACATGCTGAAGGTGGATGTGAAACTACTATATTGCTAAATGAGGAGCTCCAATCTGGAACTGATTTGTCAAAACTGTGCAGTGCAACAAAAATCAGTCTGAGCCTTGAATAACGTTAACTGTACTAGTAGCAAGTGTGCGATGCAGTTTTGCATGCGTTTGAACTTGTTTACAAACCTATTGTTCAAAAGCAAAGATACTGGCATGCTTTTTCTCCAGATTAACTTCATAACATAGTGAAGTGTTTGAAATAACCTTTTTGTGATCGGCTGAGGTCACATATCACAGAATGAGGCTGAAATCATACTATTTCATAGTATTATAAAGGCTATGTCGATTAGCATTGCATTATAAATATACTTTATCCTTATAAAAATACCCAAGATGGCTTGAAGAACACAGACAAACCATATATTGTAGCAATCGTATGTTTATTGTCTTCAGGTTTCCTCAGTTATTCAGCTACAGCGATAACTGGATTAGTGATTCCAGAAGCGTCGTTAGTACTATTACTTCTGCTATAAAGCGTATGTGGAGTTTCTGCGCAAGGGCGCCCTCTGGCTTCCGAATCAGAAAGAGCATTATTGCCAAGTGTGTTTTACACACAAGGAATTCGTCTTAATGTTAGGAGCTTCCAGTACAGAAAGTACAAACAATTTAATTCACATTCCAGTGAATTAAACAGTCATTACATTACGTGTGTACTCAGTACTGCTCACAACACCCTAACCTTTGGGTAAAAATAGGAAAGATAATACTTTTCTCTAAAGAAACAGGATTTCCCTGAATTAACGTCATTGATATCGTTATTGCAATAAATACCAGAGATTATCGGGATAAATTTTTAAGCCCATTTTGCCCATCCCTAGTAATGAAACACTGCTGTGTTGCTCAGAGACAGGCAGCAGTTCTGCTGTGGCTTTGATTGGAACTATTTTCGTCAGCAAAACTGAGCAAAAACAGTCAATATTGTGTCTAAAATGTAAATCACGTTTAACTTCTTGTTTATTGAATTACCATTGTATAAAATCAGTGTTGCATTTCAATTGTGTTGATATTCGCGGGAACGTCATGCGATGTTGCTTAATTAAATCATAAATTATAAATATTTTTTTTATACGGTAGCATGCATCTATAACTTTCTATTAGTGCTGCTGCACTCATTTGTTTTGATTTCTGCATGAGTCTCTCTCACATACTAACTTAAGCTACGCAAGCCTTATCTGTGTTACGTCAAAACGGACCAACATGACTAACATTATAAAGACTCCTTTACATGACTCATGTCGGTCACATTTCTCACTGACCTTTTGAAGCACAGCCAATGAAAACTTTGCATGATGTACCAAAAGACTCATTCACCATTTCCTGTGTATAGCGCCTTAAAAAAAAAAAAAATGGCGCAAAGCCATGATGCAAGTCATGTGAAAGGGCCCTAAGTGGGTGAGAGGGAGAATGCTATCTTCTAATTTTGAGAAAGCTGAAGTGGGGTGACTGGCTCATTCTGATTGGTTGTAAACTAAGAGAGTAGCACCTCCGCCATCTCATTTCTAAACACTAATACAAAGAGACATGCCTGGGGAACAAAGACCTGGCTGATATAATTACAAATTCTCCGGTGAATTCTATCTTTCAGCACGACCTGGAAGAGAGAAAGTGTGTGTATGTGTGTGTTTGTGTGTGTGTGTGACAGAAACATGACAGAAACAAAACATTCAGCAAGTAGGGAAAAAGTGTGTGTCTTGACACTTATTATTCCGCCTGGTCCACGAGTCCTAGTGTGTGTTTGAGGGGAGGTAATGGTGGATTATATTATTCTCTCGGTACTGTGCATTCACCATTCCTCTGTTTGTTTGTGTGTGTGTATGTGTGTGTGCGTGTCCATACAAATGATGAACCTCCAGGCAGAGGCTCATTTGAAAACCTCCAGGGGGTCTTGTCATGGAAGTGCAGCGAGCTTCAGGCGGAGCGAGACAGCGGGACACTTGGGAAGGTCCAAAAGGGCTCCGGTGCAGCCTGCACTCACATCATATGTTTGTTTAGCGCTCAGGGAGACTGAAAAGAGGCTTCCTGAGAGAGACTTGGCCTTTAAAGAGAGCGAAACGCTACATGGGCGCACAATAGACAAGTTCCCATGGAACTAGCTAGTGCCACGTCTCATAAGCAAAAAAAAATGAAAGAGAGTCAGAGTGAGGGATTGGGTGAAAGCAAAACAGTCATATTGACATTGACAGAAGGCCAAAGAGCAAGACAAAGAAAGTGAAAACCGAGGAACCGACTTCTAAAGTTCCATCACACGACAGTTCATCTTTACATAAACCGACGCCAGCACCAGAGACCACATGATCCAACCAGAAACAGACAAGCCAAAGTGTGAGGTGGAATGTCACTGAGGAGGTGCCGTCCTGCGTGCCTCCGACATCTGGGGTTTGCCGTTGAGGCTCAGGATCACTGAGGGTGTTGACAGAAGTAAAGCCCCTTTGAGTCATGCTCTACATATGGACCTCCGGGCTACAGCGATCGCGCTTCAGAAACAAGCAATCGGTACTGTGAAATACTAGAAGTCAAAACGCTCCACACCTGTTAAACTCATACGCTAGAGTATTTCCTGGGATTCTCAGGCAGCGAGGAAGCGACATGTTATAGGGTCCTAAGAGCTTAGTTGTGAATTGAGTTTGTGGAAACACCAAAAATCACTCAAAGGATACTAACTGAGACGCGAATGCAATGAGCCGTGAGATGCAGACATGAAAAACACGTTCTGATGCACAAAGCCTATCCTATATTCCTCTCCTTTCCTCTCAGTGGGTCATTTATACATGTAATATTTTATGTATTCCTTAAACATGGTGTCTGTGTTTATTTTCCTCAGTGTTAAAATGCTTTCTCCTAACCTGGCTTAATGTGCTATAAGTAAGCCATTTGTAGGTTGATTTCCCCAGTGGCAGCTTCAACATTACTCTGTTTGCCCGCCAGAGCAATATTGATTCTCATGCTGGTCCAAACTTCTGAAATTCTAAAAACTGTACTTCTCGCTCTTTATAATGAATGAAGCCTGAAGATTTCACACTGTAAACACAGCATAAAACTCTTCAACTATATTTCAGGTCTTCTGAATGAGAAAAAGATAGAAATTCAAGCGATAATTGCCCCGTCTAGTAAGTTGTTAACTGTTGTAACCGACTGAGTGACGATGAACGAATCATTCATGTTAGTTTTGTGAACCAGATCATGATTCATTGAAAAGATCCATCTCAAAAATCACAGCAAAAATTGGAAAAAAGTAACCACAGTTTTCAGCACTTTACTTTTGCATTGAACAGATTAATTGTGCAAGTTTAGAACAATATATAAAGGGTGACATTAAATGAGCACATGATGACATAACATTAATTTCTGAATGAAGTACCCGTTTAATTGGAAGACAGTCTGACTGTGGTTATCCTGATTGCATTCTATGATTAAGGTGGGGTGAAATAATTTTGAGTTTAAATAATCCTACCTGGGCGGTACATTTCCATAAACAGGTTTTGGTTATGTAGAATCCAATCACTGCCTGCTGTGCTGTATTTGTGCACTTCGACTACAAAATACGATACAAATTCTTCCAGGCGTCACGGCAGTCAGACGCCTGACATTGTGAATCCTGCCTGATACCCGAGTAACAAGCTTTGAGCTGAGTGGGTGTTACAACCAACAAATAAAATGAAGTTAGATTCCAATAAGAAGATACAGTACCTGGGGAGAAGAACTTTGACATCTTCCCCTTGTAAATGTCATAATCTGTCTCCAGAAAGACGCAGAATATGACACGGTCGATCTGCGGAAAGAACGGAAAAGAGACATTTAGCATAACGGAAACCTGGATCAATGCATCTCTGGGTAAACACATGGCTAAGGGCAACACTTTTAATAAATATGAAAGTACTAGTACTCAAACCTGTCATAACTAGAGCTCGGGGGACTCATTTAAAACACTGAGGCATTTTTAGAGACTTTTCTTACTTTGTAAAAATCTAAAACAGTCTAAAACAGTAATAAAAAGTTTATTCAGCGAAACAATTTTGGCAAACTGGCAATATACACAGAGCATTATCAAATTAGCTAAAACATTTATAATGTGTGGAATATTCTGAACGTTCCAAATTTGACATCTGCAGAACATTTTGCAAAGTTCTGCAAGCACAGATGCTTGAGAGAAATGAGCATTTTCTGCAGTGTCATTAATATATAAATTATATTAATTCAGTGAAGATGTTTTCTTTATGCTGAGCTTAAAAAAAACACATACACACAGAAAATGATCATACCAGTTACAATAGATCACCCTCAAAGTGACGGACTGCCTTTAAAAAAAATTCTGTCAATGACAACTTTCAGTTAACCCGACCTCTGGTACACAATAAGTTCACTGTATCAAATGATTAGTTTAAATGTAAGTACACAGCAGACCACCTAATATAAAGGGACCATTTTTGTAGGAAGAACCTAATTAATATATAAATGTCTTTTTAGAAATAGGTAGAATCGCACTGGAAATGAAAGCTCAAGCTGAGTGAACTGCATTATGGGACACATACGGTATACTGGACTGACAGTATTTTTTAATAGCCCATTTGTATTAAATCAAGAGCATGATCAAGATAAGTGGTATAATAAATACATACAAAAGAAGAGAACACATTATCATTCATCTCCACCCTTCACCTCCTCCACTTAGGCTCAGACTTGTAGCCATCTCTAACCACAGCTCAGCAGAATGCAAGCAATGTCACTTAGGAGCAGAAGATTGAAATTAAAACAAAAAAACATAAAACCTCCCAGCACTCCCTTATCACTGCAGAGACCGGATCCCATATTCAAGTCCATCTCCTTCCATTCCGGACCACCCAGACCGGCCATCCTGCTTAAGATCTCTATGATTACATTATAGTACAACAGGGATCTCAATACAAAACCCTCTTTTGATTCTTCCCATGTTCCCAAAACAAAGAGCTCATGTGAACAAGAGTATAAAACAACACAAAGAAAGACTGCAGTCAACCTGTAGGGAATACACTGTATTACTAAAATCAAAGATCGAGCAAATGTTTAAATAACAAACATTTCCTTCATATTTGCATATTATGTTGAGCCAGGTTCAAAAGGCTACATTGAAAGTCTAGAATTGGAAATGTCACTTAAACCTGAAAATAAACAGAAAGGTTTAGGATTGTGAATTTTTTTGCATAAAGTAATGTAAAATGAGCAAGCAATGAATATCCTGCTTTTTCTTTAATTCAACTTCAATTTCAAATAGTTAAGCTGACAAAAAATTATTTTTAAATACAATAAACTATATTAGAAAATGCAAAACAGAAGCATTACAGTTTCTAAACTGCTATTAAACACTGATCACCTGATTTGGAGTCCCTATATAAATATTCATTCCTGCCCTGAAAGACCTCCTTTAAAACCAAGAAAGGTGATACTTCCTCTCTGTCAAGTCTAAGGGTCCTTATCAGCCTCACTCTCTCACTCTCTGCCACAGGTACACCTCTCTCTCCCTCCACGGAGGAAATGTGCCTCCCAGGGAGACGTCAGATAATCGCCCTGCTGAATATTGCAATATTCCCAGACAGCCTTGTAATGGCCTCTCTCGTCTCGTCTGCTGGTGGATGGAGAGGGAGATAAAGCAGGACTCCCAGCGGGATGGCGAGAGACCGGACCACCTCGTCTCCCCCTTACTGGCAAACCGCATGAGGATTCAATATAAAATCATTCTCTCTCACAGCCTTGTGCAGACAGACAGCTGTCTATTAATAGTTTATGGCCTGCCCTTTGGAGTAAATGTTAAGACTTGACTTGAGACTAGTAACATTTTTATTTTTGTGCAGGAGAATGTCTCCAGGGGGTGTCGTGGCCATAAAGAGAGAGGGAAAAATGGTCCTGCTCACTTTTTTCACCTCTTCATCCTTTTAACTCAGAATTGGAATGAGAGACATCTTTAAGATGGCTATAAAGACCAAGGGCTAGGGCACAAAAAGGGGACAACACAACCAGGAATCTCTGCTCTTCTCTCAAAAACCTAAATGCCTGTGGAGAACAAAGCAGAAGAACCTATAATGTCACTGGCTCTCAACTGGTTTTCTTACAGGATCCAGATTTTATATTTTTTTTGTGAATACAGTACAAACTTTTTTATTGCACCAAGTAAACAAAAATGACCTTAACACTGCAACTTTTGCAACTATTACAGAAGAAGCGAACATATGAAACTATTACATAAGGTTCAAATGCTCACTGATGCTCCAGAAGGAAACGCGATGCATTAAGAGCCGGGGGGTGAAAGCATTTTACGAATTTGACGATCTGAGTAAATTTAACTTATTTTGTCTTCTGGGGAACATATAACTATGTTCTCTAGCCTCTGAAGGGCAGTACTAAGTGGAAAAAAAAATATGATATTTAGGCAAAATAAGAAAAATGTACACATCTCCATTCTGTTCAAAAGTTTTCACCCTCCCGCTCTTAATGCTTTTACTTCTGGAGCATCAGTGAGCGTTTGTACCTTCTGTAATAGTTGCATATGAGTCGCTCAGTATGAAAAGATGGATCTCAAAATCATACAGTCATTGTTGGAAAAGGTTCAAATACACAAAAATGCTGGAAAACCAAATAATTTGTGGGATCTGAAGGAATTTTCTGAAGAACAGCAGGCAGTTTAACTGTTCAGAAGAAGCAAGGGACTCAAGAACAACTACCACTAAACAAAAAACAAAACAAAAAACACAGTTGTGGATCATTCAGGTAAGAACACAGTATTAAGAAACAAGGGAATGTAGACTTTTGAACCGGGTCTTTTTTATAAATTCAACTCCTATTTTCTCTTGTGGACTATATGTAAACATCTTTTATGTGAAATATATTATTCAGGTCAGTACTAAACAATAACATGCATTTTGTATGATCCCTTTTATTTTGGTAAAATAACATTTGTAATGATTCTGAAAGGAGGATGTAAGCTTTTGAACTCAACTTTAGTATGCTTCATATTTTCTTTGACCTCTGAATTTTTCTCTTGATTTTTAGGATGAGGGTTTGTCATGCAACCTGTTCATGAAAGCATCTAACAAATGACATGGATTTGCTGCAAAATGATGTTGTTTGATTAGACAAATGGCCTAAATCTATTTATTCACCATCCTAACTACACATGAATTTATTATTGCATTTAGCTACAAACCTGTGACCCATTTTTGCATCTCACTAGTTGAGAACCACTGTGTTAGCAAATACATGGCAGAAGCATTTCCTGCTGGGAACTCTTCTGCATTTATTTAGATCATTACATCTGAGCCTCTCTCCCTTTCTCCCTTTCTCTCTCTCTCTCTCTCTCTCTCTCTCACTCATCCCTCAGGCAGTGAGTGAATGGAAAGGTGAGGGGTCCTGATAGAAGAGGTCATCCGTACCTTTTTCAGACATTATGTTCAAGAGTGGGGCACCTAGACTGTAGGAGAGATAGAGGAGAGGTGGAAAGAACTTTCCGTTTTCCGCCTTACGCTATTTATATCCAAATGGCCCCAGTGTATAGATGTCCAGTAGCGAAATAAAGGATAAATTAAAAGAGGAATGAAGAGAGGATGTAAAAAAGAGAGTGCAATCCAAACTATTAGTTTTGGATCCCAATATATAATACATATTAATACTAATAATCAATGTTATACTTAGTGATATATAAAGGGCCCAATGATTTTTGCGATGTGGAAAACGCGGACGGAATCGCAGAATCCAATCATAAAAATGGAATTTACTGTATAACACGGAATGTCACAGAATTTGCCCAATTTGAGATTGATAAATCAGAAGTAGGTCAGTACACTTAGGACTAGTGTATGTGAATATTAAGCTGCAAAAATGCTATTTAAATACGAATCCTGCACGTTCCACGTGTCTCTGTGTGAATGAATGGCGCAGACATGTGGTTTAGTTTATACACACATACTGAAGCACGTATGGCGCTCGTGGAGTTTTTAGTCTGTGCCGACTCAGTATATGAGTACATAAAACAATCTGTAGAATTGCTTCTGAGAGTCACTTTATGAGCATTTTACTTTTTCTTTTGAAAAAAGCTCTCATCATACCATATACAAACAGAAACTTGAAGGTCTTCACAGCAACCCGTCAAAATAAAAGTTCATTTTAACTTGAAGAAACTCTGACAGAAATATATTACTTAATGTAACAATAGTACTACTACTACTAAGAAAATAATCATTGAAACATTATATTTCAAGAAATGTTTACCAGGAAAAAAAATGACCAGAATTTATTCACAAAAAAAATGTAAATACACAACACAGTATTACTAAAAAAAAAAAAAAAAAAAAAATAAGTGCTGTCAAACAATTAATCATGATTAATCGCACCTAAAACAAAAGTTTTTGTTTACATAATATGTGTGTATACTGTTTATTTATTATGTACTGTATATATGGATACACAACATAATATTTTTCTTAAATATACACATGCATGTGTGTGTATTTGTATATACATACTAAATATATACAGTACACATATATATATATTATGTAAATAAAAACTTTTACTTTAGGTGCGATTAATCATGATTAATTGTTTGACAGCACTAAAATAAAATAATAATAAATTCATTATTTGCAAAACCAATTAATTACACATGCTTTTGATATTACAATTTAATGAAACCATTTTATAGAGCCTTAAAAATTAAAATTTTGGTTTAATTTTTTTAATGAATTGCTTTTAATTTGTTTTATGATTTCAGTTAATTACACATGCTTTTTGTTTAACATTTTCTTAATTTAAACATTAAATCAGATGGGGAAAAAGGGAATCCATAAAAATTAAAACAGAAAAAAAGGATTTTAGAAAAAAAAAAAAAACATCATTTGAGAAATAAATAAAATGAATTTCATTAGACCCATCACATACAGTAATACTTTTTTTTACAGGTTTAATTATACTGGCAGAAATATAAACATTATGTATATAATACTAAACCTAAATTTACACACATGCTGTACATAAATATATACTTTATGTATGCGTGTACAGTATTATACATATCACCATATATTTTATATTACTCTCTGTAGACACTATGTGTGTGACTGTATTTAAATTTGTGTATAAATTTAAGCACAGAAGTACCGTGTTGTGGGAATTTGGCTAAAATATAGTCCTATTTAACTCATTAACATATTAATTCATTTGTTCACGTGGTTATGCGACTCACTAGAGACTGTTTGCTTATTTGTTTAATCAAGTCTTCTAACCATTAATTATTTAATGTAAAACTGTCCTAGGTGAATTAATGCTAAGTTTACCATTGCTCCAATTTTCCATGGACATGAACACACACACACACACACACACACACTTGGAGAGAACTGCTACTGAGGGACTAACACTGATCATATGATCACTTTTATCACATCAGGCTCCCAGAGTCCCAAACTTAATATGGCAGCCACCAACATACCAGATATGACTTTTAATTTGAGATCTGAGATCAAAAACCAGTTTTGAAACATTATTACCTCATTTTTTTTTTAAAAAACCTGCTGAGGATATTTCTATATCTATATTACAGATATCCTCAGGCGAACACAAGGGCATAAAGGTATAAAAGCGGCTATATTCCTCATTGTTCAACAGTCTCATTTTTAAAGCTATTGAGGCATCGCAGAAGGGATATTATTTGTCAAAATAATGACATGCATTTGACACATCCAAAAGCAGTTTCTCTTCATGAACGTGTCTGTGCAGCACATTAGGTCAATGTATGTCCCAGGAGCCTTGTATGTCATTTTACAGTAAATGTGCCGAAAGCCCGGGAACTGAACTACAGTTCCCGTACACTGTGCAGAGCAGCGGGGGATTGTGGGAAATAAAGAGAATGGTGTTCAAACACATACACTGGTAAGCTGAGTGGAAGCTCAGCTTGAGAGGGTTAATGAAGGCCTAATGAGGAAGCAGAGATCGCTGTGTGCGGGCCAGACTGGTCATAACTCAACCCTGATTGAAGGACCTCTGCCAGAGGGAGAGATACGGGAAATGCTTCGCCACACAGAGATCTATCTCTGTAATAGAGAATTATAAAAATAATGTAAGTACATCTAAAGCAAAATTAACTGCTCAGCAACAATAAATACTCTACAGTCAAGATAACAGATGTTTTTATTTATTGACCAACGGTTTATTTTATTATGTATCTCACTGCTTTTATCACTGTTTAATAAAAGCAGCCATTCAAAATCGCCTTTCAGTAGACTATAAATCTCTGGAATTTCAAAGCAGCAACACAACTGGTGAAAAACACCTGGCCAGGTAGGAACAGCTTCAATCCATTCTCTTCGCTCTGATACAGTTGCTTGTAATTTGACTGTGGCTGCAGCCAGAAGCCGAGGCTCGGGGAGCCCAGCAGGTGCCACGACATTCAGCTGGCCCTCTTACCAGCGATCTGTCACCGCCAGGCACCCAGGCTCGTAATTACATGGGGACCGTGCCAGAAAAACTTTGACGCACTAGCTGTGGCACGTACACTCTTCTGCTTGGGTTTTCTTATTGTTTCTGTCAGGCGTGATGAAAGGGACGGGTGGGCCACCGCAGCTCTTGAACCTGCGTATAGCTGCCTAAAGGTAGGAGGAGATATGAATGAGACGCAGATGTGATGTGTGTTTTACGATAATTGTAATTACTGGCACACTGCGGTACCTTTTTGAACAAATGATGAATATTATCTAGCGAAGAGGTGGCTGTGTAGCTCCACATAGAGTGTGAGTGGGTTGTAAGCAATTTGTCATCATTATAGGAATGCTGTGCAGCTGAAACTCTATGTGCACAGCATTGAGGAACATTACTATTAAAAGTAAAGCATTACAATACTGCATTACTCATTTTGAAAAGCAATAAATGATATTGTTTTTGTTGTTTTTACTGGAAGTAATGCTTTACGTTGCAGTGTGTCCAGTTTGTCAAAACTTTGCATTTAATGTAATAAAGGCAATACCAAGAACTCCTTTTTAATGAATATTTTCAAAAGGAATACGTTGAATTGATCAAAAGTGAGAGTAAACACTTTTATATTGTAATAACAATTCAAATTTAAATAAATGCTGTTCTTCTGAACATTCTATTTATAATATTATGCAGCACAACCATTTTCAACTTTGATCATTTTACAAAACGTACTTCAACACCAAAATCAGCATATTAGAAAGATTTCTGAAGGATCATGTGACACTGAAAATTTGGAAAATTCAGATTTGCGATTTTATGAATAGCTAAAAATGTTGTATATATTTTAAGAAAAAAAACACCTATATTAAATTTCAAAATATTTATTTATTATTTATTTATTTATTTATTTTACTGTATTTGCAAATCAAATAAACACAGCCTTTCAAATATATATTAAAAAAATTACTGACTAAACTTTTGAAATTAAATAAACGCAACAAATATGGAAAACAATCTATTATGTAACATATTAACAACATTTTATTAGATATTTATTGTATTATTATTTGACCATAAAAGATATCTTGACATCTTGTCTATAGCAGCTGTATCTGCAAAATCTGGATGTCACATCAAGCATTTATTTGGGTTTTATTTTATTTTCCAACTATTTTTCTATACATCACTGATCCACCTTTTCCTTTAACACGGAAGTAAGCCTATGGATGGGATTTCCAGTTCTTTATTCGCTATTGGTAAAATAACGAGAAGAATAACAACGTTCAGTAAAGGGTAAAACTGTTTGCACTACAAAACAGTGTGCTCATAATGAAAATAATACATCAATATGGCAAGACACACCAATTCGCAATATCAAGCAGCAAAACGAGCTGCTTCGTACAGCTAAAAATAGCTGGAGGCGGATGAGACAGAAAGCCAAACACATTAAATGTACAAATGGCCACGCCCACTCTTAAAGGTGCACTAAGCAATTTTTGAAAAACGCTTTTGACCATAGTGCCGGACCAAGTCCCAAAACACACTTGTAGCAAGTCAGCATTAAGGGGCATGTCTTGTAATGAAAGCGGGAAGAGAGCGCTCAATTTGAGTGCACAGGACGGATTTTAGCAGATCGACTGTAGACAGAGAGAGATGGCAGATTAAGAAAAAAAGAGAAAAATATCAAAGGAACAAAACATTAAAAGAAAGGCAAGAGGTAGGACCCGCGTAAATATCGGAGCGGCTTGATGAGCGGGAAGTGCTCGAATCGGACACCGAGATTGCGTTGTTTCTTTTTGATTGGTGAGTAACATTGATTTTGCATTGTTTTTTACACAACTTATCTGTGTTGGCTTTTGCTTGAATATGCTTGTGTGTCATCTTCGCTTGTTTCCGCGATCATCGTTATGCCAGGGTTGTGTATGTGTCCTGTTGGGCTATGGGCGTGTTTGTTTTGGTGCTTTCAAGTATCAGCTACAATACAAGAACTACAATACCCATCATGTTCATCACATACTGTCCAATACATTCACACCTCCATGAAAGCTTAGGCAAAATAATTATTTTATTTTTGAAATTTGATTTAATAATTTAATTTAAATATTAAAGTTCTTACTTGTTAGTCTGACATTATGGTTTAAATTTAACAAGTAACAAGCTACTTGTAATCTGACAGACCCCAACACTGTATGCACAATCATGACACTGACAATGAGTAAAAAGGACAAGCATCAGTGCTATGCTTTGTTCATGAGGAGAAAGCTGGCTCATAAAGGCATGATGAGAAACGATGAAGAGAGTCCTGTCTGTCAGCATAAAGAGAGCAAGAGAGAGTGAGAGAGGAAAGGCAGTGTGGGGGGGGGAGCCAGAGTGCCCAGCGAGAGGCAGGTGGAGACTTTCCAGGCCTTATTACCAGCATAATTACACACACCTGAGCCAGCCCTGCATGAGAGGACAGTAATTAAAGAGTTGGGAAAAGCATGAGAGAAACACACACACACTCACACACATACACACACACAATAGCACTCACATCCGGAGATCTGCCAATGGTTAAAGAGGGAGAGGAGAATAAACAGAGGAGATTAAACGATGCATGAACACACACAAATGAACACACATGCATCAGGCAATTTGTCAAACGCTGGAGAAACAGGGTGGAAGATGTCACTCTGTGGCGGTCACAAATTAAAGGCATGTATAATTAGACTGCCGTTGGTGATGTTGATATATAATGTAGGGGGCTGAAAACAAACTTTGAGCCAAGCTCATGAAGTGATGCGGTATAGACTCATGGTGAGACATGGTAGAGACAATTAGCCAAGGCTAATGCTAACCTCAGAGTAATCTTGGTCAAATATTTTGACAGCGCTCTGCATGCTAATACCTCTCCTGACTGACCCACAGATGCAGTGATGAGACATTTGATACAACAATAGTCGCATCAAAGATCTGGAAGTTATTTGTTATTTTATACCATATACAGTATAAGCCTATATTTTTATTTGTTTTGTTAATAAATTAATTATTCTGTGTTTAATATAAGTGGGTTTGTCATTCTGTTTTGTTATTGTTCATTCAATCAATTGACGCCACATTGATGCTAATTTGAAAGTGAAAGTAAAATGCGCACAGGCATTTACAAGCTATTTAAAAGCGAAGAAAAGCGTGGAAAACTCTAACAAACTTCCCCCCAAATACGCCCCAGGAAAATTTCCTCACCGTCACACCCCTGCTGCTGCTGTCATAAAGACCCATTTTGAATGTTTATGTATTTTTCTTCTCTTTCTGTTCCCACTCGCTGTGGTGAAGCAGTTATGAAATATTGTTCCCTTAAATTCTTTCCAGCATTTTAGAAATCAATACAGGTTACATGCAAATTACAGTGAAGTACAACAGTTAGGCTACCGTACGGTGTTCAGCAGTAGTAAAAAAGGTATTAAACATTGAATTTTAAATCGATTTCTTTTCCTAAACTCAGAGATGTGGATTTGGACGGCAATTAAAATTCCACACAACCCTGGTGTTCGTCAGAAAACAGTAGGTAATTCGGCCGGGGATTTTAACGAAGTTCGTGAGAGAAAAACACCGACATCCTGGATTCAGATGGCAATTAAATCACAGACTACCCCCTGTAAATGGTGAAAATCACTAACGTCCCCATGAGAAACAATTGCCATCCGAATAGGTCTTTAGTCTCACTGGGGCAAATGCTTTCACCTGATTAATAAACCAAAACAAAGATGGACAGAAACCACTTAAGACAGTTGGGCAGTGGTCAGTCAGTCAGTCTGACATTATTTTAACCTTGTATGCCTCAAAGAGGGAGATTGTGAGGTTGGGAGTTGTTGGAATCATGGTTCAAACTCAATTATCATTTCAGAGATGGCTTCTGAAAGGTTTGGCTTTTGAACAGAACAGCTAGATCTATACATCAAAGCACAGTGGCCTAATAACCTCGCTTAAGAAACCAGCGGACATCAGTTGAACTGCTGGGAAAGTGCTGGGTGATTTTTCGCATAACTAGCAATTGTTAAGTGTCTATAAATAAGGATAAAATGTCATGCAAATGAAGAAAATGTTAGCAAATGTTCAACTGTTAGCATATGCTAATTTACATTCCCCTACTTGACACTGTTATCCAGTTCATTTTAACCCAAAGAAGTAAAAGCCATTTGCAAAAGGGTGTTCTTAGCACATTTTCCTAAAACACTTTTATATTAAGGACACAAATTTTCATTAAAATGCTACTTTATTGACCAAAATATTATTTTAAGATACCATGGTGACCCATTTAGCATCCAGGACCCACTTACATAACAGTCGTTTTAACATGCTGCAGTCTTTTGTCTTATTAAAAACCACATTGCATAACATTTTCAGCATAAAACATTCAAATGCAATGTTCCTAAACTGTGCCCATAAGATGCAAATCTGATCATAAATTAAGCACCATACTGCGTAAATCAAGCCTGTCGTTCAAGGCTTGCCAAGATATTCTTCACAGATGTATAATAGAAAATTAAAACAGCAGCTATAAAACTAAACGCAGAGGATATGAGGGAATTACAGTAAGATTTAAAGCTGCATGTCAGCAAAAATACAGTGCTCTTGAAGTCTCTCCTCACAAGAACTCTACTTGAATGACTAAACAACAAGACACGCTTTTTTCAGCATTCATTCCCTCTGGAGTGCAAAGAAAGCCACGTCTGGAAATCTTGCATTTATGTACACTAAAATACAGGATACTGTAAAATGTCACAGCATGGGCGTAACTTTCGCCACCACTCTGGGGCTCTTGATCTGATAGATAATACGGCAGTAAGTAAATGTCAACTAGCGCACACTGTCCTCCCAACGGATGAAAAATGGAGTCCATTTCACCTCAGCTGAAATGCTAACAGCTTATTTGACAATAACGCCATAGTCACTTTTTCAGAAAATAGCCCCCAGCTGAGGAACATGCAATTTCTTGAGGGACACATTGCCACTTTTTGGCTTTCTAATGGATTGGATAGGTGTTGTGAGAGCAAGGGGGAAACAAGGCTCAACGCAAGCGTGTGTCAGTGTAACATGAGCATACAGCTAATAGAGCATTGATCCATTAGAGCTGGTTGTCAGACCGCAGTGTTAGACTGTAATTAAGGTGATGAAAGGGGTTATCCATTGTGCATGTTTAAAACACAGGGACAGAGGGCAGAGAAAAATTGAACAATTCGCCCCACACATATACCAGTATTCAAGTATACTTCTGTTCATTAGTGTATATAAATAAATAATAAATATTTGTGTTCATTAATTCTTCAGAAGGGAATTATATCAAGAATCAAGGGCATGTAAACTTTTGAACACCTGTCTATCTATATGCAACAAGTGCGTGGCTTACTGAAGGAATCACTGAATCATTCACTCAACCAACTTGTTCCAAAATCGGGATTCATTAAGGAACAAAAAAAACAACTGACTGTCTTACAGAAATAGGGCCCTATGATTTCTGCAATGCGGAAAACGCAGACGGAATCGCGGAATCCAGTCATAAAAACAGAATTTTCTGAATAATGCAGAATGTCATGGAATTTTGTCAAAGTTTGAATGAATTAATCAAAAGTAGGTTATTACACTTGAATCAAACTGCAATATGGACTCTGTAAATATTACGCCACAAAAAATACCATTTCAATGTGAATCCTGCATGTTCTACATGTCTCTGTCTTAATGAGACACTGAAACACTGAACCGTGATTTCAGCATCTGTCGTCTCACTAAATGAGGACATAAATACATGAACAATATCTGCTGAGAGTCACTTCATGAGCATTTGACCGTTCCATTTTAGGAAAACTAGAGTTATATCATATACACACAGAAATGAAAAGGTAGACACTGCAACCCGTCAAAATAAAAGTCTGGTTTAACTTGAAGACATTGTGCCAGATTACTACTATTACTAAAATTAAACAAACATTATTTTTTAGGGTAGAATCACACAACATTTCTTCCATGTTTTAATTTTAATAGTAAATTGTTTTACTAGTAAATGCCAAAAAAAGTTTGCTTAATTTTCAATAATTAAAAGATAAATGAAATTAATGTTTTAAGCCTTCATTTGATAACCAGAACATTTAAATACACAACACAATTTCTGAGGGTAAAAAAAAACTTTCATAAGGCTATTATAAGAATAAATTTGAATAAATTAAGTATGCATTCAAATAATTAGACATGCTAAAACACAAAATTTGATAACAATAAAACACATGGTGAGAAAAAATAAAACATTTCATAGGGCCCTAAACAAGTCATTTTTGTTAAACCTTTATTAATTTAATGTGAAATTGTATGTGTTTCATGATTTTAATTAATTAGACATGCTCTTTGATTAATACAGTTTAATTTAACCATTAAAAAGGAGTTGAGAAAAATTAAAACGAAAAAACAGAATCCAGAAAAATCTAAACTGAAAAAAACAGAATTCATAGGGCCCTACAGAAATGAATCATTCACTGTTTTGTCTTATTAAAAAACCACAATATGATGTTCTTATATTTTGCCCATAAGGAGATAAACTGATGATGACTTAACACCATACTGTTTAAATGAAGCCTTCGGCTTAGGACTAGACAAGATATTCTTCACAGATGTATAATAGAAAATTATAATTCAGGAGCACCACTACTGTGTGCTGCTCAGACATACAGTACGTACATGGACAACTGAGCATGTGATCATATATTTTATGCAAGACACAAAGCTATAAACCGAAAGAGAAAGTCAGTTTATGTTAGTGTGAGTTTGCAACAATGACAGCTCTCTTTCTCTACAAGATAATAATGCTAATAGTGCCCTCTGATGTGGGGTCAGCTGAAAAAGATGGCAAATGATAGCAGCTGAATGCACGATAGCATTTGCCAACACGCTGACTGCCACACAACCCTCTATTTTCCAACAGAGACAGACAGAGAGATTGAGAGTCTCAGACCTCGCCCACTAATGAAGGATGCTCCAAAACTGACAAGTGGAGAGGCCACAGGCTCCATCCCTTTTTCAGGACTTGCGAGTGGTGTCCAGCAGAGCCTTCATAACCCTGCATTTTAATCAAACCTCTCCTCATGAACGATAGGATTCTGCCTGTTCACTGCATGAATCACCACTTGTTCAAGTTCCCTCTTAGATAAAAAAAAAAAAAACTTTTAATGGTCTAGATTTTGCTCCTGAAGCAAGAATGCAAACTATTTTAGGTGGTCAGGTTAGCATTAGCACTCATGCGGCAGATATAAGCAATGTGTATTGCCATTATTATGTAATCTAAACAAAAATCAGTCTGATTGGAGATAAAAAGGATTTATGATGATACTATATAAATGTACATTCAGTGCTGCCAATATGGCCGACTGATGACGCATCGTGAAAACACTCTATATGGAAGAAACAAAGTACTTCCACTTTGTAAAACACACATACAAACAAATTGTTTAACATTATATTTGACTGCAATAAGAGCTGTCATGATATCAGATTTTTCACTATGTTATTATTGTGGCCTTCAGTTATCATGACTTCCAGTCTAATCTGCATCCAGCTATTTTTAGCTGTACAAAATAGCTCGCTTGGTTCTTCATATTGCAAATTGGTGCTTCTTATCATATTATTTTATATGTATTATCTTAATTATGAACACAGTGGTTTATAGTGCAAACAGTTTTACTGTTTACTGCCCATTTACTTCTCGTTTTTTCCCTATAGCCGCTAATGAACCGGAAGTCTCGCCCATAGGCTTACTTACGCGTTGAAGAATAAGGTGGATAATGGTGCTGGGTGTACAGTTTTGGGTGTGCAATTCGTTCAGTGGTCTAGTCCAGATATTCATTTTATAACTGATGTACTTCCAAGGGAATTCACTAAGAATTAACTGTGCAGTGCTGAACAAAATGTGCATCTTTTAGGATAATTAATAAAATGCAGGTTGCAATATGGCCGAAACTGGCTTCAGCCAATTGTTCCAAAGATGTTACCTTCATGCAAAGCACCATTCAGCGACACTATGCATAGATTTAGCTGGTTGCAGATTAAATGACAGCAGACACGTCTGTGTTCTAAACATAGTTTGCGTTCTGGAATAACTGCAGGGAGTGAGGTAGCATTTGTACCTTCGAAATACATCTCTCCACCTTTTTTCTTCTCTCACTTATGTGGAGTCATGCTGGGTTTCCTCTGCAGGAGGTGCGTCCTTTTACAGGTATAGTGGAGCGGAGGAAGGTATAGTGGAGATACAAACATGACACAGACAGACATGTGTCTTCTTCTCTGGAGTGCCGCTGGCACTTCTCTCATCCATCTTTGTTTATCCTGTCTGTAGTCATCCAGAGTTAGTGCTTCTGACATCACTGGTAGGAGCTCGCAAACAACTAGAGTAGGTGAGAATGTCTTGTCCTGACAAGAAGTGTCAAAATCGGCGAGCATGTTTCCTTAAACAGCTTGCGAGAAGCAGCGATGTCAGCTGGAGAAAATTAGAAGCAGTGTATTCGCTGTCAAAGCTGGCTTTTTCATTCTCTCATAACTCAACGTAGCAGGTAATCCCACCACCCTGTGACTTTGTGAAGGTAGTGTGTCAAATCAGAGATCCAACATGGTGGGACAAACACAGAAAATCTAGAGAAACTGGCTGACAAAGCTTGCACATAAACAGCTAAGGCCAGAGCTGTGTACAACCACCTACTGTAGAGAATGGTGGGAATTTAGATTTAGACATTCACAAGTTGTATGCACAATAAGCACCTGCATCATCAGTTGAAAAGTTTTGCTTTCTACAATAAACTGGAGATAAATATCCACCTCCTGCAGCAATCTTTTTGTTTTCTGACATAAAAAGTATCCTGTTGCAGTGTGAGAAAGCGCTGCATTTTAAACAATTGTGAACAATTGCAGACCTTTCTTCAAACCGATTAGATCAAAAAAGTAATTCGTTTGCAATCTGGCACCTCTAATTCTGATTCTAAACAGCTCACCGAAGACACACAACGTGATTGCTGAAATATTATCAAGGCAAAAGATTCTCAGGTTGTTATATGGTAATCTGACCATCCAAAAACAGACTATAAAGACTCAGGGATCAAAACAACTGTTAGCCCACCAAGCAGAGAGATACAAAACTATACTTTTCCTCAGATGGATTCCTCTGTGGGACCAGAGAACTAGACACCCTGGAAACCTGAGGGGCCGTTTTTAGCTCACATTCCTGCCGTCTGACATTCAAATATATAATATTCATCTCTTGGCTTGCAATAAAGCACCTTTCTGATATAGGCAATAATTCACTGTAGTTTTAGCACCTGGTAGTATTTTAAACAAGTAAGGGGGCTTTAAGAAAAAAAATCCAGATGTAGGTGTCGATTCATTGAGAGAAAATGAAATACAGCTGAAATAAAATAAAATTATTAGATGAAAAACTTAAAGTACTAAAAATATTAAAATCAAAAATGAAATAAAAATTAAAGCTATATAGAAATAATAGAAATAATAATAATAATAATAAAAACCTACGTAAAATTATAAAAGCACATAAAATTACTAAATTTAACTCAAATAAAAACTGAAAATCTAAAAATGAAAACTAATTCTAAATAGTAATAAACACTACAACAGTATAGTATAAATAATACTAGGGCTGTCAGTCGGTTAAAATTTTGTGATGTGTCGATTAATTAATCTAATTAATCGCAAAATAAATTTGACTGTGAAAATGCCCACAAAAGATTATTTAAAGCTATTTCTGTGTTAAATGAGAAAATATCAAGTAGACATTACAAATTGTAGCTTTAAAGAAATTGATTCAACATAAAATTTATTACACATAAACATTTAGGCTGCAACAGTAATCTATGGAACATAAAAGAAAATAATCTGAGAAACATCTCAGTATTTTTTGTTCATATAATGAAAGTTATGTTAACCAAAACAGCTTTGTTACCAACAGTCTTCAAAATACTTTCTTTGATGTTCCACAAAAGAAAGGTTTGAAACGACAAGAGGGTGAGAAAGTGATGACAGAATTAATTTTTTTTGGGTGAACTATCCCTTTAACGTTTTTTATAATAATTATTGTTATTGTTGTTTAATGAAATGATACTCTAAATAAGAAACTAAATCTGCCAGCAGGTGGCGGTAAATGTCTTTATGAGTCATTCACTCATTCCATTCCATTCGTTCAAACGCCTGATTCTATTGGGAATGAAGTAAATGCCTCTCTTAATGAATGGGCCTCTGAATCATTGATTCACACGATTCATTCAAAACGCGGATTCAATTGGTAACTAAACACCACTGTGCTGCTCGGAGATGCGCAACAATTCTTCTATGGCTTCAAAGGTAATATGCTTTTTGCAAAATTGAGCAAAAACACAATGTATTTAAAATTTTATTTAAATTTAAATTTGTATTTAAAACACAACATCAACTTCTTATTTACCGAACTGTTGTATAAAATCACATTTAAGCTCGTGAAAGATCGGGACAAAATCAGCACTTGTGTCATATTGCTCTTGCTGCCCATGGGATGTTGTGTGACGTGATATATATAAACAAAACACATACAGGGGCATTTTTGTGCACCAATATCTTGGTGCATAACTGCATTTGTGGAGTTGTTGCCCTGCATCATATTTGTCAACAGTCAACTATATGAAATATAAGATGATGTACAGGTTTAGGGGCAGGGCCAGTGCGTTAACTGCGTTAAAATATTTTATTTGCGTTATTTTCTTAACTAATTGATTAAGGTAACGTGTTAAACTGACAGCCCTAAATAATACTTATATAAAACTCACACCTGTCTATCTATCTATGATTATCATTTGTACATTGGTAATCACGAACTGAACAAAGAACATCACAAATCACATTTCAAGGCTAAAACATTATGCACAGACAAATCCATTATGTGCTCTGTTTACAACCGTAATTTCATAAATAATTTTTACATCCTATTTCTAATCGTATCTTGTTTTTACACTGCTGACATTTCTGTTTTGACATCTCAGAGACAAGCACTACTACAAACTTGATCTCCGGATTATTTATTCATTAATATTAAAATGCAATAGGGAAAAAAAAGCATCTGAGCAAGCATAAAATTGCCTTAATATTGTACCTCAATGCCAACACAGCGTGGATCATCCACAAGGCCGTAAACTCAAGCACGTCTGCGCACAATATCAATTTATTATGAACAGTACAAGGCAAAGGTTTGGCTCGTCAATATTAATTAGGTAAGTGACTGGACCGTCTAGAAAGATTACCTATCAGCAACAGCCAGAGCTAATTAATATTCATGGGCTCAATCTCAGCCATATAGTGAAATCACAACGCAGTCATCTTCAGCCCCCACTTCGTACTTTAAAACTTGTTCTAGCTCCGCTGTGTGGAAACATCCTTGAGGGCAAAATCCCACTCTCCACACATGAATTGACCACACTGCAGGCGCAGCAATAAATGTCAAGTGGGTGTTTGTGAGGGAGAGTGGGAGGAGGCTCTGTTGTCCTCTCATCTTCGCACAATCATTTATATGACAAAGCTGTGCGCTTCCTCTTGGAGGACTGTTATTTTCCCTCTCTAATCTGAATAGATGAGCAGCCTCCACACATTCTGATAGGAGAGAAGCAAAATAAATTCTGAAGAAAAAAAGTTTGGATAGGGAACATTTCTTAATTTAGTTTATCTTAAGGGAAGTCTGTCACGGGAAGATGAAGAGGAAGATTCATCCTCTCTCCTGCTAAAACAACTCGATATGTTTTAAAAAGACATCTCAGAGGGTTTTTCTATCTACAGGAGTCCTTCAAGTTTCTTAGAGGCAGAAATGAAAAGTAAACTTATACAATACCAGTCAAAAGATTTTTTATGTTTTTAAAGAAGTCTTTTCTGCTCACCAAGCCTGCATTTATTTGATCCAAAGTACAGCAAAATCAGTAGCGTTTTGAAATATTTGTATTATTTTAAAATATCTTTTTTTCTATTTGAATATGTTTTAAAATTTTATTTCTGTAATTTCAAAGCAGAATTTTTAGCATTATTACTCCAGTCACATGATCCTTCAGAAGTCATTCTAATATTCTGATTTGCGGCTCAAAAAACAATTATTATTAGTATTAAGTTGAAAACTTAATTTTTCAGTTTCTTTGATGAATAGAAAGTTCAGAAGAGCAGCATTTATCTGAAATAGAAATCCTTTGTAACATTATGAATGTCTTTATCGTCACTTTTGATCAATTTAAACCATCCAAAAGTATTAATTTCGTTCATTTTGTTCCAAAAAAAATAAAAATAAAATTATAAAAAAAACTTATACTAACTCCAAGCTTTTGAATGGTATAGTGTATAATGTTACAAAAGCTTTTTCTTTCAAATAAATGCTGATCCTTGGATCTTTCTATTCATGAAAGAATCCTACAAAAAAATGTACTCAATTGTTTTAAATATTGATAATAATATATTTTTTTCTTAAACTGCAAATAAGTGTATTAGAATGATTTCTGAAGGATCATGTGACACCAAGGAGTAATGATGCTGAAATTTTTGCTTTGATCACAGGAATAAATTACATTTTAAAATATATTCAAATAGAAAGCAGTTATTTTAAATAGTAAATATATCCCAAAATATTAATGTTTGTGCTGTGTTTTGGATCAAATAAATGCAGGCTTGCTAGGCCGAAAATACTTCTTTAAAAAACAAAAATCTTACTGTTCAAAAACTTTTGACTGGTAGTGTACTTTTTGTTGGCTGTGCAAAAAAACCCCTCCTCTTTTATTTTTTTTTTTTATCAAAAAAAAAAAATCTGAATAAATCAAACTTTTGCATGTGTTCAATTTTTTTTTTTTTTTTTTTTTTAGGTGAACTATACCTTTAAAAACCTGGTAGTTACATGAGGCTGTTTTCTTTCTTCACTTTGACAGATGCGGCCTCAAACCACTAATAATATTTGAGGTTTTGGAAACTTAGTGGGTGTTTATTTCCGCATTCAGCTGAGTCATTAGAAGTTTCCACAAGCCGTTTTGGATCATCTGAAATATGTGATTTGACCCATAAAGCGGTCCTGAGATTCACCAATGGAATTAGTTCAAATCTTGCCAGAAATCTGGTGAACGCGATCAAAAGCTCCCATGGAGCTATAGCCAGTGATCTGTTCAAGGCCAGACCGAAGATCAGAGAAGAGATTTCGGCGGCTGGGGGTTCCAAGAGACGGGTCATCCCACTATCAGCATCAAGGGTTTGTAGTAAATCCTGTTTCGACTCAAACTTAATCACTGACCTTGAAATAAATGTGTGCAAATATTATCTGATGAATAGAACGATATGTTTCTCTCATCCAACATTACGCTAATCATCACCACTTCCCACTGAAACGTCCCCTCATGTATAACCAACATTATCACACTTTACCCAACTGGCCTGTATTAGCAAACTCATTAAAACAGGAATCATTTTTCATGTGTCCTTGGCTAAATCTATTACTCCTTTTTTACTGCAGCTCACTTTACAAGGGCGTACAACTCGAGGCTCAAACAATACCGGCTCTGAAATAATCACGTGTCCATAGTGGCTCCACTGTCGCCACTGAACACTTACAAGTAAAATATAATTGAGAACCAGACCCCTAAAATTTAAGTGCTTCATTAAAGTTGTGTTTGCTTTCAGTGCTGCCGGTAAAAAACACTCTTCTCACTTTCTGTGAGGAATGGGTCATGGTCTAACCTTATGACTCTTGTGAGACACACATACGCCGTAAAAATGAAACTAAGGTGCCCTCTAGGGAAGTGTTTGTTACAAAACCCCTAAAATGGGCAGTCTGGATAAAATCTTGGTTGAATTTGGTTTTAAAATATTGCGCAATAATGACCATTTCTGAAAAATAATCAAAGTTTCCTGGAAGAAATCCAAACAGAGTATGCCATTGTTGTGGGTGTGCATTTTTGCTGAGGTTGAAGTTCAAAGCAGGATAAACTATGAAGATCATTTGTAAACAAGCATTGGAAATTAGCTCACAATACAGAAGCAAAACAAGTTACGTTAATAAAGCCTTTGAAATCAAAATCCTTTTGAAAACAAGACGACATCCGTCCCCAACTTTTCTTTCCTAAAGACATGGCTTTCATATAAAAAGATCAAATGATGCCATATACAGCAATATCTCCTTTCCATTGTTTTGGACTGTTAACTACTGCCATATGGATGAGGTAGACATTATTGCCTCATGCCAGACTTATGCAACTGATCTCTTGCACTAGTGACACAGTTTAAAAACTAAATCTGTAAAAGATTTGTGTTATATTAAAAGGAGACAATATGATACACTACCAGTCAAAAGTTTGGAGACACCTACTCATTCTTTATTGTCACTCATAGTGTGTTTTCCACATTTTCACTATAATGGCATTAATTCTAGAATTCAAGAATTCTAACCTAAATTTAAACAAATCAAAACGTTCTATATTTTGGCAAAACAATCACAACCCTACTGACTTCAATTGTGCCGCTTATGGTTGAATTGAACTCGTTTCATGATGAATGAACTTTACACACTCATTGAACTGAACTGAAATAAAAATGAAAAGACTGGAGCTGAATAATAAGACTACTGTTTTGCTACAGCTGCATTACAGCAAAATTTGGATTTGTCTCATTTTTGAACTCTGCATCATTGATTTTGTTAATTTTCTGTTTGATAATTTAAAACAATTTTTATTGTATAAATGTGACTTGACTTCTTTAAAGTAATCACCCTTTAATTATACAAAAAAAAAGGACTGGAATGAGATTTTTATTTCTTAATAAATACATTATTTTGTCACTATTTCCATTATGTGCACTGGTACTGTAAAAAAAATATTTTTAGGCTTATACTTCTGATACTCTAGAGGGCGCTCTCTCTACCCCCGCACATTAATTCACACATTGTGTATCTTTATTAACATGAGTCGTTTACAGTTTCATGCTCTGATCTGTAGGCGAGCTGGCTGCTGCTGTCCTCCAGGCTGGGCCCAAACAAAACCCTGTCCACTTAAAACATAAAAAGGATCTCTTGTAGCAGCTCTTAAACCATTCACACACGAGACAGACCTTTATCTCTCTCCTCCCCTCTCCCTCTTTTCTCTTCCCTCACCTTTCTCTCCACGCTGCTAGGCCTCCTGCTGGGCCTCTTTTTTTCCGTCTGCCTCTTGCAAATCAATATGAACAAACACAACCATCTAATAACCGCCTAAAGAAACAATGAATTCAGAAAGCGGATCCAATTAGAATTCTAAGTGGTGGGCAGCACTGCTTTCATAGCTCGGCTGAACAAACTAGCACGCCGGCAGTCAAACAGAGGGCTTGAGGACATGGAATGCTCTGTTTGATTGGCCGGCTTGGGGTCTTGTCTGGGTTGGAGAACTTCTCTCTGATGTTTTGTTCCTCTTCTGTTTATTCAGATGGGCCAAAGAAAACAGGCTGAAATTGTGGCCTGTTAAAATAACCAAGCACTGGATTGAATTGTGAACCTGACATACCAGAAGAAAAATGTGTTTATGTGTATGTCAGGGTTGTGCACCTTTCAGAACTGAATTGAGAATGTCTTTTAAATTATAATTCAATCTGTGAATTTCAGTTGAGACATGGATGGATGGGTGGGTGGGTGGATGGATAGATGGATATACAGACAGGCAGAACAATAGGTAGAGAGATGGACTGATAGATAGATAGACAGACAGATAGAACAACAGACAGACAGGAAGATGGACAGATGGATGGACAGACAGAGAGAGAGAGAGAGAGAGAGAGAGAGAGATAGAACAACAGAACGATAGACAGATCGATAGAATGGCAGTCAGGACGATGGATGGATGGACAGATGGATGGATGGACGGATGGATGGATGGATGGATGGATGGATGGACAGGTAGAATGATAAACGGATGGACGGACGGACAGACAGACAGACAGACAGACAGACAGACAGACAGACAGATAGATAGAAAAACAGCGATAGATACATCGATAGAACAACAGACAGACAGGAAGATGGACAGATGGATGGATAGATAGATAGATAGATAGATAGAATGATAAACAGATGAAAGGACGGATGGACGGACAGAGAGACAGAGCGATAGATAGATCGATAGAACGACAGACAGACAGGTCGATGGATGGATGGATAGATGGATGGACAGATAGACTGATAAATAGATGGACGGACAGGTAGACAAACAGGTCAAAAGACAGATAGAACAACATAGTGATAGACTGACAGAAAGACAGACAGACAGGACAATGGACGGACAGAACAACAGAGTGATAGATAGATCAATAGAACGACAGACAGACAGGACGATGGATGGATGGATGGACAGATAGAATGATAAATAGATGGACGGACAGGTAGACAAACAGGTTGAAAGACAGACAGACAGACAGACAGACAGACAGACAGACAGATAGATAGATAGATAGATAGACAGGCAGACAGACAGACAGGACAATGGATGGACGGACAGATGGATGGACGGACAAACAGAACAACAGAGCGATAGATAGATCGATAGAACGACAGACAGACAGGACGATGGATGGATGGATGGATGGATGGATGGATAGATAGAATGATAAACAGATGGACGGACAGGTAGACAAACAGGTTGAAAGACAGACAGATAGACAGAAAGACAGATAGATAGACAGATAGATAGATAGATAGACAGGCAGGCAGGAAAATGGATATGTATATGGATGTGTATATGTTAGGACATGCTATATGTTCAATGCAGTGTTGTGCTAGTTAACCCAGAAGCCTCCGCTGCAGAGAGATACCATCAACATAGGCAGTACCTGTTAACAAAAGTGACCCTTGAGTGCTGCTGCACTGGCCATTTCAGAAAATACGCTTTAAATGATCCTTTTATGAACAGTAAAGAGGAACCTCTCTAAATACTGCAATCAGTCTGTAGCTTTTCAAACACTTCTACCCAGAGACCATTTTACATTCATAATGTTTCATCTGCATTTGAGGATGGTTCACATAATCCATTTTTGGAAACGACTCAGAAATTCAAAAGAGACCCATAAAGTAAATGGAACCAGTGTAGATACATAACGCAGTTAATGGAAGATTGAATCTAATTTTTGATTAATATCCCTTTGAGCACTTTAATGACAGCTCATTTCAATAAAGGACCTTTTAACCTTCAGTAATATGCATTTCACCGCTTAACTCATTCCTAGAACTAGGATCTCTCAGACAAGACGCATTAAACTCAATTACTGTCTGAACAGAGTAATGTCATAAACAGCACAGGATCATGTGACTCAAACACAGGTGCAGCGCCTTAAAAGCACAGCATCGAAAACCTCATAGGTCTCTGCTGATCTCGATATTTAATTTCGCGTACTACCTCAGACGCCTAGACACGTCAAGCCATTTCCTGTCAGATCGTGACAGAAACAGGCTGTAGTTTTCGCAGTGCTTTCAGCAGCTTTGATGGACAGCGAATGCACGCGGGGGATGAGTAATCCTGGGAGTATCTGAAATGGCGTTATGCCGTGGTGGTTTGTGTGCGATTTATGAAGCATCCAGTCTAAGAGCATTTCACTAACACACCGTCCCTCCCACCCTCGGCTCGCTGTGACTACCCCATGAACTCCCTAATCAATAGCGAATCTGTCTCAGTCCGGCTCTCGCTGAGAAAATCGATTTCCCCAGGCGTCTCCGGCAGTGTTTTCCATTGGCTGGCCGGTGGAACCATCCTTGTAACCAACTGCTAAGAAAAACACATTTTTTCAAGCTATGAATGCCAGTTTTGCCAGACACCACAAGTGTGATTCCACACATTGAGATCCTTAATGAATAACACATACTCTGGGAAGGTGACACTTCGCGACAGCAATACTAAGACAAGCTAAAAGGCAGTAATGCTCATACATATTTATAGAGTTTAAATAGCAAAGCGCCAAACTGTGGAAAGTAGATGGAGAGACATGTAAACATATTTCTTTAAAGCATAAATGTTCATCTAAATGTTAAAAGGATTGTACACTCAACAATACTTGTATGACTTCTGTTTTTAAGGTACAATCATACCTTAAATAACATGATGTTCTAATTCTAATCTCTCACACTAATTAGAATAAATGGAATATAAAAAATAATGCCTCCAATATTTCAACTATGCTAAATAAAAAAAAAAAAAAGCATGGTTGAATTAGAGCAAACACAGAAACCCGCAGGAATTACATAACTAGAATTCCTCCACCTAGTCGATTTAGACACATTACAGCTGAAACAACAAACCGAAAAATAAATGAAAGTGCTTTAACAAAAATACAAGCTTCACATTTCTGCTTTTAAACCCTCTGGCTCTCTGTTAGGCTTTCATTGTAAGCGCATAAATGTAAACACATTTTCTGTCCTTTTTTACAAACCGAGGGACGAGTCATAATAAAGATATTTTCTGGTAATCAACCACAAGCCACAGATGCTACGGATAGAATTTAACTCACATTTACCCTAGAAGAGTGTTTTTAGATGTGATTCTAAAATACACTATTGAAAAAGTCTAGGGTTAGTACGATTTTTTTGTTGCTGTTGTTGAGAGTTTTTTTTTTTTATTATTTATTTACTTTGATCAACAGTGACAGTAAAGAGATTTATAATGATTCAAATGGTTTCCATTTCAAATGTTTTTTGCTGTTGCTGAAAGATTTTTATTATTTATGTATTTTCAGCAAGGTCACATTAAATTGATCAAGAGTGACAGTAAAGAGATTTATAATGATTCAAATGATTTCTATTTCAAATGTTCTTTGACCTTTCTATTCATAAAAAATACTTAGAAAAGTAATTAAAGGATTAGTTCACTTCCAGAATAAAAAAAAAAATCATTTATTCACCCTCATGTCATCCAAGATATTCATATATCTTTCTTCAGTCGAGAAGAAATTAAGGTTTTTGAGAAAAACATTCCAGGATTTTTCTCCATATAGTGGACTTTCAACAGGTAGAAGGTCCAAATGGCAATTTCAACACACAATCCTAGCTGAGGAATAAGGGTCTTATCTAGCGAAACGGTCATTTTTAAAAAATAAATAAATAAAAATTGACATACTTTTTAAACTGACATACTTTATTCTGGAAGTGAACAAATCCTTTAAGTATTCAATTTCAGTAGTAAAACTTACTAATGTACTTCACACTCCTGATAACGTGTAAGATGATTCACAGACACAAAGTGTTTCTGATTGGCTAAGGCGGCAGTCAGTTATATGTGTAAAGAGATATAAGTGGAAAAGAATGCTAATGCTTAAAAACAAATAAAAAACGAGCCTCCTTCTCATCTCTCCCGACTCCTTTTTCTAAACCTCTAATAACAGGGACATCAGCTATATCCCTAAGTATTATATATGCACCCAAGACACTAATTAATGTTCTTGATAAATACATAGTGTTAAGCCACATCGGGGGACTAATTAGGCCAGTGGTAGAAGAAGCCAGTGGGTGCTGGGGCCCTCATCTTGGGGGACGGGGAGAGAGAGAGACGGAAGAGCACATATTCCGTCATGATCTTCTCTCCGGCTCCACTGAGAGTAAACCGCACTAACTTAATACCCCCAGATCTATAAGTAGAACCCCTGTTGATGCATCAGTGGTAAAATAATTAAATGTAATTCATCTTTACCTGGCAAACAGCCACTTTAAACAGAGAGTGTGGCAGAGAGCCAGTAGGGGAGGGGGAGGCCAGGGAGAAACAGTGTGTGTGTGTGCAGGGACGAGTCGACTCCACACCCCTTAACTAAATCCAGGTGGACACCCTCAAACCGTCTTCGGTGCCAACTGCCGACAAAGTGGGTCACCGTGTCCAAAGGGGATGAAGAAAGGAAAAAAAAGGTATCAGATTTCAGGCAAGGCTTTCAAGCATGGCCCGTATTAGGACAAGCACATCCATAATGAATGTCAATTCATATGTACGCACACATAGCCAGACAGATAGAACAGTAACTCGCCACAGCGGGGAATAATGGAATATTATAAAAGAGCACAGTGGCGAACGCTGCTAAAATTGATTCATCTGCAATGACCTTATGACGTCGCAACTGTCATGAAGTCTGAGAGTGTCCCTTATTTTCCTACAGTCAGTACAGTGTTTTATTTACTTGTAAAATCTTACAATAAGTTGTTTGTTTTCAAACTGTTGAGGTTAATATAACACTAGTATATATTATAACTTCTTTAAATTATAAAAAATGCTCCTGTATTAAAGAAATGCATTCATCTTTTTATCTCACTACTTCCAGATGGATTTTACACCCTTGGGTAGAATTATTTATTTGTACTTTCTGCTTTTCAAATAAAGATGTTAAGATGTTTTGTCCTTGTATCAGACCCAAACTTTTAAACTGTGCAAAACCATCATAAAATATCAATTATTAACAGTCTAAAGGAGAACTTTCATATTTATAGTATGCAAGTGATTTTTTATAATTTTTAAATACAATTTTAATAACAAAAATAATTTTATGCATTAATAATTTTACACCAACACATTTTTTTCTTTAAAAAATAGCGTGCATGTTTACCATAGAGGCAACAGTGCCAGTGAAGATCATCCTTGAGATGAAGTATAAGTGGTGACATTAATTTGTACTGTCTTTAAATCGAATTATGCAAAAATGTGCCAATGTAATTAAATAATGTGTATTAATGATACTGTACACAAAATGCTAGATGTGAAATTACTCTTATCAAAACAAATAATTCCATTACAGATTGCCTACTAGAAAACACAATACTGTACATAATTTGAGATGATGTGGAAATGACATTGTATTGGAGATGTTGATGACTGTCAGAAAAACTTATAATCCTGTATTTACACATGACAGAATTCTCCTGAGATGTAATTTCTGTACATACCCCATTGGATATTATTAGTAGAAAATGACAATTTATGAGCGTGTAAAAAGTCTATTTTCTTAAAGTTCACAGGGTCAAAAGTGCTCACAGTTGAAGAAATGCAATCATACGAAAACATTTAGTTGTGACTTGCCTCATATAACATCATATGTTTTGAAAAGCAAAGCTTTTCTACACTGACTCAGAAAAAAAAGAGCAAACCTGGATTTCTACTCTGACACATCAGCGAAGCGCCAAGGAGGCATAAAACATTACATTCACTGCATAAATGCATGCACAGTCAAACAAATATAAACATAAATTTGAGTCGCCAAAGTGGGAAACATTCCTGCTTATTTATTAGCTATTTCTCACACAGCTACATTTTTACAACTTGGTGGGATGCAGATGACAGCTGCTTTCCTATCCCCGTGTTCTACAGAGGAAAACATTTATATTGCTGGCGGTACAAGGTTATAGTCCACAGCAAGTGTGTATATAAGCGGACGTGGCCAAGGAGGCTCGAAATAGATGGCAGCAATCATGTTGTATGTACCCTTAGGATACTTTGCATAAAGACTCCTATTCTTCATTCAAACATCTGACACTTGATCCACATCATACGTCTACTCTGTACGAGGGCAACAATCTGAAAAAATGCCATTCATTGCTTTGACAAACCACTGACAGCGGTTTTATTCCCAAAGCAGTGTGGCAAGTAGGGGTCATCCATTTAGAAACGAACCTTGAACCTTCTGGTTTTCAGGTTTGAGGGCATGTAATCAGATATAATGCCAAGGGCACAGGGCACAGGCATGTAAGCCATCCCAGAATAACTGACGAGCTGATTCATAAACACACGACCCCGAAAACATCTCTGATTTCACCGGTTTGTGAATCATAAGCTGTGTCTCCCAACTTCCAAATAAAAAGACCAGAAAACACAAAACAAACACTTCCACTGCACTAGATTAAGTTTATAAAACAGTCTTTGGGGTTACAGTGCTTTCAATTCATGAGATGGAATCGGTGGGGAAGTTGAATTGGAATAACAGGAAAAGAAATTTACTGAATTGCAATGGACTCTTTCCAGGGTTCTCAGAAGCGGAAGTCTTCATAGTTGGGTAAACTTCTATAACGGTAAATAGAAATTTTTAATAATAATTACTACTGATGCACGATATTATTGGACAGATATCGCAATCCGCTGATAATGGCTTAAAAATGTTAATATTGGCATCGGCTTGATATGAAAAATTATGCCGATATGTCTTGATAAGAGGAATAAGCAGTGGCTTTAGACCATCTACAAATGTTAAATCTTAAAATAAAATGTTAAGGTTACCACTGCATATTTCTGAAAAATGCAGCTATTGATAAATAGTTTATTTATAATTATTTTCAAAGCTTCAATGTACTGTCATTATAAAAGAACTTCATTATTGTTTTTTTAATTCTAACAAATAAGCTCTTGTTAAAAAAAAAAACTAACCAAAATTAAAAATCATTTACTTATAATTTCTGCACAGGAGAGACTTGGTGTTGTTTCGAAAAAAAAAAAAAAAAAAGGAAACATCGGTATTGGCCAAAATGAGTTGAAAAATATAGGCATGTCGGAAAAATCCAATATTGTGCATCCCTAATAATTATATTTATAATAGCAAAAGAAAAAATCCACAATTACATTTCTAATACTTCCCAAATAAGAAAATATAATGAATTTACATATTAAATTCATTATAAATATACATTAAAATTGTAAAACTGTAAATATAAAAAACTTAAATATAAATATATATTTTTTAATTTAAATATAAAAAAAACTGTAAAAACTTCAAATGGTCCATTCGAAGAAATTCATGTAATGTCATACAGTAGGGTAATGTAACAGGTAATGTATTCTCTGTTAATTTATTAAAAATGGTGATTATTTTTTTTTTTTGTCTTTAATTTTCTACTTAATTATATGATTTTGATTGTAATTCTACATCCTTACATTCAAACAGCATTTTTCCGCTCCCCTGCTTAAATTTACAATTATTTTAAATACAGGAATTAAACAAGAACTTAAAAGGCATTCTCAATTCACTCCTGAAAAACACACAACTCTCGCAGGAGGAGGAAAGTGGGAGGCTTTCGTGAAGCTCGTCTGTTTGTATAGCACCTATAAAAAAAACTCCTCAATCCTTTATTATGGTACGACTTCTCCGATAGTGACATGTTCCCAAGGCAAAAGAAAGGCCAAACCAAGTACATCGGTTTTGGACACAGATACAGAACATTAGGTCTGATTATGTTGTGTTCCTTCCTCGAGAGAAAACAATTGTAACTCAATCCAGGCCAGTGTTTGTCGGGGCACTCCAACAACAACGTGATTCTTCCCTCCGTCCAAACCGCATGAGCACAGGTGAAGGGAACTTCCTCGCAATGATCTTCATTAGGTTATCTTTGTAGCCTCCGTACTGTTTTATTTGGGTTTGCTGTATCTCTTCCTCTCATCTCCAATGTTGCTACACTGATCCTTTGTTAAATCCTCCAAGATTGGCTAACAATGCTATCCCAATGAGACGAGAACAAAAAAGAAAAACTCTCAAAGGACTGAAGCGGGTTAAGTAAACAAAGGATAACCGACGGGCATAACACAACAACTGAGGGCATGCTAATTTTCTGGCAACACGCGCACAGCAGATTTTTCACCGGGCTATTTTTACTCCAGACTGTGTGAATGTGTGTGTATATGCATATATATATATATATATATATACATACACTTCCAAAATCACTGTAAACAGCAATTGAGTTTAATAGTGCTACTGATCTGTCGATGCCTGCTGTCTGCCCTCGGGTTGGCCTACCAGCCCGCATGGTGCCCATCCGTTGGCATCTGCAGCACATGACAGAGACAGATGGCAGGATGTGCCACTGTAAGAGACTTCACTTCCAGATCAGGGGAGTCGGGCAGGTCAGCAGACAGCTTTACCCACTGTGGCCCGTGTCACGCAGGCAGGAAATGACATAGTAACCTTCTTTATCATCCAGATGCCCAGAGGGGAAAAAAAGTAAGTGTAGAATCATAGACCGAAGCCTAGAGGAGGCACTCGTTGTTTTGTTTGACAAATATGAAGGAAATGACTGCACAATGATGACAGGATGGAAACACTTTTAAACTGATGTGCTAGTAATTTGATTATTGTTAAAGGAACAGTATTTATTTTGTGTAATTTTCTATTGATTGTGTGTTTAAAAAAATGCAACAGTGTGTTAGGTTTTTCTTTGCTTTCTAGCTACAGTATCTTACAAAAGTGAGTACACCCCTCACATTTCAGCAATCATTTTAGTATATCTTCTCAAGGGACAATACTATGGAAATGAAACTTGGATATATTTTAGAGTAGTCAATGTGCAGCTTGTATAGCAGTGTATATTTACTGTTCCCTGAAAATAACTCAACATACAGCCATTATTGTCAAAATAGCTGGCAACAAAAGTGAGTACACCCTAAGTGATAACAGCACTATGTCATTTAACCATGCAAAGCCACATGTCCTATTCATCACTGACAGGACCATACAAAGTTGTGTCCATACAATCTTATATTAAAGCAGTTAAAATTTGGTGCTTTGTACAATTCTCTCATACTGACCACTGGATGTTCAACAAGACACTTCATGGCAAAGAACCCCTCTGAAGATTTGAGAATTAGAATTGTTGCTCTCCACAAAGATGGCCTAGGCTATAAGAGGTTCATTAAGAACCTGTAACCGAGTTACAGTATTGTGGCCAGGGTCATACAGAAGTTTTCCAAGACGGGTTCCATTCAGAATAGGCCTCGCAAGGGTCAGTCAACGAAGTTGAATGCTCATTCTGTGCGTCAGGTGCAGAACCTGGCTTCAAAAAACAGATGCATGAGTGCTGCCAGCACTGCTTTAGAGGTTGCAGAAGTAGAAGGTCCACTTGTCAGTACTCAGACCATACGCTGCACACTGCAACAAGTCGGTTTGCATTGGCGTCATCCGAGAAGGAAGGCTCTTGTGAAGCTGGCTTACAAAAAAGCCTGCAAACAGTTTGCTGAAGACAACCTGTCCAAGAGTATGAATTACTGGAACCAAGTCCTATGGTCTGATGAGAAACGGGGCCGAACGGCAGTTTTCCAACATGATAATGACCCCAAACACACCACCAAGATGACAATTGCTTGCTGAGGAAGGTGCAGGTAAAGGTGATCTGACCTGAACTCTATTGAGCACCTATGGGGCATCCTCAAGCAGAAGGTGGAGAAGCACCACGTGTCTAACATCCAGCAGCTCCATGATGTCATTATAGAGGATTTTAAGAGGAACCAAGAAACAACCTGTGCAGCTCTGCTGAATTCCTTGCACAGAATGATTAAGGCAGTGCTAGATAACAATGGTGCTAACACAAAATACTGACACTTTGGACACAGTTTTGACAAGTTCACTTAGGGTATACTCACTTTTGTTGCCAGCTGTTTTGACAATAATGGCTGTATGTTGAGTTACTTTTAGGGGACAGTAAATATACACTGCTATACAAGTGACTACTCTAAAATATATCCAAGTTTCATTTCTATAGTGTTGTCCCTTGCGATGATATACTAAAATGATTGATGAAATGTGAGGGGTGTACTTACTTTTGTGAGATACTGTATGTAATGTATTCATAACAAATGGATCTTTTTATTCCCACTTTTGCATCTGAATAGAAGCTTTGAATGGAAAATATTTGTGGTTGTCGATGACATGGAGATATTGAGTGCATTTGTATGCACTTAAGTAAAAATGTAAAAAATAAAACCTATAAGTAATACTACATTTAGTGAATGTTAGCTGATTTTTATGTAAATGTAGCAGTGAGGTTTTAAAACTAATTAAATGTTTTTATAATTTTTGTCAAATTATATAAAAAATAGCACATTTCTGACACAAATAGTGTGATCATAACACATTAGTGTGTAAACGATGTAAACACATTCTGTGTTAAGAGGGTTAACGCACGCTGAGTTAAAAGTAACACAAAATGTGTTGTCCTTATCTAGACACTTAGATGTGTTGAGAAATAACACAACACATCTTTTTTTAAGAGTGTGCTTGTAGTTTTTAACCTTGTGTGACTTCCTTTTGTGGAACTGAAACTGTGATTTTTCCTGGACAGTCTTTTCAGTATAATAAAAGTGAATGAGAACTGGGACTGTTAAGCTTCAAAATGGCAAAAGAAAAGAACTATACGTACTATAAAAGTGATTCACACAATCTGTGCACTACATTTAATATGATATACGTACACTGCTGTTCAAAAGTTTGGGATCAGTATGATTTTTTTGTTTTTTTAAAGAAGTTTTTTACGCTCATGAAAGCTGTTTATTCAATCAAAAATACTGAAAATAATTTAATATTGTGAAATATTACTACACTGTGAAATAATGTTTTTCTATTTTAATATACATTAAAATTACATTTATTCCTGTGATCAAAGCTGAATTTTCAGCATTCATTATTTCAGTCTTCAGTGTCATCCTTCGGAAATCATTCTAATATGCTGATTTATTATCAGTGTTGGAAACATTTGTGCTGTTTAATATTTTTTTTTGGAACCTGTGATACTTTTTTCAGGATTCTTTGATGAATAAAAAGTTGAAAAGAACAGCATTTATTTAAAATAGAAATGATTTCTAACAATGTACAATACCGTTCAAAAATTTTTATTCTTTCTTTTTTTGAAACAAATACTTTTATTCAGCATGGATGTGTTATATTGATAAAAAGTGATAGTAAAGACATTTTTTATTCATCAGAGAATCCTGAAAAAAGTATCACAGGTTCCAAAACAATATTTGGCAGCACAACTGTTGCCAGCATAGATAATTCTAATAATAAATCGGCATATTAGAACAATTTCTGAACGCTCAGGTGACACTTAAGACTGGAATAATGGCTGCTGAAAATTCAGCTTTGCATCACAGAAATAAATTATATTTTAAAGTATATTAAATAGAAATAGAAATAGTGTGTGTGTATATCTTTGATCAAATAAATGCAGCCTTGATAAGACTAAGAGACTTCTTTAAAAACATTAAAAATCTTACTGATGCCAAACGTTTGAACAGCAGTGTATGTATATGACAGCTTTGTATAAGGAACAGGTTGAAACTCAGCATTCATGTGAGAAGTACATGTGAATTGTTCTTTAAATCAGATTTTTCCAATGAATCGCTTGATTAAAGTAACAAAATGGATCTGTTCAGGAATCCAATTTTTAAGTTCAACTCATTAACTGCTACTTTATGATACTTTCATGTCCTTTTTGAAGCTTGAAAGCGGCTGTCTTCATTCACTTTAATTATACAGGAAAAAGGTGCCTAGGATATACTTTGAAAATGCACCTTTTGTGTTCCGTGAAAGAATTTTAAAAGGACATGAAAGTGAGTTATCTTTCATTAATAACTTTCCTTTTATTTTTGGTGAACTGCAGTATCACTCTGCGGAAACAAATCACTTTATTGAGTGTACGAGACAGGTTGTTATATTTAATAAGGGAAAGTGTCTCAATTCAACATCTTAACTCAAATTTAGTGGATCTGCAGCTAAATCAAGACCAGCTTCTTTAGAAATGACAACTATGCCAGCTGTTCCTTCCTAATAGCAAGAAAAGGCTGCCCGAAAGGAAGCTTTTTACACTTGAAGCATCGAATTCTGCCAATCTCTAATTGTGGAGAATCTACTAAAATCTGGCAGCTTTTAGAGAGGGCATCTGAAAAGCATTTCCAAAGTGTTGAGCTGATGTATTTCAGACAGCATCATTAAAACAAGGTTAAAGACTGTTAGAAAAATCGGCGGCATGCCCAGCTGTCAGAGGACGTTTACAGACATCCTACGGGTATACGTTCTGTGTGCGTATGTGTGTGAAATTTCAGATGCCAAGTCAAAATGCTGATGGAAACCTCTCCACCCCAAGCAATGGGACGGCCTCCAGATCGAGGATTAAGGGTTCAGCTTCCATCTGGGAGGGATGGCAGACGGAGCACTTAGCACACAATTATAATCCGTTAAAAGGTAATAAAAGAGTGACCGCACAGCCATTTGCACTCCTTCTTTTTTGCCCTCAGTAAGAATCAGTCTTGCATGCACAGCATGATGGGATGGAGCAATGACCGCACTGTCCTCACTTGTATTGTCAAGCTTGAGTACAAAATAACCGCCGCTTCTTGGGAAGGGTCACAACGATTGACTAGTTGTCGATTAGCGAGGTTAACGAGTTTATGCAGACGTTTTACTTATACATACACATACACTTATAGAAATACACTACCAGTCAAATGTTTTTGAACAGTAAGCTTTTAAATGTTTTCGAAGTAGTCTGAATTTTTAGCGTCATGACCCTTCTGAAATAATTCTAATATTCTGATTTGCCGCTCAAAAACATTTTTTATTATTATCATGTTGAGAACAGCTGAGTAGAATTTTTTCAGGTTTCTTAGATGAATAGAAAGTTCAGAAGAACAGCTTTTATCTGAAATAGAAACCTTTTGTAGCATTATAAATGTCTTTATCATCACTTCTGATCAATTTAAAGCATCCTTGCTAAATAAAATGATTAATTTCTAATATATTAATGAAGGCTAGAGTAATGATGCTGAAGTTAGCTTTGATCACAGGAATAAATTACATTTTAAAACACATTCAAAAATAAAAACAGGTATTTTAAATAGTAAAAATAGTTCCCAATATTTCTGCTTTTGATGTATTTTAGATTAAACAAATGCAGGCTTAGTGAGCAAAAGAGAATTCTTTAAAAAAAAAAAAAAAAAATTTTACTGTTCAAAAACTTTTGACTGGTAGTGTAACGAAAAAAACGTATTTGAAACATAAACTGCACATATTTATAATAACATACCAATAAAAATCTACAACGGTTCATTAGTTAACATGAACTAAGATCGAACAATACGTCTAAAGCATTTATAAATCTCGGTTAAAGTTAATTTCAGCTTTTACTAATGCATTATAAAAATCACAAGTTGTGTTTGTTAGCATTAGTAACTAACAATGAACGACTGTATTTTTATGAACTAACATTATAAGATTAATAATGTATTGCCCATTGTCCGTTTATGTAAGTTAATACATTAATGTTAACAAATGACAACTTATTGTACAGTGTTACCAAGATATTTAAAAATCTCACTAATAAACTAGTCTCCCATTGGGAACTATCTATATCAAAACAACAAACAGAGCCATTTATACCATCAATACGATAAAACGCTGCTTCAGCATAAAAGCATTTTGGTTCAGTTTGGTGCATAATTTCCACAGCTCTCCTCTTTTTTGTAACGAATGTTTCTTTCTTTTATTTAATTAGATTTCACAGCGCTTTAATCAGTGCCATCCCTGCGGGAGTCCAGCTTTCTGGATATCTGTCTATGTTCCTGGCATCATGATCACAGGTGGCAAAGGGCCACTCGAAGGCCCTGGGCACTAAACACAGCTTGGGCCTCAGACCAAGACGTGCGGGAATGAACCTCTATCAAAAGGATGTAAGCTTAACCTCTGGACATAACAATGGGAGTCCAGATCAGATAGCACTGTACTGCCACAAGTGCTTAGGGTGTAAAAGAGCTTCAGAAAGGAGGAGATAGAGACATACATTCAGAGTTTCAATTTAAACAGCACTATTCACTATTCACAGCACTAATGTAAACAAAGACTTACTAGTTAAAGAACTGCAACTGTATATACAAGGGGAATCTTATTTGAAATAAGATTTTAAATGTTCTAGCCAAACAGTCAGACGGATGGATAATTAATTCCTAAAATATGTACAAAAACATTTATTGAACAGGACTGTATTTAGGTTTTTTGTGTTGCATGTACTGCAGTGAAGTGCACATTACATATTCTTTGTTAGCTACAGATCACAATGATCACGCCAAATCATGTATAGCCATATATGTTCTGAAAATTTTAAAAAGTACATTCCTTCTTTGTCACCATAATCAAATACACACATACAGATGAAAATATGGGTCCTTTATTTTAACTGAAATTTCCATAAAGCTAAAAGTCAGGTACAAAATGCTATACCTGTCCTAAAATAGGCAAAACAGCCATATACCTCCTTCAAGACTATACATTAAACTTGGCATCCACCTTCTTTCCCACCATGTACCGTGAAGTAAAAGAGGTCTTCATTAAAGATAGCCAGGGGCAGAGCCTTCAGAAGTGTACTGTGGTTAAAATGCAGCTAAATCTGCATAGCAGCGCTGTTCATGTGTTTCCATTCATTCCCTTTGGCTCCAGTGCTCATACTGTGGGGAGCAAGTGTAGATTTCAGAGAAAATAACACGGTTACATCGCTCACCCTTAACCCTTTCCTGAGACTATAGGTTTCCACTGAATTTCCTGCGCCGACAATGTGTAGGTGGGTTTGTTTTGCTGAACCCGTGCGGGTCACATAATATCAAACAACTGTGTCCTATAGCAGCAAAAACAGTATTTACAATGCAACGACCAGCATCTAGTCATCTAATTGTTGTCTCAACCTTTTCAATGCGTTTACTAAAGTTTGTTTGCAAGTCCAATTTTGCAGTGTGTGGTAGGGTCGAAGCTGCACTGGAAACAAAACCAGATGGTATCACTATTTAATGCCATTCTGTGTATATATAGGAATATGGGAATGGATTTTAAATTAAGTCGTCTGTAAATCAAGGTCTGGGATGAAAGCATCATGGACCACTTCTTTTAGACAAAACACACACAAACAAAGGCTAGGAGGAAGGATAAATACTAAAAGCAACAAAAATGACACAGAATTGAAATCTGGGGGCAAAAATACAGTCCCAGTCAAAAGATTTTTTTAAAGAAGTCTCTTCTGATCACCAAGCCTGCATTTATTTGATCCAAAGTACAGAAAAAATGTGACATTTTTAAATATTTTTACGTTTTCTATTTGAATATATTTTAAATTGTAATTTATTCCTGTGATCAAAGCTAAATTTTCAGAATCAGTACTCCAATCACTGTTCAAGAAACATTTTTATTATTATTATCAATATCTAAAACAGAGTACTTTCTTTTTTAGGATTCTTTGATTAATAGAAAGATACAAAGATCAACATTTATCTAAAATAAAAAGCTTTTGTAACATTATACACTATACCATTCAAAAACGAAATAATTAAATGAATTAAAAAAGTATTAATAAAAGAAATTAATACTTTTATTTAGCAAGGATGCTTTAAATTGATCAAAAGTGATGATAAAGACATTTATAATGTTACAAAAGATGCTGTTCTTCTGAACTTTCTATTCATTAAATAAACCTGAAAAAAATTCTACTCAGCTGTTTTCAACATAATAATAAACAATGTTTTTGAGCAGCAAATCAGAATGATTTCTGAAGGATCATGATGCTAAAAATTCAGCTTTGAAATCACAGGAATAAATTACATTTTAAAATTTATTCAAATAGAAAACAGTTATTTTAAATAGTAAAAATATTTCAAAATTTAATTGTTTTTGTTGTACTTTGCATCAAATAAATGCTTTTAAAAAAAAAAAAAACCATTAAAAATCTTACTGTTCAAAAACTTTTGACTGGTAGTGCACATACACACACACACACACACACACACACACATATATATATATATATATATATATGTACACATATACATATAAAATATGTATTTTACATATTTTATATATAAAATATATACATTTAATTTATATATAAATGTATTCACTCATACTTTTGATACACACAAATTCCCAAACAAAATCAATGTAGTAAATGCTAAAACTTGTTTATCGGTACTAGAAGCAAATTTAGAACTGATTTCAGTGATTTAACATCAGTAGTATTTATATTTCAATATTGATCTGCTTCTCCCTAGTGTCTGGAGCATCAGCGACCAAACACAAACTGACACAATTAGCATCGTTAGTCTAGGCAAAACAAACTTTCATGTTATCGGCTACCGTAACCGACAACTCCACCACCCTTCCATCTCAATCCTGGGCTTCACACCACTTTCACAGTCTTAATATTTGATAAGTGACAAGAGACAAACACAGAGTCCCCCATGAACGCCTGCCACTGTTTCGCTTTCATGCCTGTGATGTGGCATTAACCTTCTCCGACGCCATTTTTAGTGCATACAGGAGCTAGCTGAGGAGCGGCTTGCTAATTGTCTGCTTAACGGGGGCAACGTGCTGGAAAATGACAGGATTATTTGATAAAGAGGTGCAGATTAATGTGATACTGCAGAGAAATCTCATTCATAACACCTTTAAACGTGTACATAACACAAGTAGGTGCTGAGGGCCATTTATCATTCGCACAAACATACACTGCTGTCACGTTCACATGTAAAACAAAATTGTCGATGGTTATCTCCGAAGGTCTCGCGCGGCCTTCGACGGGTGTTCTCGCTCAACCCTGAACCGTCGGGGGCGTTTACGCGTCTCCTAACCTAAACATGTTAAATTCAATAAAACCTTGATACTATTTTAATAACAGGAATGGCTGGAGGCTTAAAGAACTTTGTTTTCCTTCCATTGAGCTGATATCACGTTTCTCAATTTCAGACGCTTTTTTCCCCCCTACTCTTTCTTTCTTTAATATCCTCATTCCCTGCAGGAAGACTGGCTGTGCCCTGCTTCTTACATTCCCTAGTCTAACTCCAACCATATGTTCCTCAGTCTCTCTCCATGCGATCCTGCAGATAGCGGGGCTTACGCACACTGCCGCTGCTTATCTTACCATTCAAATTATAGCAATTACACATCAATAAAAGACAGATTGTGATGTTCCTGATGGACAGCGTACACGAGATGATCCCTGACCAGAGCAAAAACAAGCAGTCCGGCCTGAATGACTGCCATGAAAGCGTGGAGCGAAGGCGCTTTGTCAAATCAACAGGGGTTTAGCAAAACAACGGAATTGAAGATCTAGAAGAGAACAGCAGCGATAAAGATGGAGAGACAGATTACGGCTATACTGGATTTTCCAGGAAATCTTAACTGTGCTTAAAAAAAGACTCACAGTGCTGCATATAGATGAGCATTACCTCACTCCTCCTATTCAAATCATCCATTCATTCTCACTTTAGATGTGAAAGATGACATCTTGATTTGAGGGTGCACATACATTTGATTGAAGTTTTATTTAATTTCTTTCTAAATTTAGACACAAAGAAACATTCTTTTATGGAAACAAATTATGAAATCAGATTATAAGTAAATAGATTCATATATACATACACTGCCGTTCAAAAGTTTGGGATCAGTACGATTTTTAATGTTTTTTTTTAATGTTGTTTTTCAAGGCTGCATTTATTTGATCAAAAATAAAAAAAAAACTGTAATATTGTGAAATCTTATTTAAATGTAAAATCATTGTTTTCTATGGGAATATATTTCAAAATGTACTTTATTCCTGTGGAGCAAAGCTGAATTTTCAGCATCATTACTCGTCTTCAATGTCACATGATTCTTCAGAAATTATTCTATTATGCAGTTTTATTATTGATTTTGGAAACAGTTGTCCTGCTTAATATTTTGTTGAAACGTGTGATACTTTTTTCAGGATTCTTTTATGTATAAATGTTAAAAAGAACAGCATTTCTTTCAAATAAATCTTTTGTAACAATATAGACTACCATTTGAAAGTCTGTGAGTTTGAAAGTCTGTGATTAGTCATTTTTTATTCTTCACCAAGGATTTGTTAAAATGATAAAGAAAGTGATAGCAAGGACTTACATTGTTAGAAAATATTTCCATTTTGAACAAATGCTGTTCTTTTTAACCTTTTATTCATCAAAGAATCCTGAAAAAAAGAATCTCAGGTTTAAACAAAATATTATCCAGCACAAAAAGTAATAAAATTAAAGTAATAAATCAGCATATTGATTTTTAAAGGATCATGTGACACTGAAGACTGGAATAATGGCTGATGAAAATTCAGCATTGCATCACAGGAATAAAATATATTTTAAAATATATTAAAATAGAAAACCATTATTTTCAACTATAATAATATTTCACAATATTACTGTTTTTTTTTCAGTAGTTTTGAATAAATAAAGTAGTTTTCAAATAAACGTTCGAACAACATATTTATATCTATGAATGAAAAACAATTTGTTTCCAATATATATATATATATAAGCAATGAGAAATGTTTCCTAAACACCAAATCAGCATTAGAATAATTTAAGAATAATTTAATAATTTGTGACACTTAAGACTGAAGATGACTGCTACATATTCGGCTTTGTCATCACAGGAAAAAATTACAAAATGTTACATTAAAAATATATTTTAAAAAATATAATTTGTAAAAATATCTCACAATACTAATGTTTTTACTGTAATTTAAAAAAAATAACACTATTGTGAATAATACTATAAAAACACTGCTATACTGAAACTTGATAATAGTAATTCTTAAAAAAAGTTAACTTTATTAAAGTTTTAATAGAAAAGAGCTTGGCCATGCATACAAATACATAAAATCCTTTTACTTCATGAAAAACATGGATCATCCACCAGGAGGCAGAAGATACAGTACATCATCAAAACATTTTCCAATGGTTTGTTTTTATTCTGTTTATTTTTTAACTACCAGCTATAATTATTTATTTAACTAACTTGCGATGCATTATAACTTTTATAAACTAACAGTCAGGATATGGCAAAAAAAAAAAAAAAGTGCTAATAATTTGTAAATAACAGAGAAATGTAAAACCATTTGACTACTACTAATACTGAACTAATACTACTAAGGTAGTATTAAAAACATTTAATATATTTAATCAAAAATACAGAAAAGTAATATTATAAAATATTATTGCAATTCACAATATCTCTACTTTAATGTACTTAAAAATATAATTTATTTCTGTGATGCAAAGCTGAATTTTCATCAGCCATTACATTACAGTGTCACACGATCCTTCAGAAATCATTTTAATATGCTGATTTATTATCATTGTTGGAAACTGTTGTGCTGCTTAATTTTTTGGAACCTTTGATACTTTTTTCAGGATTCTTTGACGAAGAAAAGTTAAAAGAACAGCATTTATTCAACCTAGAAATCCTTTCTAACAATATAAGTCTTTACTATCACTTTCTATCAGTTTAACACATACTTGCTGAATAATTTCTTTCAAAGAAAGAAAGCAAAAATTTACTAACCCCAAACTTTGAACAGTAGTGTATTTTGTTACAAGAAATTTCTATTTTTTAAATAAATGACTTACAGTCACTGGGTTTTCCATTTTAAAAAAAAATCCGTATGTTTCTTTTTTTTAGGATGAAATAGCACAATTTTACTGGTAAAACTTTGCTGGCTCAGTATAACTTATCTAGCTGATATCACTTCAGTTTATTTGCACATCTGGCCTTGAGGAATATCTAAAAGCAGTCTGATGATGTTCCTCATCTTGCGGTATCTGGATCTGGTTACAGATGACACTTTTTTCCGTAAGCGATCAGTCATTAGTTCAGGAATACATTTTTCAAGTATTCCTCCCGTCTCTGCCTCCCAGTTGATTATGGAGATGCCTGAACACGAAATCGCACACACACGCACGGTCGGTCAGCTCTCGGACTGGGCGGTCACTGTGTGCTAGATGATTGCTTGTGCGTTGGTGTGTGTGAATGAGAGTGTGTTTGATGGAAAGCGGCCCACTGAGAGAGACACCCAGACTCAGCAGATGGTGTGAGAGATGAACCAACAGCACGAAGCATGGGCCAGACATGATGAGGAAAAAAAAAAAGGATTCCCTGAGACACAAATCCCACCAGATTTCACAGCAGTTGGTATTGGGGGAATTGTGTGTTTTACAAAAACTTCTGTATATAAACGTCCTGTCTTCACCCAAATATAAACGCTCTTTATAAACGTTAACGTGTTCGCATTGTGGGTGGCAGAGTTTCGCCAAGAGCAATAACTCACTCACGTGCGTTTTCTCTCTCGACAAGCCCATGTCTGCGCTCACAAAGACAACTTTGTGGAGCCGGAGCACCGCAAGCTCAAAAATACCAGGCCTTTGTGTCTTTACAGACGGTGAAATTGTGGTGCCATTTTAAACCATTTATTTAATCCTCTAATTTGTATCAGGTGCAATTAGCTCTGTGACATAAATGTATCACAGATGTGAGGCTGAACAGACCGAGAGAGTGTATTTAAAATGCTGCCGGCTGTTAAAAGACTGAGAGACGCTGATTTGTGGAAACTGGAGGGATAGCACAGGACTTCTCTTTCTGTCTCTCTCTCACACACACAAACACCATCGCCAAATATGAGTCGCTTTCGATGAGGGTGTGAAGGTCAGTGCATGTGTGTGTGTGTGTAAGTGTCTGATATAGACCAACCAGAAAAACAGAGAGGGGGAGAGCGAAAATAAAAGAAATAAATTATGTGTTGTAGGGGGGCAGCCAAGCGAGTTTGATACCATATGTGTGCATTTGACCGCACTTTAGAAAAGTTGCTGATTTTGTGCAAAAGGCCATCTGTACCGTTTCCCTGACCTTCAGCGGGGCTGAAACGGACGGTGAGCACTTAAATGTGTGTGTGTGTGTGTGTGTGTGTGTGTGTGTGTTCCAGTGCTCTTTAGTTCATCTATTCTGTGGTATTCACACTCCTTTTACATTTTCAACCTTTCAGTTCATCCAGCTTTACTGGGCCTCTGTGTGCCTCTGTGACCGACTCGTTCTAGTACAGAGGTTTTAAAACGAGCCCAGGGTAAAAGTCTGTAAAAATAAATAAATAAATAAATATAAAAAAAATATATAAAATGAAATAAAAAATTTAATTAAAAAAATAAAATAAATGAATGAATGAATTAATTATTTATAAATAAACAGAATACTAATACTAATATATAATTGTGTAAAAATAAAATAAAATTTAATTCAATAAAATTCAATAAAATAATAAAATAAATAAATAAAATACTAATACTAGTATTATACTAATGTGCAAAAATACAATAAAATAAATAACAAAATAAAATAATCAAAAATAAAATGAATAAAAGAATGATTAAATACATAAATAAAATAATAAAATAAAAATAAATTAACAAATGAATGAATGAATAAATAAATACATACACAAATAAATAAATAAATATAATCATACTAATACATAATTGTGTAAAAATAAAAAATGAAATAAAAAATGAAATATTAAAATGAATGAATGAATGAATAAACAGAATACTAATAAATAATTGTATGAAAATAAAATACTATAAAATAAATGAATGAATGAATGAATGAATAAATAGATAAATAGAATACTAATACTAATACATAATTGCGTAAAAATACAATAAAATGAATAATAAAATAAAATAAAATAATGAATGAACAGAATACTAATAAATAATTGTGCAAAATAAAATGAATAATAAAACAAAATAAGTAAATATATAAATAGAATAATGATAAATTATTTGTTAAAAATAAAATAAAATACAAATAAATAAATTATTAAATAAGTAGAATACTAATAAATAATTGTGTAAAAATACAATAAAATTAAATTAAATTAAATACTGACACTTGTAGTGTTCTAATATTTCCTTTTACACATCTTACACAACAGTAATTGTGGGTAGAAAAAATATACAGTGTCAACCAAAAACAAAACAAATTAGATATTTTCCAGTTTGCATATTTACAGTATAAATGTGTCTTTAAAGATAAAAATATATAGCTGTCATAATATTTTAGAAAGGGGGCAGACTGTAAGAAAACTGAAAGCCTGTTCTATCGACATTGTGCTCCAATATTGCTTTATTTTTATCCTAATGACTCCTAATTTTTAGCTCTCATTTAACATATTATGTCAAATATACATGGTATTACTGTTGTATATTGTATACGATTACAAAATATACAACATGGAATTGGAAAAATTAGTAATTGACTGGAAATTTGCGTCTCGGTGCCTCCTGTGGAAAAAAACTCCACATACGCTCTTTATTGTAGCCGGCTGAAATGATGTTTTGTCATGTGTTTCTGATTTAATTTATACTATAAATAATCAAAAGCGTAATCATAATAATCATTACCATCCATTTTCTGCGCTAACGTGTGAAGGTAATCGCTTCGGAATTTCATGACTGCGGAATTTCAGGATGGAAGGCATAACAAAAGATTATGATTGCAGTTTATGTGCCTCCAACGCAGATTAGAGGACGATGTTTACAGAATGACATCAAGAGGGTCTCATATCAGCATGGGCTGTGAAACCAGCGCGGCGTGACGGACCATGTAAAGAACTTAATGGAATGTTGGCTCAGTGCTCGGAGGAATGGCACAGAGCATCTCCCTGTTAAAGGAAGGAAGGGAATAAAACATCCCATGTCAACATTCACAACTTTTTGCCAAAGCTGCGCTTGATGAGTTAATTAAATTCTTTTTACCAACCATAAAAACTTTTTACCAGCTCTGAGACTGTACTGCATTAAATACGTTTTTTTTTTAAAGTATTTTCTCCTTATTAATGGTCTTTAAGTCACTTGATCAAGTCACTCATCAGGAAAATAAATTGAAGTTCCACAAATTCTTTGGTTTTTCAGCATTTTTGTGTATTTAAACCATTTTCAACAATGACTGTCTGATTTTGAGATCCATCTTTTCCAACTGAGGACAACTGAGGACTCATATGCAACTATTTCAAAACGTTCAAACGCTCACTGATGCTCCAGAAGGAAACACAACACATTTAGAGCCAGGGGGTGAAAACTTTTGGATTTTACTTTTTTTGTCTTCTGGGAAACATGTAGGTGTCTTCTGTAGCTTCTGAAGGGCAGTACTAAATGAAAAAAATATGTTATTTGGGTAAAATAAGAAAAATGTACACATCTTCATGCTGTTCAAAAGTTTTCACCCCCAGCTCTTAATGCATTGTTTTTGCTTCTGGATCATCAGTGAGTGTTTAAACCTCCTGTAATAGTTGCATATGAGTCCCTCAGTTGTCCACAGTGTAAAAAGATGGATTTCTCAAAATCATACAGTCATTAGCTGAGTTTACATGGACCCTAGTAATCCAACTGTAATAGGACTAGAAGCACAATCAGAATTAAAAAGTCACATGTAACCATGTCAATCGGATTGAATTGGCCAGATCCGACTAAAATTTTGAGCAGATTGTAAGGGATGTTTTATTCCTTTTGTAATCTGAGCGAGAGGACATAAACACTTGATCGGATTGAAAACTGAAACTGGAAAGTATTGTGCATGTGCAATGACGTAAAAATAGCGTCATGATGTGTGCCACACAGAACGAGCTGTCATTCCTGGTGAATAAAGTGTCATAAAATGAGTTCCGGTTATTCTAAAATTCTGGTTTCACTCCATCTGTGAAGTGGAGCAGCACAACATCCCACCAGTCCATGTTTAAGACTCTTATCAACAGACAACTGGTTTCGAGTGGGGGAAGAACCAAAGAATTTATGGGACCTGAAGGATTTTTCAGAAGAACAGCAGTTTAACAGTCCAAGACAAACAAGGGACTCATCACTAAACAAAAAAAAAGTGGATCATTCAGGTAACAACACTTTTAAGAATCAAGAGTATGTAAACTTTGTAATGGGGTCATTTTTATAAATTCAACTATTATTTCCTCTTGTGGACTATATGTAAACGTCTTTATGCAAAATATCTTATTCAGGTCAAGAAATGTTCAGAAAAGAAAGTTCAGTAGGATTGTGTGTTTCAACAATCCTTTTTTCTGGCACTTTTTGGACCTTGTCCCCTCTCAGAAATCCAGATTAAATCTGGACATGCTCTTTTACACCAGTCACCGTGCAACCAGTTTTCGGATGAAAAAAATATATAGAGTGGACCAACAGTTCATCATAAACAAGTCGACACTGAGAAAATTGTTTTTATTGAATAAGGCTGGAGCGTGTGGCGCTCTCTCTCTCTATCCCCTCCCCGCGGGCAGGGAGAAAGACTTGACCCCGTGATTTACTTCCTCCTTCTCTGAAGCCGCTGTACTCCGTCAGTGCAGCCACACACATACACACACACACACCTGAGAGCTCAAGGACAGAGCAAGAGGACTTTGCATCCACACACTCCACTTCCTGGCGTCTTTGATTCATGGCTTTCATGGCTGAATGCTTAACGACCTAACAGTGACAAGGCCGACGTGGAAATAGGGCTCTTTTTTATTTCACAGTCATATGTGAAGTTTTAATTCCATCCGTCGAATATGCTTTGATTAAAGAGCACTTTGTTAATAAATGACCACGTTGTGTTTTCGCTCCGTGATCGCGGTGTCATTGAAGTATTCTCTTTTAAAGGTGCACTTGGTGGAGTGTATTAGCGAGTCCCACTCGGCGGTGGACAGGCGGTGTCACGCTGATGTGGACGAGCTGCCCTACTTTGGAAAACACAGCGAAGGGGAGAGAGGAGCTTCTGAGGCCTGGGGTAACTCAAGCACATCTCTCGCTCTGTCTCTGTTCTTTCTTTCACTCTATGGGTGAAAAAGGGGGCAGTGCCAGCGGGCACACTGGGGTGTCCAGGGGAAGGGGAGGGGGCCCCAGCTGCAGCGCTGCTTGGGAACGCTTTCTCGCTGTGAGCTCGAGAGCGCCAGAAAACCGGCATCCCGGCAGCCACTGCCTCTGTGAGAGAGAGGGGCAAGAGGGGCAGACTCACTGGGGCCCCCCTACTGACTCCGTACTGCTGGTGAACTAGGGCAGCAGAGGCAGAGACTCTACCCATCATGCCACAAGACAGTCGGTGAACTAGGACAAGGCTAGAAAGAACAGGCATGCTGAAAAGCCAATGAGGGAGTTCTCTTATTTGTACCCAAGGACCAAATTTAACTTTTATCCACACCTGCCAACACAGAGTGAACTGAGAAACTAACGGGTCTTTTTTTTTTTTTAAACCGCATATATACACATACATATATCAAGGCCTATATAGATATAATGTGTATATATATATATATATATATATATATATATATATATATGCTATATTTTTATAAAAATATAAATTATATTAAAATATAAATAGATAGATATTATCATATTATCATTAAACAATAATAAAAATATTATTTTATATTATTATTACAAATTAAAATGATATTATTAGTTATATTTTAAATAAAATATAATGTCAAATATAGCTTTTTGGTCAATTTTGTCATACCACTCTGCAAGGCATACACACACGTACACACACAAGCACAGATAAACAGATATTGAGATATAGATAAAGATATAGTAGGAAATTAAATGTTTTATTATTTTCCCCCCAAATTCTGTTTTTTTTTTTTCCTGGATTCCATTTTTTCAATCAAAAATCATGTCTAATTAACTGAAATCATGAAATGTACAGTACACAAATAAAACAGCAACTTATTCAAAGTTTAACAAAAATTACATTTTTAATGGAATACGTTTCCCCCCCTCAAATTCAGTTATATATATATATATATATATTAATTTTTAGATTTTAATGGTTTCATTAAATTTTAATTATCAAAATCATCTCTAATTACTCGATTTCACTAAAAAACTTTTATTTATTTATTATTATTAAGTTATTTTATTTTATACATTATGTTGTGTTGTGTATTTACATTTTCCTGATATATAAATTATGCTAAATAATTTCTCTAGTAAATATTCCTTTAAAAAAAATTTTTTTTTATATATATAATTTTATTAGTAGTAGTACTATCATTACACTAAGTAATACATTTCTGTCACAGTTCCTTCAAGTTAAAACAAACTTTTATTTTGATGGGTTGCTGTGAAGACCTTTATGATAATAGTTTTACTCAAATGAAATGGTAAAATGCTCATGAAATGTTTGTTCATTTGTAGTAAATGAAACCGCAAGTCTGTGCTGTTCATTCACATAGAGACACACAGAACATGCAGGATTCATATTTAAATAGTCTTTTTGTGTCTTAATATTCACAGACACTAGTCAATATCACATTTTGATTTACTTTTTCATTTATTCATGGCAAATTTGGCAATTCCGTTACATTCCACGTTATATAGTAAATCCATTTTTATGCCTGGATTCCATGATTCCGTATCTATTTTCCACACTGTGGAAATCACAGGGCCCTAATATACACATAGACATAGATATAAAATGTCAGAACCAATTTTACTTGTATTTGGGCAAGTGTTAGTTTTGTAATCCATCAGTTTCTCTACATAATCACTTCCTGTAAAACAACTGGAGCAGTTTCATTCTTGTGGTTATAGCAATTAATGTAAAATTAGGTTAATGTACCCATTCACTGGACAGATTCTTTATAACATGTATTAAATCAATTTCAGAGATACTTCACACTTTTATAAAAGACTGAATCAATTGACCGATCACAATGCTAGCAAGAAGGGTGTGTAATTAACCTTTCATTTTTGACTGGGCTAATTAAAGGATATTGTGCTATGCATAGATGCATGTGCATGATTCTTTTTCAACCTTCTTGAATTGTTCTTATAATTAGGCATTTATTGATTTTTCCGGTTTTCCGCCTGTCTCATACACCACTCTCAACGTAATGACCAACAATCAAAGCTATCGTTTCAGCCACTTGGTTGTAACGACGCCATCACTGGCCAGTCTCTCAAAGGGCTGCGCTCAATGCTCTTGGGTGGATTTCAGGGGCCTTCATTTATTTGTGATTGACGGTGAGCCGCTCCGGCGGGAAGGGTGCAGCAGCAGATTGATCGCCGTTTTCCAAAGGCCCTAACATGTGATCTAATGTTAAGTCAGTGTGCCAAAAGAAAAAAAAAAAGAAGGGAACGGAGTGAAGAAGTGAGAAGGAGAGAAAAATGTAATTGCTTTCTCCCAGACTCCTAGGACATGTTTTAGTTTTCAGAATGACATGGGCAGGTGCGCCATTATTTGAACACAAAATAGAAAATAAACTCCTTTAATGGCAATATGCCATGTTAAAATGAACTTAAGCTCTATGGACAGCATCTGTGGCTTGCTGTTGATTACCACAGAAAATAATTTCCACTCAATTCTCTGTCTTGAAAAACAAACAAAGAGTGTGTTTACAGAAATATAGTAACAAATGATGTCGATGGGGAAATCATACAGTACTGGAATATATATTACAAATATACAATTATCTCAGTTTAAACAGAATCACAAATCTTGAATCATTTATCATTTTCCACAAGTTGATATGATTCTTTAGGGTCGTAATGAAAAGTCTATAATATACTTTGGTTAAAAACTCTCAATGGTAGTGTAAAACATCACCCTTTTTACCTTGTCAAAATCAGCTCTGCAAAAATCAACCCATTCTGGTCGAGGCTGCCTTAAATGCAAATGAGCTCTGCTCGCCCCGCCCCTCTCTTCTCTCTGTGGAGTGATGAGCCTGTTTACTTTAGCCGAATTTAGCTGCGTTTAGCCGCTAAACTTGCTAACTAGCACATTATTAGGAAAGGTCATCACAAAGATTCAGAAAAAAAAAGCACTTTGAAGCTGCATTTAAACTGTATTTTGGAAACTCAAACTCACGGGAACCATTGTAGTCCACTATATGGAGAACAATCCTAAAATGTTTTCTTCAAAAAACACAATTTCTTTACAACTGAAGAAAGAAAGTCAAGAACATCTTGGATGACAAGAGGGTGAGTATGTTATCTGTAAATTTTTGTTCTGGAAGTGAACTACTCTTTTAATACACTTATAAAAGTAATTTAACTTCAAAAGTAGAGAAATCAATTCATATACATTTTTTATATACAAGTGCTTTATCATGATGTCCCATGTACTTCCATTTTATGTATGTTACTATATACAAATGTTTGAAGTTTTAACAAAATGATAGAAAAACGGCAATCAACAACACACCGCAGATGCATTTGCACCTTCTTATAGGGAACCCTGACTTGTATGGCTTAATATAACATAAATGATGTCTCTTACCGAAATATGTAGTAGAAAACCCATGAAAGAGTTTGCGTTATTTAAAAAATCCACTTCGTTTTATACATATTTTGGACTAAAACCTAAAACCTTGGACTTAAACCTAATTCCATACCATCGATTTCCCCACAAGAAGTCTAAACGCTCTGGATATCGAGTGAAATCCACATTGAGAAACTCCTTCAGTGGCTGTTGCGTCATGACAAGCATCGAAATGTTTACATCCTGCAAGGATGGCATCTAGCGTTTCTTGTCTCTGCTGTCTGAAAGCTCTTTTTAGTAGCTGTGGTCTACTAAAAGCCTCAAAGACATCGGGCTGAAGTGGAGAGAACAAAGACGTGGGTCTTTAGGAAGTTTTGTTCATCCACAGGCATCTTCACATTCTTTTCTCCTCTCCTTATCGCTAGGAAAGCAGTAAAAACTTACATTGCTTCTTTTGTTGCCCTTCAACTGAAGATTACAACCAAAAGTCACACAATGTGGCATTGCATCAGTATTTTATCAGTATTTAGCGCCAGCAGCTCACAGAGTACAATCATTTTACATCATCAAAATAATGGCATCTCCCATAGTCCAAAATATGTATAAAACTGTGGATTTTTTTAAATAATGTAAATATTTCCTTCATATTTTAGTAAGAGACATAATTTACTTTACATTAAGCCATACAAGTCTTAATACCTGGGGTTTCCTTTAGGGAAAATCAACCTATGCACAGCTAACTTGTGGTTCTCTTCATTTCAAACTGGTATAGATGAAAATATTCTGTTCTGGTAAATCCCATCTTGATAATGCACCAGTTAGGTCCTCACATATCCATCTACCTGAATTTCACCGGCAGGTGATACTATATCAGAAAGAGAGCAGGTTTTGGATGGGCAGGTTATCAAGTTTTATGAATTCTTATCAGCATCAAAAGTAAGATTTCCCAGTTGAGACGGGCCCAATCCTATTTCCAACACAACACAACTCTCAAAACGAGAGCAGCGGCTATCTCGTCTATATAATTGACTCCATCTAATTCAGCAGTATGCCTAAGCCCTTCCACAGAGCCGTGGGGCTTTAGTCGTCCTCTCATCTGTCCTACCTGTGTCACTATTTAATCCTCTCGTTCCTTATGGCCAGACACAGCAGCTCTTTTAATTAGTGACCCAATTAAACCTTTTGCTGGTGTCAGCTCCCCTTTCTTCATTAAGAGCCAGACAGATAAGATGTCTCAAGCTGGAGTTCTAGGCTTCACTTTAGTGACGGGTGTGGGCAGCCACAGGAAATGCAGATTTATCAGATTGAATCTCACCCCCCACACACACACACACACACACAGAGGTTCATGCTGAGTCAGAGTGCAGGCTCAATGTCTGTAGAATACTACTTAATTTCAATCTTAGGAGGCCTGTCACAATACCAAATATTTAGCAGTCCAGTGCACCACTGTCAAAAATGTTGAGTTAATGAACACAGCCATCTATCTAAAAAAAAAAGTAATATATAAGTCATGGTGTATAACTATGATTATGCACATTTGAGGTCAAAAGTTCACATAAACCTTGCAGAATCTGCAAAATGTTAATTATTTTACCAAAATAAGAGGAATCATACAAAATGCATGCTGTTTGTTTTAGTTTTTTTGTGTTTTTTTTTTAGTACTGACCTGAATAAGATATTTCACATAAAATATGTTTACATATAGTCCACAAGAGAAAATAATAGTTGAATTTATAAAAATGACCCTGTTCAAAAGTTTATGCATTAAGAGCAGGGGGGTGAAAACTTTTGGAAATTTTAAGATCAGGGTAAGGGCAGTACTACTTTGGAAGGGAAATACTAAATGAAAAAAATATGATTTAGGCAAAATAAGAAAAATGTACACATCCTAATTCTGTTTAAAAGTTTACACCCCTGGCTCATAATGTATAGTTTTTGAACCTTCTGTGTTAGTTGCATATGAGTCCCTAAGTTGTCGCCAGTGTGGAAAGATGGATCTCAAAATCATACAGTCATTGTTAGAAAGGGTTCAAATAAACAAAAATGATGAAAAACCACAGAATTTGTGGGACCTGAAGTTTTTTTTTTTTTTTTCGGGAGGCAGTTTAACTGTTCAGGACAAACAAGGGACTCGTGAACAACTATTACTAAACACAAAAACACAGATGGATCATTAAGGTAACAACACAGTATTAAGAATCAAGGGAATGTAAACTTTTAAATGTCATTTTTATAAATTCAGCTATTATTTTCTCTTGTGGACTCTTTTATGTGAAATATCTTATTCAGGTCAGTACTAAATAAAAAATGACATGCATTTTATATACCTCTTATTTTGGTAAAACAATTAACGTTTTGCAGATTCTGCAAGGTGCATGTAAACTGTTGACCTCGCTGTATGTGTACATATAAATATATAATGAGCACAAATTCAAAAGAAATAGAAAAATAGAATATAGAATTAGTGTAATGAACATTTATCTAACAGCAGAGACAATCCAAAAGCAAATAAAAATACTAATAAAACTGAATAAATAAATATTGATATAATTTGGCACATTGAATCCAGAAAAATTTGTTGCATAGCATTTGTAACCAGTCCAGCAGTGGACAAATGAGCCGGCTGGCCGGGAAGTGCTGCCTCTGCACTTTCGACTCAGAGCTTGTGTTTCCCCGAATGTGTTTTCTTTGATAGAGCGATATATACGAGGGAGGGTTACAGTGGATGGACTCCAGATCACTGGTGCTAATCAATGTAATTAGCGGAGTCTGAAGCTGGCGACAAATCACTTTCATTTGTGCCAACTGATTCTGACCTTTTTGCAATTATGACTATCAATTGGGAGTCAAAAGGGAAAAGAGACTCTTCCATTCCCACTTTCCATCAGTCATGCTGTGTGAGCCACATGGAGGCCTAAAAAAATTATTAATAACAAAAATGCTGGCACATCGATTTGATCAGAGTGCCAACTTTTCTGGGCAGAAGGAGTGTAAATTTCATTTAGCATATGTTCCTGGGGCACTGCTTCAACAAACAGGTGGTGGCAGAGATGCAAGGTGGGAATCTGCAGTTCAGACCAGGTAGGAATCCTCTCTCTTCCTGTTCTCATAAGAGCTCCCGGGGAAAGCCAGAAAGCTGGCTTGTTTTTTTTTTAATCTGTGTTTCATTGCATTCCCTCCAAAACTAATTTTAAAGAGAGCTGGTACACAGACATACTAGTAGAAGTCTAGCTTGGCAATCATTATAAAACAGGACCAACATGCATTGGTTAACAATGTAGGTCAGGGGATTTGTTTTCTTATGATTTTACTTGCTCTGGCATCATTTTTACTGGCCATACCATAAAATACATTACATTATATTACAATAACATTTTTTAAAAAATCATAAAAACCATGTATTTTTTTATTTATTTAAATGCATTTATTTCATATTTTTAATTGGGTTTGTTTGTTGGTGTTTTAATAACAGCTTTTTTTTTTATTTGGTTGAAATTTATTTAACTTTATTTTACCTTTATTTTACCAGGAAGTCTGCTATACAAGGTTTTTAAAGCTTGCTTTAGATAAAAACTGGATCCACGACTGATAAAAAAAAAAAAAAAAAATCTTTGAAAGAGTTTGCAGAGTAATATAATTTCCTTAAGCACTAGCACAATTAAGAAAAAAAGAGAGAAATAGAAAATAATAATACTAATAAAACCACAAAAAGTACCTGAATACTACACTACCAGTCAAAAGTTTTTGAACAGTAAGATTTTTAATGTTTTTTTTAAAGAAGTATCTTTTGCTCACCAAGCCTGCATTTATTTGATCCAAAATACAGTAAAAGCAGTAATATTATGAAATATTTTTACTATTTAAAATAACTGCTTTTATTTGAATATATTTTAAAATGTAATTTATTCCTGTGATCAAAGCTAAATTTTCAGCATGTCACATGTCACATGATCCTTCAGAAATCTGAAGAAATCTAATATGCTGATTTGCTCAATAAATATTTTTTTCAGAAACATTATTATTATCAATATTTAAAACAGCTGAGTACATTTTTCTGGATTCTTTGATGAATAGAAAGATTCAAACATTTATCTGAAATTAAAAGCTTAAAAAAAAAAATAAAAAATTAATTATACACTACAACAGTCAAAAGCTTGTAGTCAGTATACATTATAGAAAATAATACTTTTATTTAGCAAGGATGCTTTAAAATTTTCAAAAGTGATGATAAAGACATTTAAAATGTTACAAAAGATTTCTATTTCAGATAAACGATGTTCTTCTGAACTTTCTATTCATCAAAGAAACCTCTTTGATTTGAAAAAATCTCAGCATAATAATGATAATAATAATGATAATTTTTTTTGAGCAGAAAATCAGAATATTAGAATGATTTCTGAAGGATCACGAGACTGGAGTAATGATGCTAAAAATTCAGCTTTGAAATCACAGGAATAAATTACATTTTAAATATATATTCAAATATTTCAAAATTGTACTGTTTTTGCTATACTGTGGATCAAATCAATCTAAACAATAAAAATCTTACTGTTCAAAAACTTTTGACTGGTAGTGTACATTTTCTTCACTTTTTTATTACAAAAATAAAAATTGCAATACATAATGTATAGATATAATGTAACTCAGCAACGAACGTAAAAATGAAAACCATATGCAAACGACATCAGATAAAAAGTATACAACCATGACAAATAGTTACTGAAGAAATAAGACAGGCTCTCCCACCCAAACCCAAACCACAAGTGAACTTCTCAGACTGCAGGTCTTTAATTGCACGGTCGAGTCCACTGTCAGGCCTTCAGGCAGATGAGGGACCATGCAAATCACTTCACCCCTCACCTGAACCTCCTGCTAACAAGACGCATGTGGCCAGTCAACTTCCTCTGTGATGGCTACACATGGCGGTCTTCATTAATACCGGCAAAATGTATCTCTCTGAGGTCAACCTTCATTATGCACTTCTCCAATAGCACGCTGCAAAATAATGGCCTGCCGTATTTCAAGAAACCGCTGGGGCAAATCCTCTCTGATACAACACCAAAATGAGTACTGGACCTCCGGCGTTCCCGTTTATGCATGCTGTGCTGAAATATTATACTTTGCGATAATCAATCAAAGGTACATTGCTGAATCGAGAGTATAAAAAGGCATATACTGATGGCTAACAGCATAACCCCTTGGTATAAGTAGAGCCATCTGTCACTGGTCACCAAACACAGGCACGGGACTAGAGAGAGTGCCATTCGTCAGCTCCACGCCGCATCCCACCCGTGATGATACCAGGAGCCTTTCTGCTAATGCTGCACTTTCCGCAGCGATCTCAGCCAAAGCTGTGACAGACACTTCAGTCAAAACATTCTCCCTGAAGCACCCTCGTCCACGCAAAGAGAAGAACATCTCATTAGAGGGCAGAAACTAAGAGCGAGAGCGGCACACATTAAACATTACAGCCTTTCTGGCTAATGCCTCCAGATGACACACAGCCTGGCTTTTTACAGGAGACCCAAGTACTCTGATGTTGCCGCCAATGATCTGTCCATTCAGGTAAGAAGGGAGTATGCAAATAAGTGGCGGAGGCACCTTCAGTGGCTGAGAGGATTCAATTTCACAGCTGGAATGCAGACTACAGGGGTCTTTGTTTATGGGTAATAACAAATGCGTTGTGCAATTTGTATGTTTATGGCTGCACATAATGCAGGCAATTTGACTGAAAGGGTTCGGGAGTAATTTAGTGAGTTGTCAAAACATGCCGTAATAATCAAAGCCTTGCTATTTGCTGTTTAGGAGCAGATTATGAGTTATAAGGGTAGTGGAAAACAACGTGTGAACCATGAGTTAACGCCAAATGAAAGTTCAGTGGCCAGTTTAAAAATACCTTCGTGAAGATACTACAAAACAAAAGGCGAAATAAAAGACATTTTATGTGAGTCAGGGATTCAGCGCACCTCTCAACACAAGCGTTGTGTGCCGCTTTGACCTCCACATGAAAAGCGTTGCAGATAGTGTCACAAAAAGCAATTTAGCAAGGTGCAAACAGGTAAAGCAGTGAAAGCAAATGAAAGAGGGAGCACGTATTTGAGCTTAGAACCAAAGTCTCGTTGATCGCTTTGATACACCACAGAGAGGTGAAAAAAGTGGGATTTTGTCTCTCAGCTTCATGTATTCAGATACACACAGGATCAATTTCTTTTCTGTCTTGTTTGGATTCATGGCAAATCGTGAATTGTTTGGTAATCGTTAGTCAAGTCAACTTCAATATTGATAGAAATATTCACAAAAAAAGCTCCAGTTCAAATCACTGGATGGTGTTAACATGAATCATGAAAAGCCTTTACCTCAGAAAATCAAATACGTCTTGTTTTTTAAATCAAATCTTACCTTTCATCATACCTACACTAGCAGTCAAATGTTTTTTTTAATGTTTTTTTTTCAGTAATATTGTGAAATACGTTTACTATGACCAAAGCTTTTTTTTTTTTTTTGTTAAAGAAATTATAGGTATGAATACTTTTATTTAGCAAGGATGCTCTAAATTGATCAAAAGTGATGATAAAGACATTTATGTTACAAAAGATTTCTATTTCAGACAAATGCTGTTCTTCTGAACTTTCTATTCATCAAAGAAACCTGAAAAAACTCTACTCGGCTGTTTTCAACATACTGATTTTTTTATGTATGTATTTATTTATTTATTTTTTTGAGCTGCAAATCAGAATATTACAATAATTTCTGAAGGGCCATGTGACTGGAGTAATGATGCTAAAAATTCAGCTTTGAAATCACAGGAATAAAACAGTTATTTTAAATAGTAAAAACATTTCAAAATGTTACAGTTTTTGCAGTACTTTGGATCAAATAAATGCAGGCTTAGTGAGCAGACTTCTTTAAAAAAAACATTAAAAATCTTACTGTTCAAAAACTTTTGACTGGTATTGTTTTTGAAACCACAAAATAACATTTTATACTGAATAACACTGGTTATGGCTGTGGGCTGTCAATCATCAATATCAGATCACCTTGCAGTACTGGAGGTGACTTTAACCCTTGTGACAGATGTCCTGTCCCATCATCCTTGATGGCACAGAAAGAACAGGAAGTTCTCAAGGTTACGTGCGTTATTCCTTGAAGCCTCTCCAATCACATTTCCAACCATTGCGTGTTAGCTCTAAACCTTTTTCACACTTCAGTTCCGCTAAATCAAGCATGACAAATAAAAACAGATATATAAACATGGTACCTCAGTCAGGATGAAGTCAATTGAGAAAATGGCAGGGGAGACTGTGTGTGTGTGTTTGGTTAAGCAGTGACATATTCAACCTCTGGACGAAATTGGCGAGAAAGATGACAGCGGCGTGGAGTTTAATAAAGCATGAGAATGGCAGAGTCTGAATCTCGTCATTAAGTTAATGCATTAGATATGATCACACCGTAACCCTCCCCCTCTTTCAATTTCCAGGTTCTCAGCCAAGAGGAAATCATATTCATAATTATCACCACATTAACCTCTAACCGCCCTATTCACACCCTTCATTTGAATTTATTTAGATGTGGATTTTCTTGCGATGCCTTTAAAGTGGCTCACGGCTGCACACATCACATAACAAAATGAGCCGACATACAACACTACGCATGCATAAAAAAATGCTATCTTTGGACGTTAA